>JAGFNQ010005949.1:0-254670 GCA_024364735.1 Boesenbergia rotunda
TACGTCTCGGCAAGGACCGCTACATCTCCATTGGCAAGAACTTGGGGACGTAATGAAAAACAGAGAATTTGTAGTGTTAAATAGGCAAGAGTTCTCACACCATAGGTGGACTAAGAATAACATTATAAGAAAAGTAATAGTCTCAGATTTGGAACATGGAATATAGGAACTCTCACTGGTAAAACAATGGAGGTAGTAGATACAATGATTAGGAGAAAAATTAGTATTTTGTGTGTGCAAGAGACAAAATGGGTAGGTGAGAAGGCAAAAATGATAGAGAACTCGGGTTTTAAGTTATGGTATATAGGAAAGAGTAAAACAAGAAATGGAGTGGGTATTTTTGTAGATAGTTCTTTAAAAGATGAAGTTTTGGTGTAGTTAGAAAGGGGGATAGAATTATAGCTCTCAAGATAGTAGTGGCGAAGAAGTTGTGAACGTAATTAGCATATATGCACCTCAAGTAGGATTAGATGAAGAAACTAAATCAAGATTTTGGAGCGATTTAGATGAGGTATTACAAAACATTCCGCCAAATGAAATGATTTTAATAGGAGGCGATCTAAATGGACATGTCGGAGCGAAAAATGAAGAATATGAGAGAGTACATGGGGGTTATGGGTTTGGAACAAGAAATGAAGAAGGAAAAACTATATTGGATTTTGCGATAGCATATGACCTTATACTAGCTAATACATTTTTTAAGAAAAAAGAAGAACACTTGATCACATTCAAAAGTGGGAATAATAAATCACAAATTGATTATTTTATGGTTAGGAAGAGAGATAGGAAGATTTGTAAAGATTGTAAGGTTATCCCTGGAGAAAGCTTAACTACCCAACATAGATTAGTAGTGTTAGATATACGCCTTAGTTATAATATCAATAGAGGAAAAATATACACGACTCCTAGAATTAAGTGGTGGAAGTTAAAGGATGGGAAGCAAAACATATTGAAGGAGAAGGTAGGAATACAAGCATTAGATGAAATATATAGCGACTCTAATACGATATGGGATAAGATGGTATCAAAGTTGAAAATAGTAGCTAAGGATGTACTCGGTGAGTCAAAGGGGCATGCACCACCAAGGAAGGAATCTTGGTGGTGGAATGAGAAAGTACAAGAGAAAGTGAAAGAAAAACGAATAGCTTATAAGGAATTATATATTTGTAAGAACGAGGAAAACTTAAAAAAATATACAATAGCCAAGAAAGAGGCTAAGAAAGCAGTGAATGAAGTAAAAAATAAAACTTTTGAACGATTATATCAAAATTTAGATATAAAAGAAGGGGAAAGAGACATTTATAAAATAGCTAAAGCAAGAGAAAGGAAAACAAGAGACCTTAGTCAAATAAGATGTATTAAAGATGAATGCGATAGAGTACTAGTAAATGATAGCGAAATAAAAGAGCGGTGGAAGATTTACTTTCATCAACTTTTTAATGAAAGTTTAGGGGACCAACTTGACTTAGGCAATTTAAGTATTTCAAATGAGTATAGAAATTTTAATTTTCATCGGAGAATTCAAACTTCAGAAGTAGAACAAGCTTTGAAAGGGATGCAAAATGGAAAGGCCGTGGGACCGGATGATATCCCAATAGAGGTATGGAAATGTTTAGGGAAAAAAGGTATTGAATGGCTTACAAAATTATTTAATTTAATATTGAAAACAAAAAAAATGCCTAATCAATGGAGGGTAAGTAGTCTAGTTCCCTTATATAAGAACAAAGGAGACATACAAAATTGTGCAAACTATAGGGGTATTAAATTAATGAGTCATACCATGAAACTTTGGGAAAGAGTAATAGAAAAAAGATTGAGGAAGGAGACCACGGTAACCGAAAATCAATTTGGGTTCATGCCTGGAAGGTCGACAATAGAAGCTATACATCTTCTTAGGCAATTAATTGAAAAATATCGGGAGCAAAAGAAAGATCTACACATGGTATTTATTGATTTAGAAAAAGCTTATGATAGGGTACCAAGAGAAATTATATGGAGAATTCTAGAAAAGAGAGGCGTTAGCGTAACATATATTGACCTAATTAAAGATATGTATGAAGATGTAACGACTAGAGTGAAGACTTCAGGTGGATTGACTGAAGCATTTCCAATAAGGATAGGGTTACATCAAGGATCAGCTTTAAGTCCCTATCTTTTTACACTAATCATGGATGAACTCACTAGGCACATTCAAGATACAGTGCCATGGTGCATGTTGTTTGCAGATGATATTGTTTTGATAGATGAGACACGTGAAGGAGTAAATGCTAAACTAGAATCTTGGCGGGAAACTCTAGAAATGAAAGGTTTTAGGCTTAGTAGAGTAAAGACTGAATATATGGAATTTAAGTTTAGCAATGCTAGACGTAGTGAAACAATTGTTAAGATAGGAGATGATGAGTTGTCTAAAATCGAGAACTTTAAGTATTTAGGATCGTTCTTGCAAAGTGATGGAGGAATTGAGAGAGATGTCTTACATAGAATACAAGCAGGATGGTTGAAATGGAGATTAGCATCGGGTGTCTTATGTGATCGTAAAGTACCTCTAAAACTTAAAGGGAAGTTCTACAAAACGGCAGTTAGACCTGCTATGTTATATGGTGCTGAATGTTGGGCTATGACTCGAGCACATGAGCAAAAGATGAAAGTTGCAGAGATGAGGATGTTAAGGTGGATGTGTGGACATACGAGGATGGATAGAATAAGGAATGAGAGTATTAGAGAGAAAGTCGGAGTTGCATCTATTGAAGAAAAACTTCGGGAGACACGTTTGAGATGGTACGGACATGTACTTAGAAGACCAATAAATGCCCCTGTTAGACGATGTGAAACTATGATAAATACGCACATTAAAAGAGGGAGAGGAAGACCAAAAAAGACTTGGTTGGCAACAATAAAACAAGATAAATTTTATTTAAATCTAGATGATGATATAGTAGGGGATAGAACTCAATGGCGTAAAAGGATCCATATAGCCGACCCCACCTAGTGGGATAAGGCTTTGTTGTTGTTGTTGTTGTATATAACATTAAAAAATAATATTTATATCCTTAAATAATATAACATTTTACCTGATTGCCACTTGCCGCTATATATATATTATATTTATATAAATTATATTATTTTTTATTTTTTATTTTTTATTTTTTATTAATTTTATATATATTTTCAAATATTCAAATTATAAAAAAATTAATTTTAATACTATATTTAAAATATAATAATAATTATATCACTATTTAAAATATAATAATAATTACGTGAACAAATTATTGATAGTATCAAAATTATATTTAAATAATTAAAAATGATTAATTTATATAGTTTAAGGATATTATTGTCATTCAATTAAAAATTAAGCTTGGAAGCAAATATTCTCCCAAACACTCAAACTTTATTTTGTATTAGCTTTTGGCTTCTATTTTCAAACACTGCTTACTTTAGTTTCTTACTAACTTCAAGATAATCACTGCAAGAATCACTTTTTAAGAAGTAAAAGCTCTCCCAAACACTCCCTAAATCGATTTAATCTAATTAACTTTGATTCCTAATAGCTTGACAAAATAATATTCAAGTAAATTTTGATTTCGATCAACATATTTTTTATCTTTGTACCTACCCCCATAGATTTTATTCCATACCAATCCGATTTTTAAAATTTTCACATTGCAATTTATTTATTTATTTATTAAAAACTCAATATTTAATAAATTTATATGAATATAGAATCAAAGGCCAATTGGGCTACAGCCCAGACTGTTTTTGGATGGCCCGGTCTCTAATTAGGATTGAAAATAAATGTTTAGGTTTAGCGGGGTAGCCATGTCGTTTCGGACATGAGGGGGATAGTGATGCCCTATTTATTCTCTATTTCTATACTCTTATCTTTTAAATTAAACAAATTAAAGGGGCATCACTGCCATCTACACTGATTCCGTCCCTAACTAACTTCGAGCCATTTCCAAACATGACGATGGCGTAGGATGGGTGCGAGAAATCTCCGACGGACGGGAGAGGCGATGACGCTGCCGCCGCCACCGGAGAGCCTCAGATCCCCTTCTTAATTTTGATTTATTTTCCTCAACTTGACAATCAAATAAGTTACCAAGCAACAATTTCGCCAGTAGTTTTTTACTTTATTTAACACTAAAATCACGTAAATTTGGGTGGCAAATGTATTTATGTGTGTGTTTTTTTATAAAAATAAATATTCAAAAGCAATATACTTAAACAAATCAGTTACACCAAATGAAATGTAGCCGTAGATTAATCACGTTAAGTCACATCAGTTGTCTTTCGAAAGCTCAGCTCGTCCGCACACGTATAGCGTTTATTTGTTCTAATACGAATGTCTAATGACTAAAACATGATTAAATTTAATAAATCAGTTACGTGCATGATAAATTACGCAACATCGCCAATCTCTTGAGCTCACAGATGTCAGTCCGAGATTAGGTACAATAAAAGAATATTAAATTATTATTTAGGTATTCACGATTTGATTTTAATTACGATGAAATTATAAGAGTATTTTCTGATAATTTAATCTTATCATCTTAACTATCATGGTACTTTCTGATTTCCAACTGATAAAATAAAAAAAAACAACATAGTAAATCACATAAAAAAGTAATGGAATTTTAAGATAAGTTTTAAACTAAATTAAATAATTACAATTATATCGATATGACTTTTATAGGGGTGACTAAAAGTTTATTCTATATAATTAAAAATTACCATTAATTATATTTTATATGCCATCAAACCCAAATGACACCGCAAGTAGAATCCTCCATTCGGAACACCCACTATCTCGGTATTTCATAATCATCGACGATGATCAACGATTCGTCTGATCATTGATTGGACAACACTGACGACTTCCAATCGCTGTTTCGAATTAAACGATACATGAGAGAACGATGAATCGGTCGGGATCGTCACAATTAAGATCTCGTCGGAATTGCGATGATCTTCGACGGATTCACCGTACCTCCAAGGTATCGTTTGGTTCAGAACGACGATTAATCGACTATCAAATAAATTTCCGGCGAGCCGATGATTATGGGACATGAGTCCCGGGAGAGACTTGAGGACAGGATTTCTCCCCCCAATAAAGCGGTTTAACTATCGCAAGTAGTTAATAAATTTGAAAGTACTTTTTGATCGGATCGGAACGGCGGCAAATACCAACATAATTAGATTCTGTTTTAATTATTATAAACAGTCTTAGCGTTTGAAATAGCAACGTAATTAAATTAAGTAGAAAAATTTTGGACTCCCACCCGTCAATTGAGCCAAATTGCGTCTGCCTGTAACTTTGTGGGACCTGAATGATTCGGCTAATTGGAGAGCGGGTAGGAAGGCAGGTATTTAGAAACTAAGAAAGAGTACGAGAGAAAATGATGTGGGCTTCAACTCTCGGTCTTTGCATCCACTCCACATGAAACCCGAAGTAGGGAAGGGCAGCGGAGCGGAGAAAGGTGGTCGAGGAGGAGAAAGGTGCGATTTTTCGTCTTTTTCTGAGATTTTTTGTGCGCCTTATTGGTTTCAATTACCGTGATTACGGTTGGGAGATCGATCCGATTCTACTCGGAAGCTTCCTGAAACGAGAGGAGGATCACGTGTGGCCGTCGATCTCTTCCACTCCAATTCGTCTTTCCTGGTGTCCGTTGAGAAACTCGAGTGGATTGCAGTGTTTCCGTCGAGTTCTTCGGGCGTGGATCGTCTCCGATTTTGATATTTTGGGGTCCTTGTTGTTCCGCTTGTTGCTTTGGTCCCTTCTCCGGGTGTTTTTTCCCCTTGGAAATTGATAAGATTATATATATATTTTTTCTTGTTGCAGCTATAGTTTCTAAGGTGTTGGTTTGAGTTCTTGGTTTCGAGTTAGGAAGTGCTGTCGGATTGGTTTGCATGATTGTACCAGAGTTTTGAATCGCAGTGCATGGTTGAATGGAAAGCGATGGATCTGGAATTCAAAAGAAATCGGTTTTTCACCATGAAGTGAGTTAGAGTGTCGTTGTTGATTCCTCATAAGATAGAAAAGAGGCTTCTTGAAGGGGGAGTTTGGGTTTTCTTCTCTTGAGTTGGACAGGGTTACTTTGTCGTCATAAATTCTATCGGGAATTTCACTGAGTGGCCTAAAGTTTCTGTTGTGGAAATCTGAATCAGAATTGGTTGGTTGGTGAAATTTTCAATGGTTTTAGCTAGCAACAAATGAACAGATCAGAATGGGAGGGCTAGGCAAGCCCATCGTCTATGGAACCCTTTGGAAAGAGGTTCCCTAATCTGTTAAAGTTAGCAAAATCCTGGATTACTTCAAAGGCCGAGCCAGATTCAATTTCAAGGGCCTTTTGGATGCCTGATGATAGTTGTATGGTATGTTATGAATGTGATTCACAGTTCACAATTTTCAATCGCAGGCACCATTGCCGGAAGTGTGGGCGCATTTTCTGTGCTAAGTGCACCTCAAATTCTGTCCCTATAAATTCGTATGACTTGGAGAGTCTCCAGGAGGAAGGGAAGTTTATTCGCGTGTGCAATTTTTGCTTCAAACAGCGGGAGGATGTGACGATCTCAAGAAATGAAGCAGAACCATCAAACCCAATTCTTACTCCTTCCCTTTCAAATGCAAGTTTCGATAGCACAAAGTCCAGTGGTGCTGGTAACAGTAGCTTGTCAACAGCAGTTTCTTACACATACTCAGGTGGACCTTACCAGCAAGTGTCCTATGGTCCTGCTCTCAGTCCCAGCCATTCTGTTCAGTTGGAAAATTGCTTTGACAAACAAGACTTACTGATAGGAGAGGGTTGCATGGATTCCTTGATTGATAAGGGCGACCATTCACCAACTCAATTCGAACTTTGCTTAAACAGGTGTGTTTGTCTTTCTAATTTGATTATCTCTATAACAGCATACTATTCACTTGCCAATGGGATTGGTAAATATTCATGCATGTCCATATGATAACTTTCTGTTTATGTCATTTGTATGCCATAAAATCCTAATGTCATTCAATTGTGATTGGCCTTAGAGTCCTATCAGATTCTAATATGGTTGCATATTAATCCACGAGATTAGAGCAGGTAGTTATATGTTCATTCAATGCTTAACCTATACAATTCGGCTCAAAGATGAATTAAGTTAGATAAAATTGTACCTTTAACAAACACATCATAATCCAAAAGGGGCTGCCATGTTGTTTTTTTTAAAGTTTGTTCAACCTGGAGGAACTGGCTGTAATTCATTATTTCTGAAATAGCCAAAGGGAAATATGCTACTTCTGCTATTATAAATAACAATTTTATTTAACCAATACCTAACCTATGCAAATTGGTTCAAAGATGAGTTAAACCTGTGCTACATTTAACAAGGCAATGTTATTCAAAAAAGGCCATCTTGTTGCTTGTTCAACCTGGTGAACTGAATAAACTTTACTTTTTGAAATAACAAGTTGATGACTTTGTGCATTGAGCAACGTAAGTGTAACTATAGTTTAACGTAATGCACACACACATATACATACATATATGAAGTCTAAATTAAATTAAGCATTTGTTTAATTTTTTGTTTCTTTTAAAAAGTAATACGTGAAGTTTGGAACAAACATGTTAATTTATCCAATACTTCTGGTTTCCACCTTGGCTCTTGCTTTGGTGTTTTAATGATTCCACTTATTTATATCAACTTAAAGTATTTATTAATTACTTACTGTGCATTTGAATTGAGGAATTGTCCATATGAGAGAATATGTGGAGTCAACTTTCATGAAGACATTGATTTTGTTCGAGAAGATAAACAAAAAAAAAATCTAAGATCAACTAAATATTTTAATAAATAATTATTAGAAGGTGTGCTAAAATTAATATTGATATTATTATTAGTTAATTATTGAATTTGATAATTAATTTGAGGAACAACTATATAAATTTTTATCAGAAGGTGTGTTATATAAAATTTATTTGCAAATTAGATCCCTTGTATTAAAAAAATCCTGACTAGTTAAAAATTTGTACATGATTCTAAATTTAGGTTTTCTGTTGTAGGCAAGTTCTGCACGTAAAAATTATTTTGAATGATAGAACTTTGTCTTCATTTTAATCACTGTCAGGAATCAGGATGTCATTTTTTTTTTCTTCCTGAAATTTTTTGGCGTTCTTATTTACTATCTTCAAAATTATTTTGGATAATTAAACTTAAATTCATATTTTTCCTCTGGCTGTACAGGAGTGATGATGATGAAGATGATTATGGAACATGTCAGTGGGGTTCAGAAGAACAAAGGTATGTTGACTCTAATGAATTCTATGGGCCACTTGAATTTCACGAATCTGGGAAGACCTGTGGATCACAGAAAGCTGCTGAAGGAAATATTGGCACGCATGAACTCGCTGTTCTTTTGCCAGACAACAGAAACTGCCACACTCATTTAAGCACTGATAAGGTAGAAGAACATTGTAGAGTAAATAATGTTGAATGTGATACTTCATCTTCCATATTTGGTGGGGATGCTACTGATGCAGAACCTATGGATTTTGAGAGCAATAAACAACTTTGGCTTCCGCCGGAGCCTGAAGATGAAGAAGATGAGAAAGAAGCTGTTTTATTTGATGATGAAGGAGATGATACTGCAGGAGAGTGGCGCTATATGCGTTCATTTAATAGCTTTGGAAGTTTTGAGCACAGAAATAGAGACCGATCCATTGAGGAACATAAGAAAGCCATGAAAAATGTTGTTGAAGGACACTTTAGGGCTTTGGTGGCTCAACTTCTTCAAGTTGAAAATTTATCTATTTGTGAAGAAGAAGGCAAAGAAAACTGGCTAGATATACTAACCTCTTTGTCATGGGAAGCAGCCACACATCTTAAACCAGACACTAGTAGTGGTGGAGGAATGGACCCTGGGTTATATGTCAAGATTAAGTGCATAGCTTGTGGGCATCGCAGTGATAGGTAAGCTGATGTTCAATGTTTTGAAATGCTGATTAGACTTTTAGGGATTATTTGGTTTGGAGGTTCAAATTCCCAGGAATATCTTTCCCTAAAAAATTATCCATTGAAATGTTATGCTCTCAAAATTTATTTCCAGGCAGGATAGATGTATAAAAACTGAAGACCAAAACATTGTCTGTGAGTGCATAAAAAACTAAAATTTAATTAAACTTTGGATGACTTAAAAGTCCTAGATATACATCATTAGACAACTGCATTAAGAAAAATAGAAAAATATAAATAGTTAGTTACTACTAATACCTTTAACTGCTACACACCAAAGTACATTAAATATTCAAGTATTGAAAGTGTTACTATTTAAAACACATTTTTGTAAAACAATAACTAAACAATGTTTGTTTTTACAAATACACAAACAGGTTTGTGTACAACGGATGATATATGAAACTACAAAGGCAAAATAAAAATAACCTAAGTTTCTCAAAACCAAACACATGGTACTAAAGGCCGATCACCTTGGTCAGGTTTTTATTCCTATCCAAAATCCCGTTACATAGGCATCAGTACCTAGCCCATCAAATCCCATCTCAATGATATATGGAACTTGGATTTTTGAATATTCTCACCATTTCTCATGCCATGAGTCTGTATACATAGTCCATGATGGTATTTTTAGTTGACTTCATTGATAATTGCAAATGTTCCTTCTCCATAGTGGGATGATAATGAAATATAAATGGTGCACATTGTTGTCATAGGATCAGTTATCATGATTTGGTCTGTGTATTGCTGGATGTTTCCTTGATTCTTAACATAAGTTTTTCCGCGTTTTCTTTTAGTATGGTGGTGAAAGGAGTTGTGTGCAAGAAGAATGTGGCTAACCGACGTATGCTTTCAAGGATTGAGAAAGCTCGCTTTCTACTCCTCGGTGGAGCTCTTGAATATCAGAGAGTATCTAATTTGTTTTCTAGTATTGATACTCTGTTGCAGCAGGTTTGTTGGGCCATTATTCTTAACCTACATGTTTCATGTAGGTGCTTAACTAATATTTCATATCTCATAATGTTTTATTCAGGAAATGGATCACTTGAAGATGGCAATTGCAAAGATAGATGCTCACCACCCCAATGTTCTTTTGGTTGAGAAATCAGTTTCACGTTTTGCTCAAGATTATCTTCTTGCTAAAAATATTTCACTTGTTTTGAATATCAAAAAGCCTCTTCTAGAGCGTATAGCACGCTGCACTGGTGCTGAGATTGTCCCTTCAATTGATCGTCTTTCATCTCCTAAGCTAGGGCATTGTGACATGTTTCATGTGGAGAAATTCGTTGAAGAACATGACAGTGCTTGTCAGGAGGGGAAGAAACCCATAAAGACATTGATGTTTTTTAGGGGATGCCCAAAACCCTTGGGTTGTACAGTAAGTGCTCAAGTTTCATGGTTTATTTCTTACATTAGTTATTAAGTACATATAGTTGCAAACTCAAACACTATTGTTGACATTTTTAGTGGGTCAACTTGAAGAAAGCAAACTCAAGAGAAATTGATTTGACTGGTTCTTTAATTTCTGCCCGTTACTTTTTTCCCCTTTTAATATAAGGTTTCTTCCTCAAGTTCTTTTATGTTTCTGAAGCTACATTGATGCTGATGTTTTCTTATTTGAGTTTATAAGACACAAGGCCCTTAAAGATTTATCCGAGTATCCTTTTTTGTTTTACAGATTTTACTTAAGGGTGCTAGTGGCGATGAGCTGAAGAAAGTCAAACATGTTCTTCAATATGGAGTTTTTGCAGCATATCATTTGGCATTGGAAACATCTTTTCTTGCTGATGAAGGGGCATCTCTTCCAGAACTTCCGTTGAAATCTCCCATTACTGTCGCACTTCCAGATAAACCCTCAATCATAAACCGATCTATATCCACAGTACCTGGCTTCATAACCTCTCCAGCTGATAAGTCGCAATCTAATAATCTTGTTCAAACTTCTGGTAGATCAGATCCCAATTTAGGAGCAGAAACTGGATCAGCGTTACCACTTTCTTCTGAATATAATATTTCTCAGACTAATTTTTCTCTCCCTAACTCTAGCAGTACAGCTGTAAGCAGGCATGATCTTTTGGTTGACAGAGGCAACCAACTGAATAGCATGGGAGAGCAATGCCTAGCTCCTTTTGTTTCTTTGTCCCACACAGTCCCAGATCCAAGATGTTTCTTTGACCATTCTGCATGTCATTCTGGAGAACAGAATAATACAGGCTTTTTAAGGGGCAATGAACCTGGATGCATGGAAATTCATAACGAAACAACTCTAATTTATCCATCCCAAACATCCAACTTTCACGAAAGCATAGGAACCTTAAAGGATGCTGGGGGGACAGACTGTGATGTGCAAAGAGATGACTTTAAAACTATAAAATTTCAAGAAGATAATGTAAGAAATGATGACCTGATTACAAAAGAAGAATTCCCACCGTCTCCATCAGATCATCAGAGCATTCTGGTTTCTCTATCTTCACGTTGTGTTTGGAAACGTACTGCTGTTTGTGAACGTTCACATCTACTCCGCTTCAAATATTATGGCAGTTTTGACAGGCCTCTTGGGAGATACTTACGAGACCACCTGTTTAATCAGGTTTCTTTTTTTTTAGTTTGTTTTATTTCCTTACATGTGCGTTTCCTAAAATGATTTATCTGAAGTAGCTTTCTACTCTAACACCATGTACTTCAGAGTTACAAGTGTCGCACCTGTGAGATGCCATCAGAAGCTCATATTTATTGTTATACTCATCACCAAGGTAGTCTGACAATATCAGTTCAGAAGCTTGAAGAATTTGTTTTACCAGGAGCACACGACGGCAAGATATGGATGTGGCATAGGTGCCTACGTTGCCCACGAGTTAATGGACTACCACCTGCAAGTCCAAGAGTTGTAATGTCTGATGCTGCTTGGGGCTTGTCTTTTGGTAAATTTTTGGAGCTTAGCTTTTCAAATCATGCTGCTGCAAGTAGAGTAGCTAGCTGTGGTCATTCACTACACAGGGATTGTCTACGATTTTATGGGTACTTTTCTTTTAACTTTATTTTTTAACACTTGAGAAGATAATTTGTACCGTTCCTGTTCATTGGTGTTTTTGTCCCTACATGACCAGATATGGGGAAATGGTTGCTTGCTTCAAATATGCACCAATCAATGTACACTCTGTCTATTTGCCACCTTCGATGTTGGACTTTAACTACCAGCATCAAGATTGGGTACAAGAAGAAGCAGATAAGGTCTCATTTAACTACCAGCACTAATGGTTAGTGCAGAATTATTCGACACTATTGGTGGTTAACTTAATTATTTTATATAATTTGACAGCTGAGTGATATTGCACTTGATTTCTTCACTCAAGTACAAAAAACACTGCACCAACTTGAAGAGAAAATGTTTGACGTTGGTTCTCATGATGGAAACATAAAAGTCCTTGAAGGGATTTTGAAGAAAGAGAGAGAAGAGTTTGAGGTGAGGAAACATAATTACTGCCTCTTTTCTTTTATATTATTTTCCATGTCTTCATACAATGACGGCCTTCTCATATGGATGAGGATATCTGCTACTTTACTGGTTTCAGGAATCTATTCGGACAGTATGTAAACAGGAGGAAACAGATGTGCAGCCATTTGTTGATATTCTTGAAATTAATAAATTGCAAAGGAAATTGCTGTTCCTGTCCTATGTATGGGATAAACGAATAAAATTTGCTGCTTCTGCATGTAGTAAAGGTTTACCGACCAGGAATAAAGAGGATCTAGCTCCTAGGGTGGGAAGGAGCGTCACAAAGTCAGACTCTTCAGTTTCTATAGCTTCTGCTGAATCCCATAATGGGAGCATAAGTAAAGATGAAAATGATCAACGTAAGCAACCTTCACACCGTGAGAAACTAGATTTAGATCATGAGAGCACCAAAGTTTTCTCTACTAGCACCAGTGCAAGTGATCAGAATGATTCTCTAGAATTGAATGTTGCTCCATGTAAGGTTGTTTCTGATGGGCAATTTCCTGTCATGGATGAGCTCTCAAACACCTTGGATGCAAAGTGGATAGGTGACAATGACCCTACATTAGTTGATTCAAGCAAATTGAATCCAGAAGACCTAGATGAAACAACTCATGTGATTTCATCTTCCAAAAATTTTGAAGAAAGCTGTCACATTGATTCAAATTCAACAGCCTCTTCGAATTCTTCTAGATCAGGACCATCAGGCGACCATGCTGAAGATGTATCTGTTTTTATCAAGACATCTGTATCCGACCTCTATGCTTCTTTCAACAAGGATATTGACGGTGCTCTTAGTGCATATCATCCTGAAAATATACATATATTTAAGGAGTTGTTGCAGAAGGGATGGGGAAATCTGTTTCTTCCCCTTGGCGTTAATGACACTGTCATTCCAATATATGATGATGAACCAACAAGTGTCATAGCTTATGCTCTTGTTTGTGCTGATTACCAATCTCAAATATCTGATGAGCCTGAGAGGCTAAGAGATGGCAGGGAGTCTCCAATTTCTTTCACCACCCAGGATTATGGAAACTCGTTCATCTTTCAATCATTTGATGATATTCCTTTTGAAAGTTTTAAAAGTTTCAGGTCCATTGATGACAGCACCTCGTCCATAGCTGTTAGCAAGGGTCCCCTGATCCTAGATCCACTTGCATCCGCCAAATCAATGCATGTTAGGGTCTCTTTTGCAACAAAGTATAGTGTGACATGCTACTGTGCAAGACATTTTAAAGCATTAAGGAGAATTTGCTGCCCATCTGAACTAGACTTTATAAGGTCTCTTAGTCGATGCAAAAAATGGGGCGCACAAGGTGGGAAGAGCAATGCCTTTTTTGCAAAGTCTCTGGATGATAGATTCATTATCAAGCAGGTTAGCAAGACTGAGTTAGAATCATTTATTAAATTTGCCCCAGAGTATTTCAAGTATCTAACTGAATCCATAAGAACTGGGAGTCCAACATGTTTGGCAAAGATTCTTGGCATTTATCAGGTATCTAATCCTTTCATCCTTTTTTTATATCTGATTTTCCATATCTTCTTGCTGAAGCTGGTGGCAGTGCAGTTACCAAATATCGTAATCTGTCTAAAATTTGTCCTCTTGTGCTTCTTAGATTGCTTTAGGGGGGAAAAGTGTGCCTCTTCACGATATCAATTGCACTTCCTATCAATTGACATTCACACTTCTTGAAGCATAAACTGAAAGCATCAGATTTGCTCTTATTAACCCCTCGCTAAAACATCCTCCTTTATTTTGTATGCTGACATGAACATGACCACCCATGATAGATCTTTTTCTTATATATTAACTATTTTCATGTGCAAGCAGTACTTTATCCTTTTCTAAAACAAACATTTTCTTTTTATTGTAATATAAGGTCGTAGTCAAAAGCTCCAAGGGCGGAAAAGAAACTAAGATGGATGTTCTTGTAATGGAGAACCTTTTGTATGGAAGGAGTGTCAAGTGGTTGTATGACCTTAAAGGATCTTTAAGGTCTCGATATAATGCAGATTCAAGTGGTAACAATAAGGTGCTGCTTGATCAAAATTTGATCGAGGCAATGCCTACTTCTCCAATTTTTGTTGGAAACAAAGCCAAGAGACTCCTGGAAAGAGCAGTGTGGAATGACACTTCATTTCTTGCGGTACGTACTGTTTTTCTAGGCCTGCTCCTTACATTACAAATATTGTCCAGGAAACAGGTCCTTTATGAACACACCCTATTTCTGCAAATTATTGGAATTGTGAAATATAAATCTTATCTACTTGGACGGGTAAAAACTGAGAAAGTAAATGATGACTAAGCTCCCACATGAATGCATTCTCTCTGCCGAAAAAAATTTACAATTTGGAGAAAGCCTACTTCTCCAACCTATACCATATTTTTCTACTCAGAATTACATGATAATTGTTTGCCGACTACTAAGAATACTCAAGTGATTGAAACCGCTAACATTGAATGTTCCATCCTTTCTAACTCTTTTGCTGACAATTTTTCATGTTTTCTTGTAGTCCGTTGATGTGATGGATTACTCTTTGCTCGTGGGGGTGGATGAGAACAAGCATGAGCTGGTTCTTGGTATCATTGATTTTATGCGGCAATATACATGGGACAAGCACCTCGAGACATGGGTAAAAGCTTCAGGGATTCTGGGAGGACCCAAAGACGTTTCTCCTACTGTGATCTCACCCAAGCAGTACAAAAAAAGATTTAGAAAAGCAATGTCGGCCTACTTCATTGTGGTTCCGGATCAATGGTCATCTCCTGCCATTATACCAAGTCAATCCCAGTCTGACCTTGGTCAAGATGATCAACTAGCTGCCTCACCAAACTAAGAAAATGCCAGTGTCAACGTATTTTTTAAGGTTTGAAATGGCTACCCTGATCCTACCATGACACCATGCCGTTGGCAGCCAGCCCGATCGATCTTTGCCAAGCGAACCTGCTTTGCTGCTCTCCGGCCGCATCCGTAAACATGCTGTTCATGTGAATGCCATCAAAATGTACAGTGGGTGATTGTTCACATTTTTGTGTCATTTCACACCAAATCTACCCTCATATATAAAAATCTTATAGTGTTCTTAGATTTCTGCCTCTTTCCTTGTTTTCTCTACACATGCCCCTTTTATTTGTCGAAGGTATGAAACACGGATGGTGGTCTCCGAATCCATAAACTTGCTCTTTGTCTGCCATTTATTTGTTTTTGTGTCCATGAACTCGATTGTCGCATGGGCAGTAGTGTATCTGTGTATGTGATACTGGAAGTGAGTAGAGGCAGCACTAGAATGTGTATGTACATTTCAGCCATCACAATAAATCTGATTGCATTGTATTTCAAGAGCCCGGATCATTAGTGATGGAATAAATCCTTGTTCTTGTTGCAATAATGACATTTATTGGTAACTAAGTTGATTTAGCAATTAGCGATTTAATTAATCATAATCTCTTCATGATTTGTGCTCTGGATGTGATGTAAAGTTATATATTTTTACTGAAATAATCTCGATCAATCAAGATTGATCGAAGCTTTATAATTTATAAAATTGAAAACCTCTAAAATTGTCACACTTACTAATCAAATCGATTTTGATTTTTAATTCAAATTGGATATGTATTTTTTTTGTTTGTCATGAAGGAACAAGCTGACGATTAACACACACGATTAATTGTTATTAAGAAAAATAATTTCAACTAGGTGATCTAATATTTTATGCAAGAAAGAGTTTAAAATATTAGATGTGAATGTAATATGCAAATTCTATTCATTAATAGTACTAATAAGCTATTAATGTTGATTGAGCTTTTATATGAATGATCCCCCTATAGGATGCGCCAAAGTATACAAGGGATACCTTGAATTTTGGATATAATAGAACTTCTTCATCTTCCTTCTCAATGACTGTTCACTCTGGTAGAAAATCATTCCGCAATTATATAAACTTTAGCAATAAGTAAGAGATACAATGATATTAGTTATGGACTCAGATTAACATCTGATTTGCTGTTGGATCAAATTTAGTTTTGTATTAGTTAGATGATAATTAAAAGTTTGGATTGATGCATGATTGATTTCAATCTGATGCAGGAGGAGATCCAAAATAATATTCAGATATATATATTTAGGGTTTTTTTAATTGATTATATATTTTTATTTAGTTTGTTCCTAAATTTTAGGAAACCAAGTCTTGTTGGGTTTTTTTTAATTGGCTATATATTTTTGTTTAGTTTGTTCCTAAATCTCAGGAAACTAAATTTTGTTAGTTAAATTTGTTCCTAAATTTTAGGGGACTAAGTCTGGTTGGTTTAGAGTTTTTTTAGGGATATGAGTACTATATAAACTCATGCTTAGATGATGTTTAGGACAAGTTTTTTAGATATTGAATCAATTTGCTTCGCTTAAGCTACGTTACGGCTATATCTCTATTTTTCTCTTCTCGCTCTTGTTTTTCTCAATAAGGTTTAAGCCTAGTTTTGGCTACTCCTTATCTCGTTATTACTTTCTTATTTTTCTCTCGTAAATCCCTCTGAAACTTCTTGCCCCAGAATAATCTATATTTTGCCTGGCGTCAGTTGGTATCAGAGCTCATTAAGATCCAATAGAGGGTCATCGTGGACGTGATTGTGGTCGCAACAGGCAGATTCCAAATAAGGAAGCCCAACACCGTGATCGTAGTATCCAAGATATAATGATGATTGAGGATTTACAGAAGCAAGTTGCGGAATTAATCCAGCGTTTGGCAGCGCGGGATCTTGAAGATCGTGAGATTTCTGATGGTAACTCTGAGTCTCCTTTCGAGAACCCGTATCATCGTCATGCTACATATTAGGAACACCATGATCGAAAGGAACGATTTGGGGACTTTGGTTTCCGAGTGGATCTTCCTGATTTTTTGGCACATTACAAGCGGAAGGCTTCGTTGATTGGATCAACGAAGTAGAAAGGATTTTTGAATATAAAGAAGTACCGGATCACATCAAAGTAAAGTTGGTCGTTATCAAGTTAAAAGGTTGAGCTTTAGCATGGTGGGAGCAACTTCGTCGATCACGAGAGAGACAAGGTAAATCCAAAATCACTGATTGGGAAAAAATGAAGAAACTAATGAGAACACAATTTCTTCCGTTCGGCTACACCCAAACATTGTATCAACGACTCCATACCTTGAGGCAAGGAGCTAGAACCGTTGACGACTATACAGAGGAATTCTATCAGCTTATTGCTCGGAATGATTTGTCAGAGACCGAGGAGCAGATGGTAGCGCGGTATTTAGGGGGATTACGTCAACTCTTATAAGACACCCTGAGCCTTCACTCACTCTGGACCATTTCGGAGGTCTATCAGCGAGCCTTGACAGTTGAAAAATAACTAAACCGAAGACCGACGACTAGGAGTGATCAAAACAATCAAGTTGTTCGCCCTCCAGAGCCGCGCCCTTCTCAGCAGCCACCACAAGGTAACCCAAAGACCACTATCAAGTGTTTTTGATGTGGTGAACAGGGGCATCGAGCTTCGGAGTGTAAAAGATCCCCAGATAAAAAAAACAAGACTCTGCTAGTTGAGGAAGACATAGAGGATGAACTCAAACAGATTGATAAGCCGATTTACGATGACGATATTGATGATGAGGTTCTTTATGGCGATGGTCATGAGACTCTCGTCGTACGCAAGAGCCTACTGATCCCTAAAGAAGAATCCGAAGATGATTGGCTGAGAACCAACATTTTTCACACGACGTGCATGGTTGCAGACAAAGTTTGCAAGATGATCATTGATAGTGGAAGTTGTGAAAATATTGTATCCGAAGAAGCTGTTCAAAAGCTACAGTTGAAGACAGATCATCATCCAAAACCCTATAAGTTATCATGGCTAAGTAAAGGAAGTGAGGTAACCGTAGATAGGAGGTGTCTTTTATCTGTTTCTATTGGCAGCAAGTATTATGATCGAACATGGTATGATGTTGTATCAATGGACGCATGTCACGTTTTGTTGGGACGACCGTGGCAATATGATCGCAGCGTCATTCATGATGGGCGGAAGAACACATACACCCTCAGCATCAAAGGGAGGAACATAGTATTGGCTCCTTGACGAGAAGGAACCCCTTTAAATTTGGTAACCAATAATTCTACACTACTTTCTATGTCCAGATTTTTGAATGAGATGAAGCACAGAGATGTAGTCTACGCTTTGCTTCCTTTCAAAAGCAATGTCATAGACCCGGACTCGGATCTACCAGTTGAAGTGCAACAACTCTTATCAGATTTCGCTGAGTTGATGGTTGAAGACCTTCCTCCGAGACTTCCCCCTATGAGAGATATTCAGCACCAAATTGATCTCGTCCCGGGGTCAAGCTTGCCTAACCGACCGATATACCGTCTTAACCCTAAGGATGCCAAAGAGCTACAACGACAAGTTATGGAGCTATTGAGACAAGGCTATATTCGTGAGAGTATGAGCCCCTGTGCAGTACCTGCCCTACTTGTACCAAAGAAAGATGGTTCATGGCGCATGTGTGTTGATAGCCGAGCTATCAACAAAATCACAGTGAAGAATGGATACCACCAGATTCGAATCAAGCCAGGAGATGAATGGAAGACAGCCTTCAAGACATAACATGGGTTGTACGAGTAGATGGTCATGCCTTTTGGACTGTCACATGCCCCCAGCACATTCATGAGATTCATGCATCAGGTCTTGCGGCCTTTCCTGGGAAGATTCGTAGTTGTATACTTTGACGACATCCTTATTTATAGTCCGACGAGGGCTTTACACCTTGATCACCTCCGAACTGTTTTTGAGAAGCTAAAGGCGGAATCCTTGTTCGTCAACAAAAGGAAGTGTTCTTTTTTCACGTCTACAGTTTCTTTTCTTGGATTTATAGTGTCAACTGAGGGTGTTCATGCAGATCCATCAAAGATAGAGGCAATCTTAGAGTGGCCACAGCCAAAACCCATTCATGACGCCCGAAGTTTCCATGGATTGGCCTCTTTCTATCATCAGTTCATTCAGAACTTTAGTACCTTAATTGCTCCTATAACTGAGTGCCTCAAGGAGCGCGAATTCAAGTGGAGTGAAACAGCTATGACTAGTTTTCAGCTGGTGAAACAAAAGATGACCGAAGCACCTGCTCTAGCACTTCCAGATTTCGACAAACTGTTCGAAGTAAACTGTGACGTATCTAGCATTGACATTGGTAGTGTTCTAAGTCAATCAGGACGCCCTATTGCCTTCTTCAGTGAGAAACTATCTGGTGCCAAGAAAAATTATTCTACCTATGACTTGGAATTCTATGTTGTTGTGCAATCCTTAAAGCATTGGCGCCATTATCTCGTGCAGAAGGAATTTATCTTATTCACAGATCATGATGCTTTGAAGTACATCAACGGTCAACATAAGTTGAGTAGTCAACACGCTAAGCGGGTAAATTACTTGCAGGAGTTCACCTTTACACTGAAGCATCAATCAGGGAGATGCCGAACTCGAGGACGAGTTCTCTTCAACTCCGGCAGACTGATGCAGGAGGGGATCCAAAATAATATTCAAATTTATATATTTAGGGGTTTTTAATTGACTATATATTTTTATTTAGTTTGTTCCTAAATCTTAGGAAACCAAGTCTTGTTGGGTTTTTTAATTGGTTATATATTTTTGTTTAGTTTGTTCCTAAATCTCAGGAAATTAAATTTTGTTGGTTAAATTTGTTCCTAAATTTTAGGGGACTACGCCTGGTTGGTTTAGAGTTTTTTTAGGGATATGAGTGCTATATAAACTCATGCTTAGATGATGTTTAGGACAAATTTTTTAGATATTGAATCAATTTGCTTCGCTTAAGCCAAGTTATGACTATATCTCTATTTTTCTCTTCTCGCTCTTATTTTTCTCAATAAGGTTTAAGTCCAGTTTTGGCTATTCCTTATCTCGTTATTATTTTTTTATTTTTCTTTCGTAAATCTTTTTAAAATTTTTTATCCTAGAATAATCTATATGCTGTTCCACGTCACAATCCCACCAATTGAATTGAAGGTTGTTGGGGAGCAAAGTTGCTCGGTTGCATTGTCTCGTTGAAAAGAAAAGGAATTGTCCTTCGTGATAAGAAAAGGACGCCCTTTCTTTTTCTTTAGTGGCCAAGCATGATACATTGTATCCGGCGGGACACTGCCCTGTTGTATTCTTCTGCATGGAAAGCTTTCACATCACAGTAGGCCTACCAATTGAACCGATTAACTTAATAACCAAAGGTGATCGATTGGTCTTTTTCGATTAAGCTAATCCAGAGATGATGAAAGATAATTTATTCGTCTCTAAAAAGACTCAGTTAATTCATTTTAAAATTAATATAGAAAAAATAAATCATAAATATTACTAGTTCGAATGTTATGATTAACTCATGAGAAAGATGGATATACTGACTTTGTCAGTTTTGACCCCCAAATCTAAGATGGATATACTGACTTTGTCAGTTTTGTCAGTTTTGACCCCCAAATCGAATGTTATCACCTGATCAAGAAGCTTCTGCTATTGACCTTAAGTAAATTTGTATGTAGTAATTTGAAGTTATCCTTGTATGTAGTAAACTTGTATGTAGTAAAATTGTAGTAAACTTGTTTATGTCTCAAAATGGATTTTGTGTTTTAATGTGAAATGTTTATGTGATAATTGATGTTGTGAATGTGTGTGATGATAGAAATTAGATATTTGTGAATAGAAATTTGATAGTTGTGAATGTATTTATGATGTATATATGGTTATTACGCAAATCTAATTTGAATCTGTAATTTTTTTGATTACCGACGGAATTTGACTTCCGTCGGCAAATATCGCAAGGGTTTCCGACAGAAAATCAAAATTTTCCGTCGGAAATTTCCCGACGGAATAGTAATTCCGTTAGAAATTTCCGACGGATATCGGGGGAAGTTTCCGTCGGAAATTTCCGACGGAATAGTAATTCCGTCGGAAATTTATTCCGACGGAAATTAAATTCTGTCGGAAATATTTCCGACGGCAAAAAATTCCGTCGGTAATTACTTACCGACGGAATTACCTCCGACGGGGAAAATTCCGTTGGAATTCCGTCGGTAAAGGCACTTACCGATGGAATTCCGTTGGTAAATTCTATCGGGAATGCTGTTTTTTTTAGTGAACATCACACATGTTAACCATCAATCCATCCCATAAAAATAAAAATGTCAAAGAAGAGGAAGATGAAGAAGTTCTATTATATCTAAAATTCAAGAAGTTCGATAAGCTTTGTGGCTCGTTCTATAGGATCATTCATATAAAAGCCCATTCAACATTAATAGTTAATCTCGTTTGAAAGAGTTGTCATCGGGATCGATTTTTTTGAATGAACGATTAATCTAAAAATATTAAATTGATTTATTTCGATGTCCAATAAAATTGAGAATGCTTGATTAATTTCGATGACCAATAAAATTTTTTTGTGAAATAAAAAATTAATGGATAAAAGCTAATGTCAATTATAAAAAATAAAAGAGTTGCCATCTTCTTCTGCTACATGACACATGACACAGACTAATTGAATTAGTCTTAGTCTTACTGATTGAACCGATTGACCTAAGGATTTAAGGCAATTATTCTGATTTGATTAAGTTAATTGACAGTGTTTGAGAGAGCTTCGGCTAACTATTTTTTAGATTCTAATTACATAAAAAGATTTTTGAATATTTGTAAATATCAGATTTTACTTTAACTTTTATAATTTTTATTCAAAAATTAGAAGCAGAAATTTGATGCTTCTTTCCTACTTCTATTTTTTTTGCTTATGGTGTAGAATTAAAAATTGACATTTATATCCTTAATAAATTTATCATTTTATATAATTACCACCACACTTTTAAATAAAATTTTATATATTTATATAATTTTTATACATATTTTTATAAATTTATATAAATTTTGTCATTTTTATATTATATTTTTATTATTTTATATCTTTTTTAAACATATATATTATTTAAAAAAATAATTTTGATATAATATTCAAAATATAATAATAAATATATAAAATATTATGGATGATATATCAAAATTATATTTAGATAATTAAAAAAATTAATTTATATAGTTTAAGAATATTATTATTATTTAACTAAAAATTAAGCTTTAAAATAATTATTCACCAAACACTCAAATTTTACCTTGTATCATATTTTAACTTCTATTTTCAAATATTTCATACTTTAGCTTCTCATTGAGTTCAAGATAATCTCTATAACAATCACTTTTCAAGAAGAAAAACTCTCCTAAACACTTCTTAATCATCTCAACGGATAGGATACCATAATTAAATCCTTCAATATGTTATGTTATTTAGAATTTTTTCTAATCATAAAGTAGTGGATCCGAGAATATTAATTAATAGGGTGAATTTTTATGTATACTTTCTCAATTTATTTGATTATTAGTAAATTTTTTTTATAGAACCAGACTAATAAGCTTTCAATTAATGAAGAATTGAATATCTAAATTATTAAAAAAAATCATCTCAAGATAAATTAAAATATTTATTTAGAAATAAGACAAATGGATTAGTAATCTTTTATGTCAATAGAAATAATTAAATTTAATGATATTATATGTACGTAATTAAAATCTTAATTATAAACATGTCCCAAAATCTAACACATATCTTTTCCACAACAAGACAAATGTAATACATCCATCAAATTAGATATCAATCTATCCTTGAAGCTTACTTTTCTATTTTTATAAGTTAAATCATATTTTCAAAATAAAAAATAGATTCAACGTTTTGTCACGAAACACTGAATCTTACAAACACCACCCATCCTAATTATTTTTATGATCGATTATAAATTAATTTTATAATTTATCTTTTTCTTATAATTTGAAAATGAAACATAATAATCTTATGCTATGAAGCAATGAATGTGACCATGAAGATTGAAGGCATACAGTTGCACAAATTAAATACCACTAAAAAGTTTGTGTGGTGGATCATCGGAATGTGTTTGTGTGAGTTACTGAAAAAATCAAAGGAGTCCCTCCCATCTTAACCACACATCGGTTGCATATCACTCTATGAGCCCGACCGGTGAAGTAGAGACGAAGACAATTGCTCTAGAGCAAGACAAGATAATCAGGGAGAGGTCGCAAAGTTGTTGAAGGCCGGTCATAACAGAGAAGTTTAATTTCCAACCTGGCTGACGAATATTTTACTAGTCCCTAAGCTCGGGGTAAATAACGGGGTTGTATCGATTTCCATGATTTAAATAAAGTTTGCCCTAAAAACTATTACCCCTTGCCTCGTATCGATCAGTTGATAGATTTGACTTCCGGCTGTGAATTTATTTCAATGTTGGATGCATATCAGGGGTACCACCAGGTTCCCCTTGCGAGGGAAGACTAAGAGAAGGTCAATTTTGTAATGGCGGATGACATTTATTGCTACAATGTCATGCCATTCGGGTTGCGCAATGCGGGGTAACCTATCAGCGGATGATGGATAAGGTCTTCCGCCACAAGATTGGAAGGAATATTGAAGTGTATGTGGATGATATCCTGGTCAAGACGGAGAAGGGGAAGGACATGATAGCTGATCTAGAGGAGATATTCGCTACCTTGAGGGCCAATAGACTGAAACTAAACCCCGCTAAATGTTTATTTGGGGTGAAAAGTGGCTGATTCCTCGGGTACATGGTGATAGAGAGAGAAATTGAGGCTAATTCTGAGAAAGTGCAAGCTATCCTCAACATGCCATCCCCTCGTAATTTCAGAGACGTACAATGGCTTAATGGCAGAATTACAGCTCTGTCCCGGTTCATCTCCAGATCTATTGACAGAACTTTGCCATTCTTCAAAATTCTGAGGAAAGCTGTCAAATTCGAATGGGATGATCAATGCGAGAAGACTTTTACAGATTTAAAAGCACATCTCTTTGAACACCCCATCCTATATAAGCCGTTGGAAGGAGAAACGTTGTTTGTCTACTTGCCTACAGCTGAACAAACTTTAGGTTCTGTGCTTATTCGTAAAGAAGGTACTACTTAGTATCCCATTTATTTCTTTGGACACCTTCTTAAAGAGGCAGAGACTCGATATATTATCCTGGAGAAGTTGACATATGCCTTAGTATTAATGGAACGAAGGCTATGACCATATTTTCTAGCACATCCCATCGTAGTGCTTACTAATAGTCCACTCGAGCACATCCTCACAAATCCAGAGGCCTTAGGATGACTGATCAAGTGGATGACAGAGTTGAGTGAGTATGGAATTGAGTACCGCCCCCGAATCGCTATCAAGGCTCAAGCTCTAGCTGACATTATGCTTGAAGCTGTTCCAAGACCCGAAGCTGATGAAGTGTGGAAAATTTATGTTGATGAATCCTCCAATAACAAGCATAGTGGGGCTGGGGTTCTGATGATTTCTCCTAGAGAAGACGTACTATAATTATCCATCCGACTCAACTTCCGAGCCACCAATAATGAGGCCGAATATGAGGTAATACTGGCTGGGCTTCAAGCAGCCAAGCAGGTGGGAGCTACTCAAGTTATATAGCATTTAGACTCGCAACTCATGGCTCAGTAGCTAAAAGGAGAGTTCGAAGTTAAAAATGAGCGCCTGTAGAGGTATGTGACTATATTTGAGCAACTGAAATCTTCTTTTACTAAAGTTGTTCTGTAGAAGATATCTCGGGTGGATAATGTTAAGGCAAATGAGCTAGCCAAGTTTGCGAGCTCCCTTGTACTATGGACGCTGGAAGAGCCTAGCGCTCCGGAAAGAGCTGTAGCCCAGATCGAAGAAGAAACTGTGGGCACTGTATTACCTGACCCCTATGTGGAGTTCTTACGCAGTGGAACAGTGTCGGCGAGTGATAAGGAAGCTTGGCTCTTTCGTCGCAGGGCTGCCAGATTCACGCTTATCGGAGAGAAATTATATAAAAGAGCATTTGTTCGACCGTTGTTCAAGTGTATTGGTCCAAGGGAGGTCGACTACATCATACGGGAGGTTCACGAAGGCATATATAGAAGCTATATTGGGGGGAGATCCATGGCTAGAAAGATTATTCTGGCTGGATATTTTTGGCCCACGGTGCAAGGAGATGCTACCAAATTTGTTGCCGGGTGCGAAGCTTGTCAAAAGCATCAACATATCACTCACCGCCCGCCCAACTACTTCGAGCCTCCACTGTCTCATGCCTCTTCGATCAGTGGGTAATGGATATTGTGGGTCCTTTCGCGATCGAATCTTAGCAGAAGAAGTTACTATTGGTATTAATCGACTACTTCTCCAAATGGGTTGAGGTTGAGCCGCTTGCGCACATCACGGAGGCCATCATGATGAAGATCTTGTGGAAGGATATAGTTTGCAGGTATGACATTCCTTATAAATTCATATCAGATAATGACAGATATTTTGCAGGGCGCAAACTCAGAGAGTGGTGTGAAGGACTAGGTATTCACCAAGCCTTCACCTCAGTCGCTTATCCTTAAGGCAATGACCAGGCAGAAGTGGTCAACCGGGAGATCATTAGAGAGCTCATGATAATGCTGGACCATGTCAGAGACAGTTGGGTCGAAGAACTCCCGAGTATCCTGTGGTCACAACGTACTACTCCCAAAGAAGGGACCGGTCAGAGTCCCTTTAATTTGGTATATGGAGCAGAAGCAGTGATTCCTATGAAAATAAGCGATAAGTCAATCCGACGACAACACTACAACAAGGAAGATAATGATCAGGAATGACTTATCGACCTAGACCTGGTGACAGAAATGTGAGACAAAGCTGCTGCCCGACTAGTTGCGTACCGGCAACGTATGCAGCAAGTATACAATCGCTGAGTGATTGTTTGGATTTTCCAAGTTAGAGATAAGGTTTGGAAAATAACCAAATCAGTCGGCGACGTCGGAAAGTTCGAGCCTCAATGGAGCGGACCTTACATTATTATCAAAAAGCTTGCAGGAGGGAGCTATTACTTGCAAGATGCTGAAGGCAAAAGGTTGGAGAGGCCTTGGAACGCAAGTCACCTCCAGCCGTATCGCACTCGATGAGCCATGTGAGCAATACATGTATTTGTATGCCTACTTGTACTTCTTTGTAGTTTGAGTAATTAAAGAAATAGAAGAAATGTCTCACCAAGACCAAATGCAAGAGCTCAAGATCCTACCATCTTGTGGTGTCGAAGATGCCTAAGATGTGTAGACCTGGCCGAGGTACTAAGGATGCCCAGCTGAGAGCAGCCCAAGATCCTACCATCTTGTGGTGCCGAGGATGTCCAAGATGTGTAGACCTGACCGAGGTGCTGAGGATGCCCGACCGGAAGTAGTTGAAGATCCTACCATCTTGTGGTGTCGAGGATGCCCAAGTTGTGTAGATCTGACCGAGGTGCTGAGAATGTCCGGTCGGGAGTAGCCCAAGATCCTACCATCTTGTGGTGCCGAGAATGCCCAAGATGTGTAGACCTGGCCGAGGTGCTGAGGATGCCTGATGGGAGCAGCTGAAGATCCTACCATCTTGTGGTGCCGAGATTGCCTAAGATGTGTAGACCTGGCTGAGGTGCTGAGGATGCCCGACCGATAGCAACCCAAGATCCTATCATCTTGTAGGGCTGAGGATGTCCAAGATGTATAGACCTGGCCGAGGTGCTGAGGATGCCCGACTGGAAGCAGCCAAAGCTTCTACCATCTTGAGGTGCCCAAGATACCCGAGATGCATAGGCCTAGCCGAGATGTAAAGGAGGCTAGGTCCTGTTCTTGCCACCGCAGGAAACTAACAATGCACTCAACCCTTACCTCCTCCACAACGTTAGACTTCACGGTTGCAAAGAGGTCTATACGGGGGGAGCAAAGAGTAACAGACAATGTAATTACAATACATAAGCCAGGAAACAAAGGGCAGAAGGCTAACCACGCAGGGGATTGGTGTAGAAGATAAAAATGATTTCATTCAAAGTTTGATTTTACATGGTCGAGGTGCTGAGGATGCCCATCTGGGAGCAACCAAAGATCCTATCATCTTGAGGTGCCCAAGATACCCGAGATGCATAAGCCTAGCCAAGATGTGAAGGAGGCTAGGTCTTGTTCTTGCCACCGAAGGAAACTAACAATGCACTCAACCCTTGCCTCCTCCATAACGTTAGACTTAACTATTGCAAAGAGGTCTATACGGGGGGAGCGAAGAGTAACAAACAATGTAATCACAATACATAAGCCAAGAAACAAGGGCAGAAGGTGAACCACGTAGGGGATTGGTGCAGAAGATAAAAATGATTTCATTTAAAGTTTGATTTTACATGGGAGCAAAGAGCAACGTGCGACATAATTACAATGCATAAACCAGGGAACAAGGTGCAAACGTAAACCATGCAAGAAAGTGGTGTAGAAGATAAAAATATTTCATTCAAAATTTGAGCTTACATATTGGAGTACATTCCAAAAGAAAGAAAAATGTAAAATACAAAGTATAAAGACAAACAGAAGGAACTATAACTCCTTCTCCTCCGGCATTTGCTCCTCCTAAGCTCGGCCGACACTGAGGAAGCTCAGGTCAGCATCCGACTTCAGTGACTTAGCTTGCCAAAGTTGTTGGACAACCCCATTGAAACCCTGCTTCAGCCGCCTCAGCACTTGACGGACCAAAATGTCGCCAAATTCCTTAGATTTGAGGAACTTGGCCTTGAAGGCCGCCTCTGTCTCTGCCTACCAGGACTCCTCGTTAGCCTTGTAGTTCATCAGTTCATCTAAGGCTTGATCCTGGGCAGTCTTCAACTCGGTCGCTTGACGAACCCGATTTAGCTAAGTTAAGTTGTCACGAAATGAGTGGGTCTATCAGAATTTAAAATATGTATAAACATGCGCTGGAAACCCTTTTTGCAATCAAAATCTGAGAATGTAGCAAAGGAGCCACAGGTCGTATTTTTCTCGGAGCTAGTTGATGTTGTTTGATTTGAGCTCGTGTTTATGTGTCGTTTGTGTTTTTGGGTTTCGAATAAAACTTGGGGTTTGGTTTGCTATTCGGAAATGAAATCGCAATGAAAAAGTAAAGAACCTTAAACTAATGAACTAAACAATGAAATGACAACTAATGAACTCCCTTTGGGAGACTTAATCAACCAATGCAACATAACCACCTTAGAAGAACAAATCTGAACTCAATTGCAATATACACTACAAATTGAATTTAACTTTAGGAATTGTCTTTAAAAACCGAAACTCCCCTTAACACAATTGTAGCAATGAATAAAAGGAGAACTTGATACGCAAGGTTACAAACTTATGTGCCAAATTCAGATATGGAATGCCAAGCTAATGTTGCAATTCAGCAATAAAACCAATCGACCAAGCTTGGAAACAAAACTATCAGTGAACATGACCTACTGAAATAAATGAAGCACTGCCGCAATCAAACAAGGGGCTGATCAGTTCAGTAATGTTCTTGATGCAGAAATGAGTTGCAAGAGTGCAGGATTGAAGTTCGAACCTCCAGAATCCGAATGCAGAAACAAATGGATGCAAGGTCAAACAAAATCACTGAATTCAATTGCAAAGGAAATGTAGAGCTAACCTGGCACAAAACAGTGCCAAACATGTTTGATACGCAGAGGAAAATGCTTGTGTCCAAAAACTGCTACTTTTGTACCAAGGGCTAGTGCTAACAATTCAGAAACTGCACTGAATGATGCAGCTTAGAAGGAAAACTTTAGTGAAACAATTCACAGGATCAGATGAAGAAATTCAATCCTAAAACTGCTCAATTCAAATTCAATCCGAAGACAGCAATGGACAGGCATGAATGCAGAAATACAGATACGTGGACTGCAGAATTTCAGATTCAATTCACGATTGTAGCAGCAATTTGAATGTAAGAATCGAACACGACAATTGAATTTAGATGCAATAAAACTCCAATGCGAAGCTCAGCTGATACAACTAGCAGAGATTGAGTTAACTAGCAGAAATAGCAAGCATGAGAAGTGCAGAAATTAAGAGTCGATCAAATGCATGGAGCACAAACAGAACATCCAAATTCAGGGGCACGTATCTAAAGTTCATATAGAATTTAACAGCACCAATGTATGCTTGACACTTGAAATCAGAAACTACAACTAAGCATGCAGAAATCCCCAGGATACGAAAGCTGAATCTGAAACAGCTTGTGCAGGAAATGAAGATGCAGAATTGAATGGTGCAGAATTTGCAGAAATGAGATCGGCTCAAATAAGCTGATATGCAATGCAGAAATTAATACTAGATTCTTTGTGAATGAACTAGCTTCAAGCTAAATTAAGAGGGAAGAAAAGCTAAATTACTTGATACAAAATTCGGCACTGAAAACCAGAGTTGATGCGCAAGACAAAGAAATTCCAAACTGATACACCAAACCAGGGTCTGAACGCAGGATTACTAAGCTAAATAGAAACTCAGAAACGAAGCTAAAAGTGAACCAAATTTAGATCAACTAATTTAACACACTAAATGTGAGATAACTGAAAAATTCCGAAACTAGAAATGAATTGGTAGAAACGGGCTGATACGCACAATGAAATGGCACGCAAGGATTTAAACAAGAAACCAAACTGAATTCAACCACAATTGTTAACTAACAACCGAACTAGCTAATTAACTGGCATAATTGAAACTAATTAAAGCAGTAACAATTCCTACAACGAAACTTAACAAATCTGAAGTTCAGAAACAGTAAGGAACAAGGCAGAAACTGAAATTACAGCTACTACAATAAAAATTAACTAAGCAAACTAATCCTCAATCACTCCCTTAGCTCAAGTGCTCCTTGTTCGTCACGCAAGGGTGAGCCTCGAACCCGCAAGCTCAGCAAATCAGTGGAAAATCTGTCTCTACGATCAAATCCATTCAAACCATGCTCAAACTGAAAACAGCAATCGATTTCTTCAACCTCGCTGTGGTGGATTGCGACGATGATTTGGGAACGCTCCGAGCCTTCCAGGGAACCCCTCCAGCTAGCTCGGATGCAATGAAGATGGTGCACAACTGAGATTGATGAAATCAAATGATAGAGCTTCTGAAACCTCACGAAACTCTGTCTTGGGCAAAATTCAAGCTGGAAACTTCTCAGCGAGCTCTCCCCACTGACCTAACACTTGTTCTAATGAAGGATTTGAGGGGTCGCGCCCCTTGGATGAAGAACTACTGAAGAACTCGATGAGCAAACGAAGAAGACGAAGAAACGGCGGAGACGCGACGAGGAGGAAGCTGCGCCAAAAATTTCCTTAAGTAATTAACATTGGACGACTCTGATTGATTGGAGGAGATCCAACGGCTGATCTTGCTCTGATTTGATCCAAATTTTGATGATGATGATCTGGGGTCAGGATCTGCCTCGTGGTAGCTCGGATCCTCCAGATGTGCAACGGATGGTCCAGATCAACCTAATCTTTGAATGGACGATCTAGAGCCCTCCGAGCTTGATCCAACGGTTGATTGAGCTCTGATTGGGATGAAACCTTCAGATCTTGATCAGAGTACTTGATCAACCCTAACCCTAGCTCGGATTGCTTCAGATGGTCCCGGATGGCTCAGATCTAGCCGCTTTTGAATCAGACGACCCAGATTAATCCAAAACTTGATAATTCGATCCGGTTCCACTTCCGACTCAAGTTTAACCCAGTATGCCCTAGGTCCATGAACCTTTCATGCCTACAAAAAATAGATCAAAAATTTAGTGGCCAAATAATCCAAATATGTGTGAATTTGCAATTAAGTCCAAAATAAGAGTAAGTTCTAAAACCTAGGGCAATTTCATAATTAAGTAATAAAAACATAGGTCAAACATGAATTTTAGCAATTAAAATAGTCAACAAAATGGTATCTATCATCGCTTCGGAGGATATTTGGTCTCGAGCCGTCTGGGCCTCCTTAAGTTGCTCAGCGGTGGTCAGGAGACGTGACTTGCTTCACTTGAGGCCCTCTCGTAGGTCAGACATGTGCTCGGCAGCAGCTTGTACCATTGTTTCTTGCTTGGCCAGCTGGTCTGCTTGCTCCTTAATCTGACCATTGAGGGCCTCGGTTGACGACTCCAAGAGATGGACATCGCCCGACAACTTTGCCTCCCGAGCTTGGAGCCGTCCGTTCTCCTGAGTTAGTTGACTCACCTCCACTGAGAGTGTCATCGCTTTCTCCGACAGGAGCCTTTCTCAATGGAGAACGCTGTGCAGAGATGACTCAGAGGCCAGCAGGTTGTCCAGGTAGTGCTCCGCCTTAACCCGAAGACCCCTGCTGACCTCTACCCGCATCATGCCCTCCTCACGAGCTCGGAGAACTTCCTCCTCCAATTCTACCACCTGCTGGCGCAGGACTTCGATTTCTTGCTCGGGGGGCATCCGCCGACCCAAAAGAAGGCAATCGGAAGTGCCCTGACACAAGAAAAGTAAGGGTCAGAGAAAAAATAAATGAAAACAATAAAACTAACACCGAGAAGCTTACCTTCAGGAGTGACTCATACAAGCTGGCGATTATCCTAGCCAAAGTCATCCCTCTGAGGGATGTGAGGTGCTCTTCGGTCCGCCCTTGTATGGCCTCCCGGCTCTATGGAGAAGGTATTCCGGAGGTAGCTCCAGAGCCGTGAGGAGTAAGAGGTAGGAGGCGCGGTGATGAAACGTGTACGCTTAAGGGGCCGGGGGTATCGTCATCGATACTGGAGGACACCTCGTCAACAAGATAACTCCCCTGTGGCAGCTCCTTAAATTGGACCGGTTGGAAACCTATAGTCGCTGCCTTCTCAGCCGCTTGTACCTTCCAACGCAGGCGGGCACTAGTGAATTCGGGCTTGTCTGATCTCACCCTCTTTCCCTTGGGGCTGTTGGAGGCCTTGGGGACTCTAGGTGAAGGAAGAAGGGAGCAAACCTCCCTGATCGAGAACTTGGTCTCACCCTTAGGCTCCGCGGTAGTCGGTTCCGCCCTCCGGTGGTGCTTGGAGAGAGGAACAGAATCCTCCTTCTCCTTAATAGCCCTAGCCGAGCGGGTCCTCCTCCTTGGAGGGGCCAGAGGAGCCACAAGCTTCCCACAGGAGGCTTACAGCTCGCTCTCCTCCTCCTCCTCCTCATCGGGCAGGATGAGTCATGGTTGTCTGGTACGAGGGGGGTCTGCTTTCCCAGTTGGCTCTGTCGCCAACATAGGAGGCTGAGCCGGCGGTTCATCGTCACCACCTCCCGCCCCAGTAGGAACAGGAGAAAGATTGGTTTCCTGAGCATTGGGTAGCTTTGTGGTGGTCAGATCCTCGCCTTGGGTATGTTCGGAGTCCTCGGAAGGCTCGACCGCGGAAGGTAAGGGAGCTGGAGGAGGGGTCAGGGCCCGTTCATCTGCAAGCTCCCACTTGAGAAGCTTGCTCATGGCCCCGGAGAGCATAATGTTCTCTGCAATACATAAACAACAGAATATCAGTTAGAATCGATAAGTGTTTAATGAAATAGTGAACTTACTGAGGCTATGGCTAAGGCTGAAGGCTTTAGAGCTAATCCCAACCCGATACATAAGTTCTTCACATTGAACCAGGTTGGGACCGTGGAACTCTATCCCGGCTAAAATGCTCCTGGCCCGCTGATACCCCTGATCTTGCTGGAAGTCACCCAGGTCCAGAGGAGAGGGTAGGTCTTCTCGCCAGCGAGTCGGGTAGAAGGGACGTTCGAAAAGTTGAATGAAAAAGAAGCGCTCCTTCCATCCCTTATGGGAGGAAGTAAGGATTCCGATGAATTTATGGTCGGGGTGAGCGGTGAAGCTAAAGGCCCCTCTAGAGGCCAGGTTGGGGAGGAAGAAAAAGTGGAAGGCGTGAGGGTCAAAGGTATACTGAATAATTTGAAGAGGATAAACGCCCTGCCCATCTGAGCGAAGGCGTTGGGAGCCATTTGATGTAAGGGGATATTAAAATACTCAGAGATAGCCATGAAAAAAGGTGGAAGCGGAAAACGAAGACCAAACTGTACTTGCCCTAAGAAGAAGGTGTAAAACCCTAAGGGGGGGGGTTCTATCGGGGACTGGTCTATCCTAGGGACCCTGACCTCTAACTCCGCCGGAATGCCATAGGCTTCACAAGCGACCCTCAGGGTGTTCGACTTGACCTTTGACGTGGTGGCTTCGTACCACTCCGGATGATACGTCCCTTCCTCTTCAGGTCTCTCTTTCCTACCTTGACCTTTCTTTCCCTTACCTTCATTGCCCATGGTAATGAAGAAGAGAGGAAGACGGAGGTGAACGGGACTTACACGTGAAGAAGAAGTTCTAGCGAAAGAAAACTCTAGTAGGCAAAGACGAGAGGCGCAAGCTCTAATAGTCGACGGTGCAAGAAGATGGAAGGCCGGTTTCACCTTCCCTTTTTATAGAGAAGGAGCAGCTCTCGTGCGAAGGAATAGATGCACGATGCATGGACGGTGAGAACTGCAAATCTCGAGGCATCACGATTCATGATAGTCGTCGGCTGGTATGACCCTACTAAGCGTATCAGAGGGAAATCACGTAGAAAAGATCTTGCCATATAGTAGTATTCTATTCGCTGGAACTCTCTCTCGCCATTAAGATACCCCATGCGCTCTTAATGGGAGATGGACATCTATAATTACCTGGCCTTGGAACTCGTAAGGACTCTTGGATTAACGCAAAGGACCGCCTTGGGCCAAGTAACAAATGTTTCAATTCTTCGGACCCGACAAGTCGTTAAGAAAGAAGGAATGATAATATGGGCCCCGCAGATATTGCGCTTCCCCTCATCATGCCGCCAGCCTAATCAGTCAGTCATACTTCCTTCGATTAGACTTGAAGGGGGGGGACTTGTGATAGGGATGAGCAACTAGGGGTGACACGTGGCACGGGAAAACTACGTGGCAGGACCCACCAATCTAGTTCCCCGAGGTCAAATCGGGAATCGAGCTCCCGAGGCTATCTCAGGAGAATGGAAGAGGTGCCCCGAGGTCAAATCGGGAATCGGTCTCCCGAGACTATCTCGGGAGAACGGGAAAAGGCCCCCGAGGTTAGCCCGGGAGATAAGACCCCGAGAATGACTCGGGAGAGTGGAGCTCAAATATCAGCGTAGGGATAAGAAAGTCCGGCTTCAAGTATCCTCTCCTCCCTCCAGAATAGGAAAGTCATCGGGTAATTATTGTTTGCAGCGCATGGTAATTAGGGTCTTAATAGCCACAGTGGTCGTTACCAGAAGAGAGCAGCTGTCGAGTAACCAATGATTAAGGAACGTGGAGGAGAAGGTGAGGACACGTGGGAGGAAGGCGTCAGGAATATAAGATGCTTCGGTACCCAGGTAAAGGGAGGTTTTTTTTTTGGCCAAAATTAGGACACTTTGATTCCTCGCTTTTTCCCCATAAATGAAGGAGTTCTGACTTGAGCGTCGGAGAGGGCTCTACCGGAACATCTTCTGGTGCATCCCCTTTACGCTCGTGTTAATCTCGCAGGAGTCGACATCTTCTCCCGGTCGTCGTCGTCGTGGGCTGCGCTTTGATGATTCGTCATCCTCGTCATTCACTTCCGGTACACTGGGTTTACCAAATCAAGTATAGCATACAAGAGATCCCCAAGTGGCGGGCTTTGTTGAGCCAACTATCCCAACGATGATGTTGTCCAAAACTATCCAGAAGCACCTCCACTGTGCTGTAGGTGCTAGGATGTTGAGTCAGCTATGTGTCTTGTCCCATAGGGGTTTTACTATAGGACAATCGAAGAAGATGTGGTCCTCGGTCTGGTCCATCCTTTAGCATAATAGATAGGTCTTGTAGGCTACTTATGACATCTTGTCTTTGGTTTGAACCTTGTTGTTCGCCAACTGCCACATGAAGAGTTGGTGTTTCGACATGACATAGGCCTTCCACACTACTACATCCCATGTCTTCTTGGTATTTCGTGGCTTGAAGAAGTCATACGTTGTCTTCACTCCACGTTGCAGCTCGGGATCGAACCTACTATCAAGCTGATTAGCGACAATCTAAGCAGAACCGATAGAGTGCAGAATTTCCTGTCAGATTTGTTTCAACTTCTTGACAAGTGAGTTGCTTGACTCCTTGACTTGCCACTCCCACAAGTCGGTGTGCAGGAGGTATTGATGGCGGACCCATCGGACCCAAAGGGACTCCTTTTTTCACTGAATGTTCCATAAGGACTTGGAAAGGAGAGCTAAATTCCAAGTTTGTAAATCCCGTTGTTCGTATCCACCTTCCTCTTTCACTAAGCACATTGCCGCCAAGATATAGGCAGATACTTGGTGGACCAAACAAATGAGTGTAAAATAACATACATCTTGTCAATCATTGCACATGAAATCTATAAGATGGAAAGCCAAAAATAGTCCTTACACTGAAGCACCATCTTCACCAATTCAAGCTTGTCGGTGTATGATAGAGTTTGTTTAGGCCAAGAAGCTAATCTCTGCATGATAGACTCTGTTAAAGGTCTGTAGTTGCTAGTCCAAAGCTTTTGTGCCACGAGAGGAGTGTGAGGTAGTGGATTGGAAACATTCCTTGCTGGAATCCTGTGATCTCAAGCAACCTAGCTGTCGTACGATTAGTTAACCCTCGCCATGATGGGTATGGCTTGGCGGGCTTCCTAAGCAAATACTTGATCGTCCTTGAGAGACCTCTCCATGTCTATGGATTAAAAAATTAATCCGAATGGATGCCCATCTCCCAAACGACCATCTCGTCATCGTATCGATCGGTTCAAATTACAACTTGGCCAATCTCAAAGATGAGCCTTGTAATTTGCCTAACCGTTCGACTACGGAAAAGACGACGATTGGATCACCGATTTTTGTGTTTATTATCAGGGGTCCAATTAATTAATTATTAAACATGATTAACAAATAATCAAAACAATAATAATTAATTAACTCACATGCCACACATAAAATGATAGAACAAAAGGAGCCAAGGAAGAAAATTATACCTTCCTTTACCTCGTAGCCTTCTACCTTGTGCCCCTTCCCTCCCAGACGTCGTGTGGGCGACGAGCTACTGGGAACCGGAATCACCAAGGCGCTCCAATACCTTCCTTCTTCTTCCCTCTTCCTCACGCCACCAAACCCTAGTCACTAGGGTTGCCGCCGGCGCTTCTTCCCCTCCAACCGAGTGCCGCCGATCACTTCCAAGCCCAAGGAAGGTTTGGCCACAAGGTATCCAGGTGAGGAAACTCGAGAAAGATGAAGAAAAGGATAGGAAGAAGAAGAACTCTCCCTCTTCCTTCAACTACAAGCCGTTGACCTTCTTCCCTTGCTCATGCACGCTGTCGGCCACCTTGAAGCAAGGTGGCGCCGGTTTTCCCTTCCCTAGCTTCTTGCCGAGGCCTCCAAGGGAGAAGAAGAGAAAAGGATCAAAAGGGAGGAAGAAAGGATGAGTTTTCTTCCCCTTTGTCACCTTGCGCCACCCTTCTTGAGCCCTTGCCACCGGCTGCCCTAGGAGAGAGAAAGTGGAGAAGAGAAACCAATAGAGAGGCTTGGATGAGGAATTGGATTAAGCCTTGGTTTCTTGATCCCATGGGGTATATATAGGGCTAAGGTAGGGACCATGAGGAGGAGTTGGGTCTTGGCCCACTAATGGATCTAAAATCAATCCATTAATGAAGATTCATTCCACTAAATGATCTCCATTGAACTTCCTCACCAACCCCCATATTTTCATATGAGCTCCACTTATTATGAGTATATCCATCCCCCGTGTTTAAGATATCGAATGCCCGTCGATTAATTTAAATTACTAACAATTTTAATTAATCAACTTCTAACTTCTTGACTAGTACCACTTAACCTTATCATCATGTTGGATCAAATCCACCTGCAGGGTTTAACATGATGAACCTTATGAGCTCATCAAGGGGGCATCATCATCCCGACTCACCAGGACACCAATTCCGTCAATAATGAACGACACACCATATAATTAATATTATTTCCCAACTTATCGGGCCTATCGATTTAGCAAAATAAATCTCGCCTATTGGTAAATCAATGAAATAAATATTAACTATACGTGCCCGTTATTATATCGAGATTTAGGGATTGTACTCCATAATAACCCGAGGTCCAATCCAATTATTAAGTCAGTACAAATTGGATGACCTTTACTTTTGGTCCTGCTCAATGTACACAAAGCACACTTGTGTAATTCTATGGTCAAGACAAACAATACCTAATTACACTACAACCATCCCGATGGTTTGTCTAACTCCATCTCGTTTGTGAGCCTCTACGTATACTAGGCAAGGGACTGATAACATGATCTTCTGTGTGTCACCACACACCATGTTATCTACAATATAAAGTATTAGACTTTTATGCATATACTAATATAAATATGCATCTGTGTTGTTGTAATTCTCTTTTCAAAATGTAGATGATCTTATATATAAAAAAAGAACAAGTCTTTTAGTATACACATCTAACACGCCATGTACAAATTTGACTTGCAGATGTTAGGGAGAAGACTAGCCCTCCTTTCAAAGTCTGCCAAGCAGTCCGCTATCACCGCAATCATCCACTCATCATCCCGCGAGAAGAGATGCAAGTCATCCGAAGCTAAGTGAGTAATCCTTGGACCAGTGCACATAGGGTAGAAATGGAAGCCGGACTGCAATGAGGCTTTGAGCAACATTGAGAAACCTCCAAACATAATCCAAAGAGAAAAAGGAGATAATGGGCCCCCTTACCGCAATCCCCTTCACCCTTTGAAGAACCTGTACATAGAACCATTGATGCACACTGAGTAGGAAACGGTGATAATGCACTCCTTAATCCATCAAACCAGCTACTGTGGGAATTCGAATCATTGAAGAGCAGCAAGTAGAAAAGACTAATCCATCGAATCAAATGCCTTTTAAAGGTCCATTTTGAGTATACACCTTGGTGAGGATCTTTTCCTTACTCAAGGTGAATGTTTTCGATGATAGAGCGATCTTCGACGTATGCAGCCTATGTCAGATCAAGTAGACTACCCATCACTTTTGGCAATTGTCTCACCAACACTTTGGAGATTATTTTGTACACCATCGTGAAACATGTGCTCGGATGGTAGTCGAAGATTCTTGGTGCGTGATCGGACTTTGGAACCAACATGATTAGTGTATGGTTCCACTGCTTGAGAAATATGTCTGCTGCAAAGAATTCCTAGACAACATCATACAATTCTGTGTGCACCGTCGTCCAAGTTACCTTAAAGAAGGTTGTCCGTATCTCTTTGGTCCGGGGGGCTCGCTCACTCTCGATGCTAAAGAAGGTTGTCCGTATCTCTTTGAGGTGATTGAGGCAACTATAAATTGCTATTTTGAGGTTGTGAGAACTAGTCCTGCTGTGCTGTTGCTATCCAGTTCCAAATAGTTCGTTGTTATGCCCAATAACATCATAAAATGTGTAACAAACTCATCCGCGACCTCCCTAAAACTTGTGATTTGCTCTCTGAAGGCTTTGGTGATAGTTACCATCGTGTTTCGCTTGTTATTCCTCTTGACCAAATCATGAAAAACTTGTTGCAGCAGTCACTTTTTCATAAGTATATATGCACACTTTGATTTCTATTGGTAGAAGGACCTTTCTGTTGGAAGAAAAATGGAAGAAAAAATAGAAGAGGAGTTTTTCTCTGGTGGAAGAGGAGAGAATAAGAAAAAACTAAACACCTCAACTTATTTTCATTCATCAAAAGGTTACATATTTATAGGCTTAGTGGATAAGTATCAGCTCCACATACATTGAATCTAAACACTTTTATTTTACCAAAAAACTTCATCCTTATCCATAATTACATTTCATCCATCCATGATTTACCAATCAACAAATTTTATCTCTATCTACTAACTTTATTGTATCTCCAAATTAATATTTATCCATAATCAAGTTTAATCTTCAACGCCCCTCTTAAACTTGGTTTTGCAACTCCAAGCAAATTTCGCATCTTGATAAAGTCTTCAAATTTGAGTGGCTTGGTAAAAATATCAGCAACTTGGTCTTGAGAGTTTGTGTATTCCATTTGCACCTCTTTTCTTATAATGCACTCTCTGATATAGTAATAGCGCATATCAATGTGCTTGCTCCTTTCATGGAGGATTGGATTTTTTGCTAGTGCTATTATAGACTTGTTATCAACTCGAATCTTGGTTGTCTCTTCTTGTTGTAAACTTAGCTCAATCAACAAAATTCTGAGTCAAATAGCATGACAAACACATGAAGTCGCAGCCACGTACTTTGCTTCACAGGTAGAAAGTGTGACGATAGGTTGTTTCTTCAACATCCAAGTGAAAGCAGTATCTCCCATAAAGAATACAAATTCTGTAGTACTCTTTCTGTTATCCATATCTCCACCCCAATCACTATCGCTATAACCTCCAAGCTTGAAATTATTAGATGATAAATAAAATAACCAAAAATCAATTGTACCTTTGATATAGCGCAGGATTCTTTTAGTTGCCTTAAAATGGGTGGTAGTTGGAGTCTCCATGTAACGACTAACAAGTCCAACACCATAGAGAATATCAGGTCTTGTGCATGTCAAGTATCGTAAGCTTCCAACCAAGCTCTTGAAAACAGTTGGATCAACTTTTTCTCCTTCATCATGCTTTGATAGCTCGACTCCGCATTCTACTGAGGTATTTATAGGCTTACTGTTATCCATCTTGAACTCCTTTAATGTCCCTCTTACATAACCTTTTGTGAGATGAAGATTCCATCTTCCCTTTGATTAACTTGGATGCCCAGATAGTAAGCCATGAGCCCAATATCAATCATCTCAAACTCTTTAGTCATTGCTTCTTTGAACTCTCCAAACATTCTTGGATTGCTTCCCATGAGGATCAACTCATCGACATATAGGCAGACAATCAAAACATCTTTGTCCTTATTCTGAATGTATAGTGCATGTTCATAAGGACATTTAAAGAAGCCTATCTCTTGCAAGTACCTGTCTATTCGGTTATTCCATGCTCTTGGTGCTTGTTTTTGCCCGTAAAAAGCGTTCTTCAACTTTAGAACTCTGTCTTCTTGTCCTTTGACTTCATAACCTGATGGCTGCCGAATATAGATTTCTTCTTCAAGAATTCCATTTAAGAAAGTAGATTTTACATCCATTTAATGTATTCTCCACCTATTCTGGGCTGCTAAAGAAATGATTAGTCTAACAGTTTCTAATCGAGCAACGGGAGCGAATACCTCATCATAGTCAATGCCAGATTTTTGATTGTAGCCTTTTGCCACCAATCTTGCTTTGTATCTTTCAACTTCACCTTTGGCATTCTTCTTTATCTTGCACACCCACTTTACACCAATCACCTTATACCCTTTAGGAAGTGGAGTTAAATCCCATGTACCATTCTTCTTGATCGCTTTGATCTCTTCATCCATCGTCTCTTTCCACTTTTTACTCTTTATAGCTTCTTGAAAATCCATAGGCTCGCAATTGGCAAAGAGACAAAATAGAGGAAGATTGTCTGGGTTTTCAGTTACCTCATATATGTCACGTAAGCTCCTATAGCGTGGTACTCTTTCACTTAAAGTTGATGCGGGTGAATTTTCTTGAGTATTTGAAGTTTATGTTGCTAGTGGAGTAGTAGGCTCTTCTGTTGTTTGCTCTACCCTTAGCTGTTCCACATTTTCTTCTTAAAAGTATGGGAAGTAGCTATAATCTTCGTTTGAAGACTTCCAATTCTGTTCTCCTTCTTCATCAAATACTATAGCTCAGCTAATGATTATCTTCCCAGTATCTGGATTGTATAGCTTATACCCCTTTGAGTTAGTATTATAGCCAATAAAAATGAACTTCTTACTTTTATCATCTAGTTTGCTTCTTGCTTCATCAGGTATATGAACATGACTATACTTCCAAAAACTAATAAATGAGAAATTCCAGGTTTCCTTCCGCTCCAAGCTTCTTATGGTGTGTTGCCCCACACACTCTTTGTTAGTGATCTAAGTATACTGCACATGCAATCGTTTCTGCCCAAAGTTCCTTTCGAAGCCTCTTGCTTTTGAGAATGCTTCTTGCCATGTCAAGAAGGGTTCGATTTTTTCTTTTCGCCACTCCATTTTGTTGAGGAGATCTTGGAACAATTAACAGTCGTCGTATTCCGTTGGCTTCACAGAATTCTTGAAATTCTTTGAAGTAAATTCTCCTCCTCGATCAGATCGCATAGCTTTTATCTCGGGACCGCTCTCCTTTTCTATAGCAGCTTTAAATTTCTTGAATATGCCGAAGACTTCTGATTTTTGTTGCAAGAAATACACCCAAGTTTTTTGAGAAAAATCATCTATGAAAAGAATGAAATAATTACTCTTACCCAGTGAACTTGGCTTTATCGGACCACAAACATCTGTGTGTGTAAGTTCAAGTGGTTTTTAGGCTCCTGAACTTGACTCCTTTGGAAAATCTTTTCTAAATTGCTTCCCAAATAGACATGCTTCACATAATTGGTCAGGATGTTTGATGTAAGGTAGCCCTCTCACCATCTCCTTCTTTGAAAGCAATCCTAGTCCTCCAAAATTGAGATGACCAAATCGAAGATGTCATAGCCAAGTAGTGTCTTTATAACAAGCTTTGACACAATTAGCAACATCATTCTGAATATTAAGCAGGAACATTTAATTTCTTGACATAGGAACCTTGGCAATCAAGCAACCAATATTATCTTTGAACATGAGCATATTATCTTTTAGATGAACATCATATCCTTTTTCCAAAAGTTGTCATATGCTCAAGATGTTACTCTTTATATTTGGCACAAAGAAAACATTCAAAATAAATTGATGTTTTCCATTCTTCAAGCGGATAAGAATGTTACCTTTGTCTTTCACATCAATCTTTGATTCATCTCCGAAGGATATATTGTCACCAACTGATTCATCAAGTTCTACCAACAGACTTCTTTTTCCACACATATGATTGCTTGCACTAGTATCAAGATACCACATTGTATCTTCACCTCTTTCATTATCTTATGCTAACAATAGGGTGTCATCTTTTTCTCTTCTTTCTTCCATATAGTTTGCTTTTGCATACACTTTATTCTTGGGCGATCTACATTCTTTAGCGTAATGCCCAAATTTATCACAATTGTAGCACTTAACTTGAAATTTATCATACCTCGAGTTTGTGTGTCATCTTCCACGTCCTCTTGTTGAATGTTCTTCTCTTTCATTGTTGTTGTTGGGAACACATTCTTGTTCATAATCGTGGCCTCGTTCATGTCCATGTCCTCTTCCACGTTGGCTTCTATTCTAGGAGAAGCTTTCATCTTTCTAAAGAACTGGCTGAAGAGAAGTCTTAAGAAGTTGTTGAGAAATTTCTTCATTTATCTTTTTCTTTTCTTTATGGGTGTGTAGTGAACCCAGGAGCTGCTCTATCATCATGGCTTGTAGATCCTTTGTCCCTTCAATGATAGTTATAATACTATCAAATCTTGAATCCAGTGATTGAAGAATTTTCTCAATGATAGTTATTTCCTCTAGTTTCTCGCCATTTCTCTTTAGTTGATTGGAAATGGTAGAGACTCTCGAAAAATAATCAGACACCAGCTCGCCATCCTTCATATGAAGAACATCAAATTGACTTCTTAATGTCTGAAGTCGTACTTTCTTCACCTTTTCTTCTCCTTGATATGAGATTTGGAGTTTTCCCCATGCTTTCTTGGCTAAGGTAGTACTTGAGATTTTCTCAAAACCATCCTCATCTAAAGCTTGATAAATGAGGAAGAGAGTCTTCTTGTCTCTCTTTCTTAAATCTCTTAGACTATCTTTTTGAGTCTGAGATAGCGTCGAGTCATCACTTGGCTCGTCGTAGCCTTTCTATATGACTTTCCAAACATCATGATCTCCAAGAAGTGCCTTCATCTTGATACTCCAATTATCATAACTACTCATCTTGAGTGTTGGAACTTGGAAGGGAATCATATCTCCATTGGCCACAGCTCTGATACCACTTTGTTGGATGAAAAATGGAAGAAAAAATAGAAGAGAAGTTTTACTCTGGTGGAAGAGCAGAGAATAAGAAAAAACTAAACAACTCAACTTTTTTTCATTCATCAAAAGGTTATATATTTATAGGCTTAGTGGATAAGCATCAGCTCCACATACATTGAATCTAGACACTTTTATTTTACTAAGAAACTTTATCTTTATCCATAATTATATTTCATCCATCCATAATTTACCAAGTCAACAAATTCTATCTCTATCTATTAACTTTATTTTATCTCCAAATTAATGTTTAACCATAATTAAGTTTAATCTTCAACACTTTCCGTCTCTGCAAGCCGATTTGTTGTTATCCGTAGGATCCCATAATCCCTCTGGCTCCCCCCTGCAAGTATATATTGTTGCACAGCTTCCAACTTGTCTGCAGATTGCTTCACCTTCTGAGATATGTGTTGAAACTGTTGCTAGTTTAGTGTCCAAAGCTTCTATTTCAAACTAGACAGCTTCTGTTTGAGGCGATGTTGAGCTATCCCAACCACTATTTTACCCTATGATTCGTTTATCAATGCATGAAAACTCTCATGGAGTGTCCATATGTTGTAGAATTTGAAAGGACGTTGCTTGGGCACCCCATCTAGCAAACTGACCACACAACATGAGTGGTTCGAGAGACATCTCGCCGTAAAGAATTTAGCATAGATTTGGAAGTCCTAAAGGAGCCACTGTGTATTCACCATTGCTCGATCTAACTTGCTTGATACCTCCCTGTTTGTCTGCGTTAGTCTACATCTAATTGCTCGAATGTCCATAAGTTGCAGGATTGGGCCGTCACTTGCAAGTCACTAGTTTCATAGTTCGTCACTAGCACGCCTCCATTCTTCTCTTGGGCGGTCATAAAAGGATTGAAGTCCCCAAGCACCATCGAGGGGTCCTAAATTTTGTCAGCTAGCTCTGTCAAGAAAGCCCACATCGGTCTATGAGCAATGATGTTGTGCAGTCCGTATATGAAGGTAACTAGCAGCCATCACCAGGTAATTTTGCAGCGTATTTGACAGTGTATAATTTGTGCTTCAGTTCGAAGAACGTCTAGCCAACAAGATCTTGTTGAGGCAATCGATTCTTAAATGATTGGAAGATCATGGTTTTGATGTGTGAGCGAATAGGGTTAAAGTTAGAGTGTTATGTTGTATTTGATTTATGTGATTGAGTTTGCAGGACTTGGAGAATCACACTTGGTGGACCTATCCAAGGGACGAGAGCCGAGGGAGGAGAGCTCCAAGGGCAAGCCGGGAAGTGGACTTCAAAGGGCACACGTGAAGGGTGGCATGGAGGCAAGCCAAGGGAAGGCTTGCGTGCGCATCCGAGGGACGATAGCCAGAGGAAGAGGACTTCAAGGGGCGAGCCAAGGGAGCAGACCTGAAGGCACACGCGAAGGAGAAGGTTCGGAGTGGCTGGAGCTGAGCTGGGAGGTAGGGCAGTCGACTGGCCCAGAGGCAGTCGACTGCCAAAACCCACAGAAAGTTCGCAGCTTCGGACCAGTCGACTGGCCTTGGGGCAGTCGACTAGTATACCCCGAAACTAGCCAACGCTAGCCGTTGGCCATCATTTATTGCTGGGCCAGTCGACTGCCCACGGGGCAGTCGACTGGTGCAGAGCTGGACAGACTGCGAATATGTCCTTTTCACCTATAAAAGGAGCTCCTCGTTACACGTTCACGCACGGTTCCGTACAGTAACGAAGTGCTGCCAAATTGTAGAGTGACTTTTGCTTCCTCCATCATATTTCTGCATCTGTAAAGAGGAAGATCTTGCTGTAAAGGTTTCTCCACCTCAAGGAGACTTTTCGATAGTGAAAAGTGGTGCCCGCGGAGTGGATCCTTGGATTAGTCACCCATCTGGGTGGATACCAAGTAAAACATTTTTGTTAGCGTTGTTTATTTCTTTTACATATTATTTCCGCTGCGCTAACAACTCTGTAGAGATCAAAACGATCCGTGAAAGTGCATTCACTCCCCCCTCTGCACGCCTAAATCGATCCTTCAGTCGGTATGAGAGCCGATGCGTTTCGGAAGATCTAACAGTCAACCGGAGCAATTGTAATGGCTTTTCAAGAGGGATACTCCACCGCATGACCACCATTCTTCGACGGCAACGACTTCGCGTACTGGAAAGGTAGAATGCAGTACTATCTCATGAATGATATTGAAACCTGGATAAGTGTTGTAGATGGCTTCAAGGCGTCTGTCGATGAAAGAGGAGACCCAACACCTATGAGAACATGGTCTAAGGAGGTGATGAAGAGGGTACAATCTAATGCTAAGGTCACCACCATACTGCAATGCGGGCTCTCAAAGGAGCAACTGAACAAGGTGGGGCCGTTCAAGAGCGCCAAAGAACTATGGGACAAGTTGGTGGAACTGAACGAGGGGTCAAACGAGTCCAAAAGAGCAAAGAAGGACTTGTTGGTGGCCCAACTGCAATCCCTCTCCATGAAGAGTAACGAAACCGTCAGTCAGCTGCATGGGAGGGCAAAGGAAGTGATCAACGAACTCCATGTAATTGGAGAGAAAATCGAAAACTGGGACATCGTCAGGTATGTCTTACAAGCCTTCCCGAGAACAACTCTGTGGGCATCCATGGTTGATGCTTACAAGGTATCAAGGGACTTATCTTTAGTCAAATTAGACGATTTGTTTTGTGAATTTGAACTGCACGAGCAAGCTAACATTTCGGCAAAAGAGAAAGGTATTGCTTTTATTGCAGAAAAGGAGAAGAAGAGGAGGAAGGAGAAGAAGAAGGTGATCTACTCATCGTCATCGGACTCAAAGGAGTCAAGCGCCTCTATGGACAGTGACCAAGAGGCCTTTATGGTAAGGAAATTTCGTAAAACATTTAAAAGTTTTTCTAACAAGTCATATGCTAGGAAAGGGGCCAAAGGTAAGGGTAAGGCCAAGGAGATAATTTACTACAACTGTCACCAAGAGGGACATATGAAGAACGAGTGTCCCCAGTTGAAGAAAAGGGAGGACAAGAAGGAAGAGAAGAAGAAGAGTGACAAGAAGAAGTCAAAGGGAAAGGAGAAGAGTGCCACGAACCTCAAGGCGACTTGGGACGATCCCTCATCCTCAGAGGAAGAAGAAGAGCAAGTCTCCCACTTCGCTCTCATGGCACAAGATGACTCAGACTCATCAGACGATGAACGAAGCTCAAGCAATGAAGATGAGAGCTCCTCCACTTCATCATCATCAGAGTCAGAAGCTTCGGTAAGTGAGATATATCACTTACCCTCCTCTACTTTAGTGAAAATAATCACTAGCACTAACATGGACTTAGCTAATGCTAGAAGTAAAATTAAGGATCTTAAGGATGAAATTGCCATGCTTAGAGTAGAAGCTATTAAACTTAAAGACTTGCATGCTAGCTCTAACTCTTCACATGTTTCACATCTTGAAAATGAAAATAGGGAATTAAGGAAACAGGTAGATGATCTTACGAAGACCCTTAGGAAATTCCAAGTAGGATCCAGTAACCTAGACATGATCATAAACAGTCAAAGGGCTGTATATAACAAAGCCAGATTGGGTTATAGGCCTAAGACTAAGGAAGCAGCATTTATTTCACTCACCGATAGGATTGGTGCATCTAGGAGACTAGGGGCTAGGGGAACCACAAAGAAGGCATGAGTACCTAAGAAATTTTTAAATGATGCTTATGGATCAAAGATATGGGTACCAAAAGAGTATGTTTTCCATGTTGTCTAGGTAAAGGTGAAGGAGGCCCCAACTTTATGGATAGTAGATAGTGGATGCTCAAGACACATGACCGGGGATGTGAGCAAGTTCACCACTATTAGCTACCTAAGAGAAGGGACGGTCTCCTTTGGGAACAGTGGAAAGTTAAGGATCATTGGTAGGGGCACAATTGAGGTATCTCCCACTATTTCGATTCATAAGGTACTTTTAATCAAGGATATGAAGTTTAATTTATTAAGTGTGAGTCAACTATGTGATGTCGGTTTTAGAGTAGAATTTCATGCTAAGAAATGTGTAATAAAGCAAAGTGATTCAAACACTATCATATTAGAACGGTTTAGAGAAGCAAACTTATATTATCTTGATCTATCTTATGCTACTAACAATGTTGTTAAGTGTCTCATGTCCAAAGAAGAAGAAGGGTGGTTATGACACCGGAGACTTGGACATGTCAACATGAGGAGCATTGCAAGAGTGGCCAAGGAAGAGTTGGTGAAGGGGCTCCCAATGATCAAGTATGAGAAGACCAAGTTGTGTGATGCATGCCAAGAGGGTAAGCAATCAAAAGCATCACACAAAGGTAAAACTCTAATCACCACCTCCTTACCTTTAGAACTTTTGCATATAGACTTGTTTGATTGCCATAGTACTCCCTCACTTGTGGGGAGTAAATATTGCCTAGTGATAGTAGATGATTTTTCTAGGTTTACTTGGGTCTATTTCTTGAAACATAAGGATGATACCCTAGATATCTTTATAGGATTTAGTAAAAGGGTAAAAAATGAAAAAAAACATCAAAATAAACCGAATTAGGAGTGACCATGGTGGGGAGTTCCAAAACGCTAGCTTCACATAATTTTGTGTTGAAATGAGTACAAACATGAGTTTTCATGCCCAAGGACTCCTCAACAAAATGGGGTAGTTGAGGGAAAAACCGAGCCCTACAAGAAGCTGCTAGGACTATGCTTAATTCATACTCTCTTCCTAGCTACTTTTGGGCCGAAGCGGTTAACACTGCCTGCTATATCCAAAATCGGGTGTTGGTACATAGGTTTTTAGGAAAAACACCCTTTGAACTTTGGAATGGAAGAGTACCCCAAGTCCACTATTTTAGGGTCTTTGGATGTAAAGTTTACATCTTAAACACCAAAGACGACCTAAGAAAATTTGAGTCAAAAGCCGATGAAGGAATTCTAGTAGGGTACTCATTGACTAGTAGGGGTTATAGAGTGTACAACAAGAAGACAAAAGTGATTGAGGAGTCCTCTAATGTCAAATTTGATGAAACCACTAGTACCTACCCTAGAAAGGCTTCTATTGATAAGGATATAGAAGAGGTCCAACCCCTTGTCCAAATAATCCAAGACCTACATTTGGAGGGCAATGATCAAGGGAGAGTAAGAAACACACTAGAGGATGAGGAAGAAGGAGTAAATGAACCTACAACTTCTAGGCCCTTGAGACATCACCATGATCATCCTATTGACCAAATTGTGGGTGATGTCACTCAAGGAGTAAGGACTAGATCATACTTTAGGGACCAAACGAGTCAAATAGCTCTAATCTCCCAATTAGAACCCAAGACCATTGATGAAGCATTGGGAGATGTTGATTGGGTTTTAGCTATGCAAGAAGAGCTAAATCAATTTGAGAGGAGTGAAGTTTGGGAGTTAGTCCCTTGGCCCAATGATTGCACTATTGTAACCACTAGATGGGTCTTTAGGAACAAACTAGACGACCAAGGTAAAATCACTAGGAACAATGCTAGATTGGTAGCTAGGGGGTTTAACCAAGTTGAGGGATTAGATTATGATGAGACCTATGCCCCCGTAGCTAGGTTAGAATCAATTAGAATTCTACTAGCCTATGCCGCTCACATGGGTTTCACACTTCACCAAATGGATGTGAAGTCGACATTCCTAAATGGAATAATTAAGGAAGAAGTCTATGTAGAACAACCCCCCGAGTTTGAGGACCCCAACTATCCAAGACACGTATTCAAATTAAGGAAAGCCTTATATGGATTGAAACAAGCTCCCCGGGCTTGGTATGAGATGCTTTCTTCATTTTTGGTGTCTAAGGGGTTTAGAAGAGGAACAATTGACCCTACATTGTTTCTAAAATATAAGGATAAGGACATATTTGTTGCCCAAGTCTATGTAGACGATATCATTTTTGGGTCAACAAATAATGACTTCCTACAAGAATTCATCAAGTGTATGGAAGATGAATTTGAGATGAGTCTTGTAGGAGAGCTAACTTTTTTCTTAGGACTTCAAGTTAAGCAAATGAATGAAGGTACACATGTATTTCAAACCAAATATGCTAAGGAGATGTTAAAGAAATTTGGTTTAGAAAATGCTTAGAAAGCATCTACACCTATAGGAACTAATGTGAAAATGGATAGTGACATTGAAGGGAAAATGGTAGACTCTAAACAATATAGGAGCATGATTGGTAGCCTCCTATACCTAACCACTAGTAGACCCGACATACTTTTTGCGGTATGTATGTGTGCAAGGTACCAATCTTGTGCCAAAGAGTCCCATTTGGTAGTAGTCAAGAGGATCCTAAGGTATGTGAAAGATACCCTCAATGTCGGACTTTGGTATCCTAGAACCCCTAGTGTTGATCTAATTGGATACACCGACTCAGACTATGCGGGGTGTAAGCTAGATAGGAAGAGTACAAGTGGAGGTTGTCAATTCCTTGGATCTTCCTTAGTTAGTTGGAGTAGTAGGAAATAACCATGTGTTGCCCTATCAACAACGGAAGCAGAATATGTGGCAATGGGTGGGTGTGTTTCCCAACTCCTTTGGATCATGCACACTCTAGAGGATTATGAGCTACACTACACCAAGGTCAAAGTCCTGTGTGATAATGTAAGCACAATCAACTTAACTAAAAATCCGGTTCACCATTCAAGAACAAAACACATTGAAGTGAAACATCACTTCATTAGAGACCATGTGGCAAGGGGGGACATAGAATTACACTATGTTGAATCAAAGTTGAACCTAGCCGACATATTTACCAAGCCTCTTCCCGAATTGGAGTTTACATCCTTAAGAAGAGGACTTGGAATGTGTTTTGTGGAAGTATAGGATGAACTTGGAGACATTGGCTTTGAAAAAGGGTGCTTGATTCATTAGGATGATACATTTGGATCACTTGTGCTTGTGGCACATTGTTGAACTATTGAGAGTATCAAAATATGAAAACTAGATCAACTATTGGGAAGGCAAGTGTTTAATCAATGGACACTTTGCCCAAAGATCATAGTTGGACATTTTAAACCTTTGAAAACTATTTCATGCTTTACATGCTTTGCCATGCCTTTGAAAGTTAAATGATTGCAAAATTGGTTTCAAAGTTTGGTACAAAATGTAGTGTTTTCAAAACTTTTGGATTTTTATCAAAAGTCATACATGTTTGAAATTGTATATGGTTTAATATTTTTCCCTGATAGAGTATCACATTTCAAATATGTATGCAAAATTTTACAGTTTTTAGAATTTTCTGGAAGTTTCTGAAATTCGACAGAAAATCTCAAATATCAGACTGATAGCGTATCAGTCGACTGCCCTATGGGCAGTCGACTGGCACGCCTGTTTTCAGCCACTGTGAGAAATTTCAGAAATCGAAAAATTCTCTCATTTGATACCCTAGGGTTTGGTTGCTTGAGGCAATCATTTTGATGGTGTCAAAGGGGGAGAATAGGTGGTTTAAGTTAGAATTTTGACTTAAAATGGATGATTTTAGGTATCTTGTCTAACCTAGACCATGAAAGGTTAAAATTTGGAGAGAATACATGGATTAAGGGGGAGGTACCTCTTAGGTTCGGATATGTCACATTCTTATATATATTGATGTTGTTAAGTAAAAACTTAACTTGGAATATGATTAGAATTGAAACTGTTGAAAAGACATAGGTTAAGGGGGAGGTTACCTCTTAGGGTTATTATGTCTCATAATGTTTCAATTGCTATCTTTTGCAACTGCTATTGCTGTTATTTATGGTTTTGATGAGGCGAACGGGACTTGCATTGATGTTCAGTGGCGGCGAAACCGTGGAAGAGATCTTTGGGATAAGTCTTAGAGGCGTTTTGATTTATAGAAACTCATGGTTGATGTTTCGGATTGGTAGGATGTGATCACCTTATTTAAACTTTACCTGGAGTCAAAGTTGGGTACAAAGTTAGTAGAGATTGCATGTGTTTTGATAAGTTTGTTAAATTTCGTAGAAATCCTAATTTCAAGTTATTGGATTCGTTTTGAGTTATTAAGATGCTTATAAAACTACTATGGAGTTTAGATTTGGAGTTGTTTCATTATATGCATTGGAAGTGCGTGAATGGTGGACCCTTGAAAGGAGTTCCCAGGTCTGGAATTGCAATTTTCAGGCGTGCCAGTCGACTGGTTCAGATACCAGTCGACTGCCCTATCGAACAGAACCTTCTATTCGGTGCACCAGTTGACTGCCAAGAGGCCAGTCGACTGGTGCCGGGCACAGAAAGTTTCTGTGGCTGACACCAGTCGACTGGCTATCTAGCAGTCGACTGGTACCATTGAAAAGAAAGTGTTGTAAGGCAGATGGTTAGTGCTTCTGTTTTACCTCTTAGGGTAAACTTTACCAATTAATGTTATAGGTAAGTTAGGCTTTTTCATGAAGAGGTATTTAAACTTCCGCTTAAGTTGTGTTAAGACCCCATTAGGTTTTTGGAGGCTGCGCGAACAGGGGGTTTAGGGGCTGCGAAAACAAGGTAGAAAACAAGGGTTTTCTTCCTCCTTTTTCTTCCTCTTGAGTGGAGAACCTAGGGCTTCTTCCCTAGGGCCAAGGAGTGGAGTTTCCTCGCAAGGAAGAGAAGAGGAGTCCTACGCTAGGTTTTTTTTGAAATACTTAGTGAGTTTTCTTCAAGAAAAAGGGTAAGTAAATCACTCACCTGCAATAGAAGTAGTTTCGTATGTAGATTCTCGTTGTAGAATCATAATTTTGTGATCTAAGTGCATACTTTGAGAATATTGTCTTATTGTGTGATTTAAGTTTCTAAAGAATATATGTTCTTATCATAGAACTTGAATTTGAGTAGGTTTGTATGTGTGATCTAAGTATGATAAGACCAAGTTCTTGAAAAGTCCCAAAAATGAGTTTTGGGTTAAGGGCACGCAAGGTGCTCGATGAAAGTTCCAAGTAAGAAAGGTAAAGTTTGTAGTGCAAAATTTATGCAAAAAGAAAGATAGTTTGATAAGTATAAGCATATTGAGTAAGAAAATATTTTACTTTTGTAAAGTGACATGTACCGGGCAAATGAGAGGCCCACAGAAAGTTAGAAGGGAGCTCTAATAGGGTGCGGTGGCTAGCTACCCCGAAACCTATTAAGGATGCGCGTATTGGTACATTGATACCATGGTACAATGTCAAGGCCTGAGAAAGTTGATTATTATTTTGAAGTATATGAGTATATGTAAGTGTTTCAATTTTCTTAAGTGCATGTTTTTGTTATGTATGTTAACATGGTTATGTTACAAGTATGTTAAAGAGCAAGAGCAAAGAAGTTAATGTTTTAAAGTATAGAAATGTATAAGTATCAAGTCTCAAAAGAAAGCATGAGCATGTTAAGTTTGCAAGTGTTTTGATGCAAGTAAATGTTTTCAAGCATGATTGAGCATGATAAGTGTATGAAAGTTCCCATGTGTTAAGGGGGAGGTTACCTATAACATAATGTTTCAACTTTTGCTACTGCTATTGCTGTTATTTAAGGAAGATCATGGTTTTGATGTGTGAGCGAATAGGGTTAAAGTTAGAGTGTTATGTTGTATTTGATTTGTGTGATTGAGTTTGCAGGACTTGGAGAATCACACTTGGTGGACCTATCCAAGGGACGAGAGCCGAGGGAGGAGAGCTCCAAGGGCAAGCCGGGAAGTGGACTTCAAAGGGCACACGTGAAGGGTGGCATGGAGGCAAGCCAAGGGAAGGCTTGCGTGCGCATCCGAGGGACGATAGCCAGAGGAAGAGGACTTCAAGGGGCGAGCCAAGGGAGCAGACCTGAAGGCACACGCGAAGGAGAAGGTTCGGAGTGGCTGGAGCTGAGCTGGGAGGCAGGGCAGTCGACTGCCAAAACCCACAGAAAGTTCGCAGCTTCGGACTAGTCGACTGACCTTGGGGCAGTCGACTGGTATACCCCGAAACTAGCCGTTGGCTAGCTGTTTGCTAGCCGTTGGCCAGCATTTATTGCTGGGCCAGTCGACTGCCCACGGGGCAGTCGACTGGTGCGGAGCTGGACAGACTGCGAATCTATCCTTTTCACCTATAAAAAGAGCTCCTCGTTACACGTGCACGCACGGTTCCGTACAGTAACGAAGTGCTGCCAAATTGTAGAGTGACTTTTGCTTCCTCCATCATATTTCTGCATCTGTAAAGAGGAAGATCTTACTGTAAAGATTTCTCCACCTCAAGGAGACTTTTCGATAGTGAAAAGTGGTGCTCGCGGAGTGGATCCTTGGATTAGTCACCCATCTGGGTGGATACCAAGTAAAACATTTTTGTTAGCATTGTTTATTTCTTTTACATATTATTTCCGCTGCGCTAACAACTCTGTAGAGATCAAAACGATCCATGAAAGTGCATTCACCCCCCCCCCCCCCTTTGCATGCCTAAATCGATCCTTCAGATCTATCTTCCAAAGCAACAAGATGCATCTATGATTAGAGAATTGAAAATTATGTTCAATTTCCATACTTGGAAATCGTTGTTGGAGGGTGTTGTTGGCATCTTCCTCAGATAATTTGGTCTTCCGGTGAGCTGACGATGATAAAGGAGGTGTTGGACCCCCTTCTACTTTAGGGGCTTCCATAAGCCGCTAATATTCCAGCTAGCAAACTTCATGTTTTGTTGTGGACACTGCGTGTTTTCCACCGTCCTATTACTTCCTTCTATTCTGCTTCCTTGCTCTGTACTACTATGGGTTGCATAATATGTGTGTTGGTTGCCTCATGAGACTGTGTGAAGCTATTGTGGTTGCGCTAGGTTCTATAAGATTGAAACACGTGGGGGTGGGGGTGAATTATGTGTATTTTAAAAATTTATTATTTAAATTTTTTCAAAATTGAGTGTGCAGTGGAAAACTAAGTAAGATTGAGAAGACAATTAAAAACACACAGTGAATTTTTACTTGGTTCGGAGTCGACTCCTACTCCAAGATCCAGGTCCCTTGGACTTTTCTGATGGGTAATCTACTAACTTCTCTTTCGGTAAACTCCCGGTAGAGTAATAAAGTACACAAAAATAAGGTGTTACACTCTACATTTTCCTTTTGCAAGTAGCAGAAATTTGTACACAAATTAAATTAGTAACCAATACAAATGTAGTGAAGGCGATCGTGCGATCGACAAGAGGGGGTCAATTACCTCAGAAAATTAAATCAAGATATTTTGTTTTTGCTAAACAAAGATTAATGTGTAAGTACCCTTGGTTAGTTTTGATGTGATCAACCGATTTAAGTTAGGTCCTAGTGTGTTTAATCCCTGTGTCTAAGTGTACAGGAACTTAGGAGCGTAGGAAGTCGAGCGAAAGACGCAGCGGTCGAGAAGGATGGCACGGAAAGGGAGCCGACGGGCTCGGTGCATCCGAGGGACATGGAGCTCTGCGGAAGAGTACGCCGGTGGAGCGAGAAGGATGCGTGCGGTGTCCGAGGGATGAGAAGCTGGGAGGAAGGACGCTCGAGGGGAGAAAGGTCGGAATCGGGTTTGGATTAGCCTAACTCCGGTTAGCCAGAAATCACCCAAGAAGGCGAAGCAAGTCAAGCCGGAGACTGGTCAGCATCGGCTGACCAAGATGATTGTTGGGCGCTTGTAAGCTCACGGGCGCCTGACCACTATGCGCCCGAGCACTCAGGCGCCTATGTGGTATCAGGCGCCTAAGGAAGGCTAACTCTAGCTGTTTGTGACCATTGCCTTTGGATAAAGCTTAGGGCCACGTGTTAGGTGCCCAAGACCTCTCGGGCACCTTGTAACATCCACGTCAGCAAACGGATAGTTTTCACCAGGGCTATAAATAGACCCCTGAAGCTCAGTTTCAACAATCCCAACACATTCCAAGCAATAGCAAACTAGTTCGTTGTATTGTTTTCTTCTTTATTTGAGCTTTCCACATGTAAGAGGCTTCTCCGCCCAAAGGAGATATATTCAGGAGAATCGAGTTATATTCAGCCTTGTATTAGCAACCTCCCCAGTTGCAAACCAAGTAAATCTGATTGCCTCTCTCTTTCAGTTTGCTCTATTTGTTTTATGTTTATTATTTCTACTTGGACTAATAAATATCTTTGTTAAAGTTAGACAAAAGATTTATTTTCTTTTTTAAGGGAAATTTACCCCCTCTTGCCGACCTTTGATCACCCTCAATTGGTATCAGAGCCAGGACGCTCCAGAAGGACTAACCGCCGTCTGAAGCAACTACAAAATGGTCGGACTAGTCATCTACCCGCCCAAGTTCGAGGGGGAGTTCGCGAGATGGAAATGCAAAATGCAGATTTTTTTAAAACCAATTTTGAATTAATTTTAATAATAAAAAATAGTTTTGTAGCTCCAAAGGACGCCGACAATAAATCCAAGGATGAAAGCCTGTGGATTAAGAAGGAATAGGTTGACTTCATGGCAAACGGAAAAGCAAAATATCATTTGCTTACCGTACTTCCTGCACAAGAAGTCAACCGAATTGGCAACTACCAATCGGCGAAGGAACTTTGGGAGAAGTTCCTTGAACTCCATGAAGGAACCCCCGAAGCCAAATTGGCAAAAAGAGATCTGCTTCGGAATCAGCTCAGCAACCTTCGACTGGAAGAAGGAGAGTCGGTTGCACAACTTCATGCTAAGATTAAGGAGCTGATGACAAAACTCAATAATCTCGGAGAAACGGTAAGCAATCGGGATGCGCAAAGGTACACATTGAACGTCTTTCCAAGGACCCGAATTGGAGTTCAATTATCGACGCCTACTACATTTCTAAGGACCTTAAGGTAAGTACCTTAGAAGAACTTTTTTCAACTCTAGAACTTCACGAATCCAGATGTGCAGGAATAAGAAAAACGGACAGCATCACCCTAGGCACGAGGAGGATCCAACATGAAGAGGATTCTTCAGAAAGTGATGAAAACGCAACATACATGGTAAGAAAATTGTCAAAATACTTTAAGACTAAAAAATTTAATAAGGTGCAGGGTAAGAAGTAAACGAAGATTCGATATTACAACTGCAACGAAGAAGGACATGTGAAGGAAAACTACCCCAAAGAGAAAAATAAAGGAAAAGGGGCACCCAAGAAAAAGGTACACAACCTAAAGGAGACGTGGGACGAGTCTTCATCGGAAGACTTAGATCTCGAGGAACACGCTGGACTTGCCCTGATGGGGTCATACGAAGAAGATGAGAGCATCGATGAAGGGGGAGCCACCTCAGAGGATAGCAATAACGAAGGGGGAGTTTCGGGCTTCAAAAGTGACATGGTAAGTGAGGTATATTTTCTACCTCCTGATCAACTTTAATCTAGAATAAAAGTCATGTAAAAATCTATCTGCAAAGTAAAAAATAAAAATAAAGATTTGAAAAAATAATTATCTTTTTCCTGCCCAATAGAAATGTTTGATAAATTAAAATTTTAAAATGAAAATTTTAAAATGAAAATTGATAATTTGAAAAATAATTATTCATGTTTAATGTTTACAAAATTCAAAAGATAAATATTATGGAAAACTCAACTGGTATTTTAGATATTACAGGGGTCAAATTATAAAAATTTCAAGATCTTATGTTTCATCCAAGTTTTTAATAAACCCTGTTGTAAAATTTATATTGGATTTTAAAAATATTTTAAACTGTTAATTTTTTTTGTGCAGTATCTTATGTTTTTTTTCTGGATAACTGCTTCTGAAAAATTAGTTTAAAGTTTTTTCAGTGTTCTATCAATTCATGAAAAAACAATTTGAAAATGATTTTAAAAATAAAATATGTTAAAATATGTTTGACATTTTTTCTCCCTTAACTGTTTAAGTTTTTTTTTATGTGATTAAAGGGGGAGAAGTAGTGTTAAGTTAAGGGGTAGACTCTAAATTTAAATTTTATTTTTTTTAGAACTTACAATGTTACACATTTATGCATGTTTTTTTTATTATTTTTTTACCCTAACTTAACTCAGGTTGATACACATCAAAAAGGGAGAGATTGTAAGTACCCCTGATTGATTTTGATGTGATCAACCGATTTAAGATAGGTCCTGGTGTGTTTAATCCAAGGTTTTGAGAACCGGATCGGACATCGAACAGGTCGGAGCAAGGGTTCAGAGGTTTAGATGTTCAACCGGGATATAACCGGTATATAATAAAGTATGTATTTATATAAATATCTATAACTAACAACTTATCCAATTACTTTCTTTAAGATTAGATCAACTATGTCGAGCATGTGATATGTTTTTGTCAGCAACTCAGTACGGTATTCTTGAAAAAAAGATTAGTTTCAAAGAAAATTTTAAGTTTAAAACTATTGGATTCAAGAAATCTACATACGAATTGAAGAATCTTATTAGAAGTTAAAACTATATCACAATAACATTTGTTCACCCATAAACACTTAAACAGGGGATACTAGTAATATACATGCAAAATTACACTTCCAAATATGGCATATATTGCTGCCTTCATATGCCAGCACAACGACGCAATGAGGTTGGACCTGGGGCAAGACTAGCGGAGGCAGCCTGTAACGCCCGCTTTTTTTTTCCATAAGCGGCGTTACGTTAACATGCTTAGGGCATGTAGACATCATAAGGCAGTGGAATAACTTTAACTTATACATGCCCTGTTACCATTCTTAACTTAATGACATAGGAACCTTAGCATATTAACTTTGAACTTAAGCATCATATCATATCATGTCATACGTAACGTCATATCATACGGTTCCATAGGTCATTATTCAGACATATAAGTAACCAAGGTGCAGTTCTAGCATAATCAGTAAACATAGAGTTTCCTGGGCCAAGTCACTACTACACACATGCGTTCTTGCCCTCCTGCTGCTTCCTTCATTGTCCCCTTGAATGATCTGCGGTATAAGGAAATAAGACTATAAGCACACAGGCTTAGTAAGACTCTTTCCTACTCACAAAACCATTCATCATTCATCATCTCATAATGAGCACATAAAACATTAACATACTTGGTGCTCTACTTAGAACATAACATCTTACATCACGTATCGTATACATAGCATGGCATGAACATAAACATAGTAGACATTCTAAACATGGCATAATTCATGGCATAAATCATAAACATAGTGAACATTCTAAGCATGGCATAATTCATGGCATAAATCATAAACATAGTGAACATTCTAAGCATGGCATAATTCATGGCATAATACCTATCATAGCATATGAACATCTTCCTAACATAATCATGGCATAGATCATTCATTCTCATGCATACTTCTTAACATGAAACGTAAGCATAAAATCTTATCATCATAGCATAATGCGTAACATGCATGGATGCATGAGTGGAATGCATATACATAAGGGATGCTTAACTTTTAAAACATACTTTTAAATTGCTTAACATAATCATCATAACATCATTTGGGGTCCCCGGCTTGTACCACATACATACATCATAGCGCGCATCCCTAGCAAGTCCGAGGTCGCGAGCCCCAACCTACTAGGGTAAGGACAGCATAGTCGGTAGTCCCCGAACCGAGGCGTTCTTAAGGTGCCCATCCCTGTTGCACAGCTCCGGTAGTGCCAGAACCGTGGACAGCTTCGGTAGTCCAAAACCGGGGCGTTCTTAAGGTACCCATCCCTTGGACCCATACTTCGGTCCGGTACAAGCCCATACATAAAGTAAAATACTTTTCATGTGTCATCATTCATCATACATTCATAGCATAACCATGTTACATAAAGCATGACTTAACACATGCTTGTCCTTTCATTGTTCATTCTTATTGCATAACATCATGATGCCTGTAAGGCATGAGCATTATCTTCATTCATAAACATGGTATGCATCTTCTTTCATAAGCATGACATGCATCTTTATTCTTACAACATGGCATGCATCATTCTTATCATGAACATAAACATCACATACTTATCATGGCATCGTTCTTATCATGAACCTAACATAACATACTTATCATAGCATCATTCTTATCGTGAACATAACCTATCATACTTATCATGGCATCATTCATATCATGAACATAAACCTATCATACTTATCATGGAATCATTCATATCATGAACATAAACCTATCATACTTATCATGGCATCATTCATATCATAAACATACACAATAACTTAGCATGGTTCTTATCATATCATGAGCATATAACTTAGCATGGTTCTCTACATCACCTAAGCATGCATAGGTAGGATTTCCATAACATTCTACCTACCATTCAAATACATGGCCTAAAACATAAACATTCATAATAACCCTATTAAACATGGCATCCAATCATAAACATAAACATAAAAGCATAAAACATGACGCTTAAACATTAGGGTTATGGTTAACATGATTTCTACCACATGCTTGATCCTATACATATAAATACTTTATGGTAAACATGTACCATCATTCTTTGAACCCTAACTCCACCCCAAACCCTAGATCCAAGGCTTGGCCGAAACTTCAAGGTGGAGTTCCATCCATTCCATAAACATGTCATATAGCATAAGGTAAAGGAACCACCATACATCATTTATGAGACCCTAGGAAGTCATTGGGCTCATGATTAGGGTTAACCCTAACCTTTAGGCCACTTTCCTAGGGCTGGCCGAAACTTATAAGGCCATGGGGAGTATGGAAAAATTCCATTAAAATCCCCAATAAATCATGAAACCCTAATCACATCTACCATAGAGCCATTAGAGCCCTTACTTGAAATAAATCTTATCTTTTACCCTAGTAACCCTTCTTGGCCGAAACTTGTAGAGTCCCTAGGCCATGTGAAAATTCACATAATCATCTTCTATCACCCTTATATCATGGCAACACATAAAACATATGCTTGAAGTTAAAGACTCAACCCTAACCCTTGGGTCCTTGGGGTTGGCCGAAACATATAGGGCCTCTAGGGTACCCCAAAAATTCTCAAAAATTGTATTTAACCTCTAAACATCATGAGAAAACATTAACCAACATTTTGGAGATTTTTAGCATCATTAAGGACCCTTAAATATTGTGGCCGAAACCCTAGGGTATCCTAGGGTGCTTGCTTTGCTTCTTTCATGTTGGCCGAAACCCTAGGGTATCCTAGGGTACTCCAAAAATTCCCAAAAATTATACTTAACCTCTAAACATCATAAGGGAACATTAAATAGCATTATACAGATTTTTAGCATAATTATAGAAATTAGAATCATGGTGGCCGAAACCCTTAAGCATAAGGTTCTTGGGTTTCTTTCCTTTCAACATCAAATCCAAAAACCAACCACTATATCATACTAAAAAATCATGAAAATTATAAGGAACTATTATACCACAGGTGAGGGAGTCTTACCTTGGGATTTCTTGATTTTTAGACCTTAAAAGAGAAAGAACTTGTAGAACTCTTGACCCTTGATCCCTCCTTGCCCTTGTTGTCTTGGAAGGAACCTAGATCTTGGAGATGTGGAGTTTTTCCAAGGGGAAACCTCTTCTTGGTGCTCGGCAAGAATGAGGGGAGGAAGAATTTCGAAAATGCAAGTAATGGGAAGAAGAGGTAACTCCCAAAACCCCCCTTTAATAGCCAATTAAGGAGGTAAATGAAGAGTCTCTCCATGACCCTTCATCTTCTTCTATGCTTTAACCAATATCCACTTCATTTCCTCCCAACAATCACTTGCTAGGTGAGTTGGTTAAAGCATGCATGGTTGTCCAAGAGGTCCAAGGTTCAATCCTTGGCTCATGCACTTTTATTTTATTTTATTTTTATTTCGTTTATTTTATTATTTTTATTTTTCCTAAATTCTGAAAATCCCCTAAAATCCCCCATAATTATGCTAATATTCCTAAATAAAATTCTTTTATATTTATATTAATTTTACCTAATTAATACCCATTTTTGGAGCTCATTTAAAGCTCATTAGTACCTAGTTTTTCTCAATTTAAATGAGAAAACATGGATTTCTAGGCCCAATTTTACATAATTATTTCTAGGCCCCTTGGAAAATTATCTAAACATGCTCAATATTTTAAGAAAATATTAAGAGAATTTTTCGGGTCGTTACAGTGCGGTGCGGCGAGGCTGGTAGAGGCAGGGTGACGCAGCGAGAGGCTAGCGACGGTGACTCTCTTGCAAGCAAACAACAGGTTTGTTCATTTGGGATATTGGGTGAAAGCAAACTAGGTTTTTTACATTTTGTTTTTCAATTTTTATTTTCAGTAAGAAAGCAAAACTGCAAAAGGGGAAAAATAAAAAAAAAAGAAAAATAAAATAAACCAAGCTGATTTGATCGATTTTTTCGGTTTGTCTGGTTCACTGGTTCCCGCCCGGTTCAGAACGGTTCGCATCCGATTCTTGAGTAGCCGATTTTCAGAGTCAACTCGGACCGAAAATCTGATTGGTTTCCAGTTCAACCGGTCCGACTGGTCGGTTCGGTTTTTAGAACACTGGTTTAATCCCTGTGTCTAAGTGTACAAGAACTTAGGAGCGCAGTAAGTCGAGCAGAAGACGCAGCGGTCGAGAAGGATGACACAGAAAGGGAGTTGACGGGCTCGGTGCATCCGAGGGATGCAGAGCTCTGCGGAAGAGTATGCCGGTGGAGCGAGAAGGACGCGTGTGGTGTCCGAGGGACGAGAAGCCGAGAGGAAGGACGCTCGAGGGGCGAAAGGCAGGAATTGAGTTCGGTTGACCTTAACTCCGGTTAGCCAGAAATCACCCAAGAAGGCGAAGCAAGTCAAGCCGGAGACTGGTCAGCATCGGTTGACCAAGATGACTGCTGGGCACCCGTAAGCTCACGGGTGCCTGGGAGTTCGAGCGCTTGACCACTAGGCGCTCGAGCACTCAGGCACCTGTGTTGTATCAGGCGCCCAAGAAGGCTAACTCTAGCTGTTTGTGACAGTTACCTTTGGATAAAGCTTCAGGCCACATGTCAGGTGCCCAAGACCTCTCAGGTGCACTGTAACTGCCACATCAGCAAATTATAGTTTTCATCGGAGCTATAAATAGACCCCTGAAGCTCAGTTTGAACAATCCCAACACTTTCCAAGCAATAGAAAACTAGTTCGTTGTATTGTTTTCTTCTTTTTTTTAAGCTTTCCACATGTAAGAGGCTTCTCCGCCCAAAGGAGATATATTTAGGAGAATCGACCTATATTCAACCTTGGATTAGTAACATCCCCGGTTGTAAACCAAGTAAATCTGATTGCCTCTCTCTTTCAGTTTGCTCTATTTGTTTTATGTTTATTATTTCTGTTTGGATTAACAATTATCTTTGTCAAATTTAGGCAAAAGATTTATTTTCTTTTTCAGGTGCAATTCAGCCCCCTCTTGCCGACCTTCGATCACCCTCAGAAAGGTAATTCAAACAAAGAACATTAACAAATTGAAACCCTAGCCCCCTCTGGTCAAACAAGGCTTTTATAGACTATTGAAGGCACCCTAGTTCCCAACTAGAGTGCCTTAGTTGAAAGTTCGATCAGATACAAACTCTGCGTAGCTTATCTACTTGAGGGTGCCTTTATCCTCACCTGAGGTGCCTCCAGTTCAAACTGAAGCTCCTCATGTTCCACTCGAGGTGCCTTGAACAATTGAATTCTATCTTTGACGCCTATCTATGCGTAGGCACCCTCTGCTCTCCAAGGCACCTCGAGTCCAAATTGAGACACCTCAAGTTCTATCTGAGGCGCCTCGAATACTGTTCATCTAAGGATTGATTTTACATTTAACAGTTCAACATTACAAAGTATACTCTACAAAACAAAGTTAGTATAAGATCATGTAGGGCTGGCTAGAGGAGATGAATAGCCTTGCCAAGTTAAACTTATTCTCTTGCTAACTATCAGTTGAATAAAACAATAAACATAAAAATAAGGAAGGGACTCGAGATTTACTTGCTTTGTAACCTGGGTAGTTGCTAATCCAAGACGGTTCAAAGCACTAGTAGAAACTCCTTCGACAACAAGTCAGAGGTGGAGAAGCCCCTTACAGTGTTGATCGTACCGACAATTTAGAATGAGTTAAGAAAAGAATACAGAGTGTGTTATACATTTCGAGCTCCAAAGGGTTCTATTGATAGCCCTCTTGGCTGAACTAATCATTATTGACGTGGCACTCTCCGAACGCCTGGACTTCATTGAGCCTGATCCAGTTGTCAACGATCATTGGATAAGTTTGAACCATTCTGGGCACCTAGAATGTGTCAATGTAGCCCCAAACTTGATCTCTTCAACAATGGCTCTAGATGGCAGCCCATTTAAGGGGTTTGCTCATTGCCCGGGACAACATGACGTTCTCTGCAACACCAAATAATAAAATATCAGTTAGAATTGACAAGTGTTTAACAAAATGTTGAACTTACTGAGGCTATGGATAAGGTCGGTGGTTTTGGAGCTAAGCCCAGCCCGATATAGGAGTTCTCCACACTGCACCAGACTGGAGTCGTGGAACTCCATTCCGGCCAAGACACTTCTGGCCCACTGGTACCCCGGGTCCTGCTAGAAGTCGCCCAGTTCCGGAAGAGGAGGTATGTCTTCTCTCTAGCGAATTGAGCAGAAGGGACGCTTGGACAGCCTGATGAAGAAAAAGCGCTCCTTCCATCCCTTATGGAAGGAAGGGAGGCTTCCTATGAACTTATGGTCGGGGCAAGCGGTAATGTTGAATGCCCCCTGGAGTGGGAGGAAGAAGAAATGAAAGAAGCGAGGGGTCAAAAGTATATTGAAAAGTTTGGAGAGGATAAACGCCCCGCCCATATGAGCGAAAGTGTTGAGAGCCATTTGGTGTAAGGGGATATCAAAGTAATCAGATACGGCTATGAAAAAGGGAGGAAGAGGAAAACGGAGGTCAAACTCTACCTGCCCTAAGAAAAAGGTGAAAACCCTTAAGGGAGGTTCTACTGGAGATTGGTCTATCCTAGGGACCTCAACATCTAACTCCACCGAAATACCGTAGGCCTCGTAGGTGGCTCTCAGGGTTGCAGACTTAAGCTTAGATGAAGTGGCCTCGTACAACTCCGGATGATAAACCCTTTCCTCTTCTGGCTTTCCCTTCCTACCCTGGTCTCTTTTCCCCTTTCCCTCCTTGCCCATGACTTCGGATGAAAGAAGGAGAAGAAGATAGAAGATGAATGGGACTTACGCGTGAAGAAGAAGCCCTAGCGAAAGAAGATTTTAGTAGGCAGGAACGGGATGTGCAAGCTCTGATAGTCGACGGTGCAAGAAGACGAAAGACCATTTTCGCCTTCCCCTTTTATAAGGGAAGAAACCGCTCTTGTGCAGGAATAGAGGCGCGACACGTGGACAGTGATAGCTGCAAATCTTGAGGCATCACTGTTCATTATGGTCGTTGGCCCTACTGAGCGTATCAGAGGGAAATTACGTAGAAAAGACCTTGCCACTTGACAATATCATATTCGCTGGAACGCTCCCTTGCCATTAAGATACCCCATGCACTCTTAATGGGTGATGGACAACTATCATTACCGGGTCTCGGAACTCGCAAGAATTCTTGGATTAATTCAAAGGACCGCCTCGGGCCAAGGGACGAATGTTTTGATTCCTAGGACCCGACATGTCGTCAAGAGAGAAGGAATGGTAATATGGGCCCCGCAGATACTTTGCTTCCCTTCATCGTGCCTCCAGCCTAATTAGTCAGCCACACTTTCTTCGCTTAGACTTGAAGGGGGGACTTGTGATAGGGATGAGTATCTCGGGGTGGACACATGACACAAGGAAGCTATGTGGCAGGGCCCGTCGAACCAGTGCCTCGAGGTCAGACCGACAATCGGACTCCCGAGACTATCACGGGAGAATGGAAGAAAGTCCCCGAGGTTAGACCGGGAATCATGCTCCCGAGACTAACTCGGGGGAACAGATGAAAGCCTCGAGATCAGCTCGGGAGATGAGACTCCAAGACTGACTCGGGAGACTGGAGCCCAAAGATCAATATAAGGATCAGAAAGCCCAACTTCAAGTATTCATTGCTCCTTCCAGAACAAGAAAGCCATTATGTAATTATTGATCGCAACGTATGATAATTAAGGCCTTAATGATCGTAATGGTCATTACCAAAAGAGAGAATATCTATCAAGTAACCGATGATTAAGAAACGGGGAGGAGAACGTGGGAACACATGTGATAAAGACCTCAGGTATATAAGATGTCTCGGCATCCAGGTAAAGGGGGTAAGTTTTCCAATGTGATAGCAAATTTGATTCCTCGTTGTCCTCTGAAAAAGAAAGGTTCTGACTTGAGCGTCGGAGAGGGCTCCACTGGAAAATCTTCCGGTGCATCCCCTTTAACACTCGTGTTAATCTCGCAGGGTGTAGACATTCTCTCCTCGTCATCACCATTGTGGAATGCTCTTTGGTGACTCTCCATCCTCGTCGTTCGCTTTCGGAACACACCTCAATGAGTAGTCATGTGTAGGTGACTAGTTCTCTTGTTCGGGTCAGTTTATCCGTGTATAGCAGTCTTCCAATCTCTGAGTTGATGAGGCTAGGAATTCATTCCGTCCAACAATCATACTGTAATCCATGTAATTGCACCCAAGTGCGCACAAGCCACCCATCTTCATCAAATAGGAAGCAGCTCGACATCTCCTTGAGGAACAGAGGTCTGCCATGTGCAAAGTATGAAGACTTGCCCAACACCAGATCTCGATCGGCCGCCGTATCAAAGCGAAATAATGTCCAACTGCTTCTATGCATATGGAATTTATACCGAGGCCTCCCGCGCCTAGAAACTATTGTGATTCCATCTTTACTCATATTACAGCCTATGAAGCAGCCCAGAAGGAAAAATCCCAAGGGCTCCTTCACGGCTCCTTCACCCTATCTGATCCCGGGCCAGCTTGCGTCTAGCCTGGCCCGGCAGCCTGGTGCCTAGTCAGAAGGAAAGTGGTTAGTGGGCTGGAAAGGCCCGTTGGATAGGCGGCACGTGAGCCAAGGTCCCTGGTAGGACGCGCGCGATAGTGCTTTCATACTGTTCTATTGCTTTTCATTGCCACCGTCGAGTACTGACTTGACCGTCGGAGTGCCTGGCTGGGGACTTTTCCCTGCAGGTTCTAACGGTCTTTGTCTTGCAGGCTAGAGGCGATCCAGCTCGGTAGACCACCTCAGCGATCTTGCGCTCCTCGGAGACCCATCCAACTGTAGGGGCGTCCACCTCGCTTCGCGACAGGATTAAATTTGGCGCTAGAAGAAGGGTCCTAGTAGCCTGATCGGATGCGAAGATGGCAGACCCCAACCCGTTAGTGATGGAGGTCTCCCGCGAGGAGAACGAGGTCCTAATGGCTACGCGAGCTCAAAGGGCTTCTCAAAGGCCCTCACAAGCGGCCAGTCAAGGGCCTCACGGCCCGGAGCCAGTGGCGCATCGACCTTCTGGAGGACAAGGAAGGCCCGCTCGGCCTGAGGGTGGCTCTGCACCTCCCCCTGCAGTCGCCCCCCGAGGCCAAGGTGATAAGGCTCATTCTATGTCAGCAGAAGCCTCAGTGTCCAACCCGGTGCGTGGAAGGTGACTGGACAAGGGAAAGGCCCCGGCTGACCCTGCTTCAGCTGCCCTGGTACGCAGTCCCTTTGCCCTGTGGGTCTTGGAAGACCCAGTTCCTCGCCGCCTTCATTTCTTTACCATCCTCGAGTATGCGGGGGCCACAGATCAGGAGGAACACTTGATGAAGTTCGAGAGCGCGGCTCTGTTACATCAATACCCGGAAGGCGTCAAGTGCCGAGCCTTCCTGACGACCCTCTCTGGCACAACCCAGAGATGGTTCGACCGACTCCCCGAGGGGTCGATCACGAGCTTTGAGGAGCTCAAAAGAGTGTTCCTGCAGCACTTTGCTAGCAGTCGACGACACCACAGGATGAGCCTTAATCTGTTCGCCCTGAAACAAGGTTCGAAGGAAACCCTCCGGGCCTACATCAGAAGCTTCAATGGCATGGCGATAGATGTGCCGACCGCCACACCTGAGGTCATGGTCATCGCTTTCTCCCAGGGCTTACAGGATGGGGAGTTTTTTCGCTCGCTGATCATGAAGCCCCCAAAGGACTTCGACAGCCTTCTCGACAAGGCTGTCAAATATATCAATGTGGAGGAAGCGCAAGCCGCTCACATGAAGGAAACGGTGGCCCCAACACCTTCCAATCCCATTCAGGGTGCTAGGCCCCCGGGGGGCCTATTCGCAGCCCACGTGGGCCCGCCGAGCGTGCAGGTGCGGAGCGGCGACATGTACAGCAGGTGGCCTAAGGGCGCTTCCCCGCCCGATGGAGGCCATACTGCACCTTCCATCAGAGCCACAGCCACGCCACCGAGGAGTGTCGCCAAGATGGTCGGGGTCAAGCCCTTGCCCCCAGGGGCAAGGACGATAGACACCTCCCAGACGGGGTGCAGGCCGAGGCAGCTCGAATGTCGACCCAGCGGCCGAGGAGCTACGAGGAAACCCCCCAGCTGCCCGCAATCTTTTCCCTCAAGGGAACCGGGTTGGGGACGAGGAGATGGAGGAGGAGCAGGCCAACCAGCAGAATGTAGTCCGCGGAGGCGTGAATGTCATCTCGGGCGGATCAACAGGAGGAGACTCCAACCGCGCCAGGATGGCGCAGGTGCGCCGACTGGAGATCCATCAAGTCGGCACCAGTGCGGCCCAGGCGGAGGGGCCACAGATCAGTTTTGGGCCCACACGATGACGCGTTGGTCATTACAGCCGTCATCGCCAACTGTCAAGTCCACCGCACCATAGTTGACACTGGAAGCTCGGTCAACATACTCTACAAGAGGGCGTTCGACCAGCTCCAGATAGAGAGGTCCCAGCTGGACCTGGTAGTAACCCCGTTGTTCGGGTTCACGGGGAACCAGGTGCAACCTATTGGTCAGATCCGGCTGGCCATTTCCTTAGGCGAGGAGCCACTGAAGAGGACTCGATGGTCCGCTTTCTTGGTGGTGGACGCTCCTTCGTCCTATAACGCCATTTTGGGCCGATCGACCCTCAATGAATTCCAGGCTGTTGCCTCCACCTTTTACCTGAAGGTTAAGTTTCCGGTCGGGGACAAGGTGGGAGAAGTTAAGGCGACCAAAGAGTGGCCCGGAGATTCTACGTGGACGACGTCCAGGTAGAGAGTTGCAAGGCTCCGCGCCCCTTCCCCGATTGAAACATGGTTCAAGCCTCCCCTTGGTCAGAGTTGCATGAAGATAAGGAGGGGGTGCAACTTCTTCCAGATCGGGAGGAATCCCGAGTCAAGGTCGCATCATGGCTGCCCGAGGAGTTGAAGAAACTCCTGCTGGAGTGCTTGGCTCGGAACCAAGACGTTTTTGCCTAGTTAATCAAAGAACTGAAAGGCGTCCGACCGGAGGTGGCGGAGCACTGCCTCCACGCTTACCCCCATGCTCGGCCCGTGAAGTAGAGGAAACGGGACTACAACACCGAGCAAAATAAAGCGATCCTGGCGGAAGTTGAGCTGCTGGAGGTTGGTCACATCCGGGAGGTGCAATTCCCAGCCTGGCTAGCCAATGTGGTGTTGGTGCCCAAGCCAGACAATAAGTGGCGGATTTGCATTGACTTTCGGGACCTCAACAAGGCCTGCCTGAAGAATTGCTATCCCTTGCCTCGGATCAATCAGATGGTGGACTCGACAGCTGGCAGCGAGTTCATCTCCATGCTGGACTCTTACTAGGGGTATCATCAAGTACCCCTTGCCGTCGAAGATCAGGAGAAGGTCAGCTTCATCTCGGCGGACGGTACCTACCGTTACACCGTCATGCCGTTCGGGCTGAAGAACGCTGGAGCCACCTACCAGCGCATGATGAATAATGTCTTCTGATCCCAGATCGGAAGAAATGTTGAAGTATACGTGGACGACATTCTCATCAAGTCCAGCCGAGCAGAAGATTTGGTAGCTGATGTCGAGGAGTCCTGCCAGACACTCCGCCGGTACAGACTCAAATTGAATCCGGCTAAGTGTCTCTTCGGTGCCCGAATCGAAAAATTCCTGGGGTACATAGTGACCGAGCGGGGCATCGAGGCCAACCCCAGCAAGGTCAAAGCTTTGCTAGAAATGCCCCCTCCCCGAAATCTCCGAGAAGCGCAGGGGCTCACTGGGCGAATCACAGCTTTGTCCCGGTTCATCTCCCGATCGGTTGAGCGAGGGTTGCCTTTCTTCAAAACCCTCTGCAAGGCCACCAAGTTCCAGTGGGACGCTGACTGTGACAAGGCGTTTGAAGAATTGAAGGCCTATCTCGCTGAGCTGCCTGTGCTAGCCAAACTAGAGGTCGGGGAAGTTCTGTATGTTTATCTGGCCGCATCAGCTAACTCGGTTAGCATGGTCTTAGTCAAGAAGAAAGCAACCGAGCAGCATCCCATGTATTTCTTTGCCCATCTACACAAGGGAGCCGAGTGTCACTATACGACACTCGAGAGATTGATGTATGTGTTGTTGTTGGGCGCTCGGAGTCTCCGGCCTTACTTCTTGGCACACCCCATAATGGTGCTGACAAATAGCAATCTAGGTCGGGTAGCCTCTAACCCCGATGCGTCTGGGCGGCTGATCAAATGGACCACTGAACTGAGTGAATACGACATCCAGTATCAACCTCGGCCCGCCATCAAGGCTCAGGCCCTTGCTGATTTCCTAAGCGAGCTGCATGCTGACGAGGTAGAAGAAGCGTGGCAGATATATGTGGATGGCTCAGCGGCTCGGTCGGGTAGTGGGATTGGTATCCTAATGATCTCTCCGAAAGGAGAGCAAATGCACTTGTCAGTCCGGCTAGAGTATCGGGCCATGAATAATAAGGCTGAGTATGAGGCCCTTATATCTGGACTGCAGGCTGCCAAGCATGTGGGAGCAGCCCGAGTGATGCTTTATTCCGACTCCCAACTAGTCACACAGCAAGTGGTCGGACGATTTGAGGTTAATAGTGACCGGCTGCAGGCCTTCATCGAGGCCTATGAGAAGTTGAAGGCTGAGTTCCAAGAAGTGCAGGTGCGGAAGATTCCAAGGGAGGATAACTTCAAGGCAGATGAATTGGCTAAGTTAGCCAGTTCAGTCGGCACTTGGGTGCTTCCTCAACTAGGCGGCCCGACGCTGCTGGTCATGCAGATAGAGAGGCAAGCTGACCTGGAGTTGGAATCCGACTGGCGAACCCCAGTCATTACCTACCTCACGAAAGGAGTCTTGCCGGCCGATCGAGAAGAAGCTCGGTGGCTCAAGAAACATGCAGCTCGGTACACCATGGTTGGCGATGCGTTATACAAAAGAGCATTCTCCCGACCCCTACTCAGGTGCCTGGGCGACGAAGATGCAGACTACGTGCTGCGAGAAATTCACTTGGGGATCTGTTGAAGCCACGCAGGAGCTCGCGTGACGGCTCGAAAGGCACTAATGTCAGGCAATTATTGGCCAACCTTGCAGAAAGACGCCAACGAGCTGGTCGCCACTTGCCTATCTTGCCAAAAGCATCATTGCCTACCACATCGACCCGCAGAGACAATGAAAGCATCGGCGGTCTCTTGCCCCTTTGATCAGTGGGCATGGACATTGTGGGGCTGTTCCCAGTTGCCGCCGCCCAGAAGAAATATTTGCTGGTGGCCGTCGATTACTTCTCCAAATGGATAGAGGCGGAGGCCCTGGCACATATCACCGAGCAGGCAGTGATGAAGTTCTTGTGGTGAGACATATTATGCCGATATGGGATCCCGCACAAAATTGTCTCAGACAATGGAAGGTAGTTTCAAGGTCGAAGAATACAGGAGTGGTGTGTAAAGTATGGTATCAAGCAAGCCTTCACCTCAGTAGCCTATCCCCAAAGCAATGGCCAGGCAGAAGTGGCCAACCGATAGATCCTTAAAGGATTGAAGACTAAGCTGGATCATGTTGGCGGAATGTGGGTCGATGAGCTCCCGAGCATCCTGTGGGCCCTGCAGACTACTCACAAGGAAACCACGGGATGCACACCCTTCCAGCTAGTCTACGGGAGCGAGGTGGTGATCCCGGTCGAGGTCGGGTGTGAGTCAAATAGACGGGCAACCTATGACGAGGATAACTCGGAAAGGAGACAGCTGGAGCATGACCTGGTCGACGAAATCCAAGACAAAGCAGCCGCTCGGATGTTCGCGTATCGGCAGAAGATGAAACAGAAATATGATCGGAAGGAACTGCCAAGAACATTCCAAGTGGGGGACCTGGTGTGGAAGAGAACCAAGCCTGTCGGAGATGTAAGCAAGCTGGAGCCGCAGTGGGGAGGACCCTTCAAGGTTATTCAGAAGCTCGCCTCGGGGGCTTATTACTTAGAGAACGAGAGAGAAAAAAGGCTGGATCGACCCTGGAGTGCGATTCACCTTCAGCCGTACCGGGTTGCTGAATGAGAAGCTGTAATGTAAAACATCCATGATAGTGGAAAAACATAGTCCTCACTCCACTTGCAGGTACTCCAGACTCTCGTCTCCGAACGAGCTACTATCCCGCGGATCGGCTCTTAGGCGGGCGCGTGGCGGCTTACGCTCCCTGAGTCTTGCCCGACCGTGTGCGCAAAACTCTTGCCTCGCTAGCAAGTTATAAGTGGACCAGCTTCCATGCCCCACTCGATTCAGTGTCTCCGATCGGACGCGTGGCGGCCCACGCTCCTGAGAATCAGCCTGAATCAGTGTCCAAACTCTCGTCTCTGCACGAGTTATAACCGGGATCTGCTCCCATCTATCCCGCGGATAGGCTCTCAGGCGGATGCGTGGCGACCCACACTCCCTGAGTCTTGCCCGACCGTGTGCGCCAAGGTTACATCTATCCCGCGGATCGGCTCTCAGGCGGACGCGTGGCGGCCCACGCTCCCTGAGTCTTGCCCGACCTTGTACGCCAAAGTTACATCTATCCCGCGGATCGGTTCTCAGGCGGACGCGTGGCGGCCCACGCTCCCTGAGTCTTGCCCGACCGTGTGCGCCAAAGTTACATCTATCCCGCAGATCGGCTCTCAGGCGGACGCGTGGCGGCCCACGCTCCCTGAGTCTTGCCCGACCGTGTATGCCAAAGTTACATCTATCCCGCGGATCGGCTCTCAGGCGAACGCGTGGCGGCCCACGCTCCCTGAGTCTTGCCCGACCGTGTGCGCAAAACTCTTGTCTCGCCAGTAAGTTATAAGTGGACCAGCTTCCATGCCCCACTCGATTCAGTGTCTCCGATCGGACGCGTGGCAGCCCACGCTCCTGAGAATCGGCTTGAATCAGTGTCCAGACTCTCGTTTCTGCACGAGTTACATCTATCCCGCGGATCAGCTCTCAGGCGGACGCATGGCGGCCCACGCTCCCTGAGTCATGCCCGACCGTGTGCGCCAAAGTTACATCTATCCCGTGGATCGGCACTCAGGCGGACGCGTGACGGCCCACGCTCCCTGAGTCTTGCCCGACCATGTGCGCCAAAGTTACATCTATCTCGCGGATCGGCTCTCAGGCGGACGCGTGGCCGCCCACGCTCCCTGAGTCTTGCCCGACTGTGTGCGTAAAACTCTTGCCTCGCCAGCAAGTTATAAGTGGACCAGCTTCCACGCCCCACTCGATTCAGTGTCTCCGATCGGACGCGTGGCGGCCCATGCTTCTGAGAATCGGCCTGAATCAGTGTCCAGACTCTCGTCTCTGCACGAGTTATAACAGGGATCCGCTCCCATCTATCCCGCGGATCGGCTCTCAGGCGGATGCGTGGCGGCCCACGCTCCCTGAGTCTTGCCCGACCATGTGCGCCAAAGTTACATCTATCCCGCGGATCGACTCTCAGGCGGACGCGTGGCGGCCCACGCTCCCTAAGTCTTGCCCGATCGTGCGCGCCAAAGTTACATCTATCCCGCGGATCGGCTCTCAGGCGGACGCGTGGCGGCCCACACTCCCTGAGTCTTGCCTGACCGTGTGCGCAAAACTCTTGCCTCACCAGCAAGTTATTGTTGGAACTTGGATGGCTAGGGAGGGAGGGGGGGTGAATATAGCCAGACACCCACTTCTTTCAATTTTAGATTTCTCTGCAGTTGGGTTAGTAGCACAGCGGAAGCAAAAATAGAGTTGCAGAAACTAAAACCTAAACTAAGCACGAACACAAAACGCTAACAAAGAGGATTTACAAGGTTCGGGGATAACTTGCCCCTACTCCTTGGCATGCCCGTAAGGTGGGCGATCCCTTGATCGTCAGCAGATCAAGCCCCGGAAAATCCGGATAAAATGCAACCTCCTTCTCGGTGGAGTAACCTCTCCACAGCGTTTCAAGATGGATCAAGTATAAAGTACAAGAAACACAAGAAGGATCTTACTTAGCACTTAGAACCACAAGAACACAAGCAAACTTCTCCCGAGCTCCACTCAACGCAGATCTCACGCAAGAACTCCCTTCTTCGTGTCTTCTCGCTGATGGACTCGCCAAGCTTCTTGTTTCTCTCCCAAGTGCTCAAGTAACAGAAGGTTGCTTCAAGGATCACAGTTGCTTGCTCAAGATGATGGAACAGAGTTGTCGCAAGAGCACAATGTGGAGAACTTCGTTACTGAGACTTGTTCGCCACCTAGCGCTTAAGTCTCAGCTCACTGATCGCCAGGTCACCACCTCACTGCAGCCTCTAGTTGCTCACTTGCAACAGCTAGCTACCACTGAGCTCTCCTGGACTTCCTGAGCTTCCCTCAGCCAAGCCCCAGTCAGCAGCTCTAGTAGTGTCAGCATCCGTTGCAACCTGAGATGGAAAACGGACAAACCTGCTCCAAGGAAAGACTCCCATTGACTCTCCTTGAGTGTTTGAATCCATTCCTGTCACCTGCACACTTGATCAAATCATTAGCACAGCAAATCAAGCAGAGAATCAAGTATCAGAGATGAAGAGCAGAGAAATCAGATGTGTTCAGACGTGATCAGAGCGTCTGACGTTGCATTTTGAATTAAAGTGATCGGTCACTGGACCGATCAGAGAGCCTCCTGATCGGTCACTAGACCGATCAGGGTGGGTTCAGACCGATCAGGCTCCATCCTGATCGGTCCCCAACGCATAATCAATAATCGCGACTTCTCCGGGATCCGATCACCAGACCGATCCCTAGTCGTGGATCGGTCACCAGACCGATCCACCCCTTTGCAGGGTGATTTCCCAGCTTTATAGTCCAACCCTCCTGATCGGTCACCAGACCGATCAGGGCATGCCTAGACCGATCAGGCTCCATCCTGATCGGTCATAGTGAGGAACTCGCGATACTTGATCGTTCACCAGAACGATCTGAACAGTATCCCTGATCGGTCACCGGACCGATCGGGAGCCAAGCAGTAAGGTTCCCAAAACCCACTGTATGCTCCCTGATCGGTCACCAGACCGATCAGGAGCTGAGCAGGAAGTGAACTCTAAGCTCCCTGATCGGTCACCAGACCGATCAGGAGCTGAGCAGTAAGTTCCCAAACTCACTGTATGCTTCCTGATCGGTCACCAGACCGATCAATCATAGCTGGATTGGTCACCAGACCGATCCACAAGGGAACTTCGTGCCAACTTCCCTAATCGGTCACCAGACCGATCCAGGCTAGGCCAAACCCACTCTAAGTCAAGAGAACTGGCTCCCAGCCTCCCCTGACTCGGGCTCAGTACCTCGGACCAAGACTCTGTGCCCAGCTTCACTCACCAAGACTTCAGTCAACCTGGCTTCACTCACCAGGACCCGGCTTCACTCATCTGGATTTCCAATCACCTAACCCTCCGAGTTAGGAATTTCCACATCTAGCCCTCCAAGCTAGGACCTAACCCTCCAAGTTAGGATTTCATCCACCTAGCCCTCCAAGCTAGGACTTTTCTCACCTAACCCTCCAGGTTAGGACTTTTCCACACCTAGCCCTCCAAGCTAGGACTTTTCACACCTAACCTTCCAGGTTAGGACTTTTCCACACCTAGCCCTCCAGGTTAGGACTTTTCACACCTAACCCTCCAGGTTAGGACTTTTCCACACCTAGCCCTCCAGGCTAGGACTTTTCACACCTAACCTTCCAGGTTAGGACTTTCTCACACCTAACCCTCTAGGTTAGGACTTTTCACACCTAACCCTCCAGGTTAGGACTTTTCCACACCTAACCCTCCAAGTTAGGATTTCATCCACCTAGCTTCTCAAGCTACGACCTGACCCTCCAAGTCAGGCTTTCATCAATCTTAGTCCCACTAGGTATACCTAGTCCACGACCAGGACTTAATGATAATCATCTAATCAACCTAAACTGAAATTGGTGTCAATACAAAAATAACAATCAGGGTCAGACTACATCAACAGTTATAAGTGGACCAGCTTCCACACCCCACTCGATTCAGTGTCTCCGATCGGACGTGTGGCGGCCCACGCACCTGAGAATCGGCCTGAATCAGTGTCCAGACTCTCGTCTCTGCACGAGTTACATCTCTCCCGCGGATCGGCTCTCAGGCGGACGCATGGCGGCCCACGCTCCCTGAGTCTTGCCCGACCGTGTGCGCCAAAGTTACATTTATCCCGCGGATCGGCTCTCAGGCGGACGCATGGTGGCCCACGCTACCTGAGTCTTGCCCGACCGTGTGCGCCAAAGTTACATCTATCCCGCGGATTGGCTCTTAGGCGGACGCGTGGCGGCCCACGCTCCCTAAGTCTTGCCTGACCGTGTGCGCCATAGTTACATCTATCCCACGGATCGGCTCTCAGGCGGATGCGTGGCGGCCCACGCTCCCTAAGTCTTGCCCAACCATGTGCGCAAAACTCTTGCCTCACCAGCATGTTATAAGTGGACCAGCTTCCACACCTCACTCGATTCAGTGTCTCCGATCGGACGTGCGGCGACCCACGCTCCTGAGAATCGGCCTGAATCAATGTCCAGACTCTCGTCTCTGCACGAGTTATAGCCGGGATCCACTCCCATCTATCCCGCGGATCGGCTCTCAGGCGGATGCGTGGCATCCCACGCTCCCTGAGTCTTGCCGTACCGTGTGCGCCAAAGTTACATCTATCCCGCGGATTGGCTCTCAGGCGGACGCGTGGCGGTCTACGCTCCCTGAGTCTTGCCCGACCGTGTGCGCCGAAGTTACATCTATCCCGCGGATCGGCTCTCAGGTGGACGCGTGGCGGCCCACACTCCCTGAGTCTTACTCGACTGTGTGCGCAAAACTCTTGCCTCGCCAGCAAGTTATAAGTGGACCAGCTTCCACACCCCACTCGATTCAGTGTCTCCGATCAGACGCGTGGCGGGCCACGCTCCTGAGAATCGACTGAATCAGTATCCAGACTCTCGTCTCCGCACTATTTATAATTGGGATCCGCTCCCATCAATCCCTCGGATTGGCCCTCAGTTGGATGTGTGGTGGCCCACACTCCCTGAGTCTCGCTTAACCGAGTGCGCGAAACTCTCGAGTCCTAAATCAGGAATATCTCCCGAACCTCTTCGCGAATTGGTCGTCCCTCGAGCGGGACTCGAAGGGGAGACGCCGGCGTGGAACTTTATGAGGCACACGGCTCGGCAAGAGCATCGCAGATTGCCCGAGTTGGCAACTTCATTTAGTTAACTTTGAAGGGCTCTCCAAGCACTAGATCACTCATTTTCGATCAAGTCACTATCATGCTTAAGTGCTTCGCTCCGACATTCACAAAGTATGGATTATCCCCTCTAGAAGGGCCGATATTCAGAAATCGTTACTCTCACATGTTTCAATCGATGAAGTTGGGTCGAGCTGTAGTACCCTCGCTCGGGATGCTCACGCTGCCCAAAGCCTTAACACTTAAGCATCATGAATATACGTATAAAACAGAGAAAGGCGAAAGGTTGGCATTGATGAAGATAAGACTAGCACAAAAATGGGGTGTGCCCCCTAGGCAATGGAAAGACAACAAAGAAAACATCCTTCATAACAACCGACCCTAGTTCATGGTGCTCAGAGGGTTTCTTTCTGGGACTTGTCCAAGCGCAGGGAATCGACATACGCTTTGAGGCGTTGTAAACGCCGCTGAGTTGCCTTCAGCACAGACGATTGGACCTCATGCTTTTGTCTAAGTTTACCAAGCTCAGCAGCGCAGGCAGCTCGCTCCTCTTCTTTGGCCTTCAGGTCGGCCTTGAAAGTGGAGATGATGTAGCGCGCCTCTTGAAGCTGGACCTTGAGGATTACAAGTTCCTCGAGGTCCCAAACCGGGCGCGCCGCCTGCAAGAAAGACAGCAAGCATTAGAATCCATAAGAGAGAAGCATAAGTAGAAAGAAAAGCAAAGCAAATCTGACTAGCCCTCGAGACGAAGGGGTCAGCGCACTGGTAGGGATCCCAAGGATAAACCATTCAGACCACGCTTGCCGAATGGACCACACCGAGGCATCGCCCAAGCCTATCCCTGGCGCCAGGACTTGCAGCTAGAGTAGTAGCCCGTCGCAGGGTCGGCTCGAGAGGATTCGACCAAGTGCAGGGACCAGCTGATAATAGCCCCTCCAGCATTGGTCGAGGCAGTCTGCCTGCCCGACCCGCCTAAAGAACCATCTCGGCTCGCAGGAGGCGAACCAGCCGAGGTTGGCGAGAATGGAATAAAAGAAACCCCGCGGGATAGCGGGGTCGAGGGGCCGCCTAGGCAGAGGACGCTGGAATGAAAGCCCCCAACTGAAGCCGGACGAGGGGGCTTCACAAGTTGGCGGAGAAAGAGATACCTTGTGCCCTGGCGGAGGATAGGTGAGCTCCAGAGGGGAGGTCACCCGGGAAGACAAAGGAGCTGCGACAGCAGGTTTTGCAAGAGCAGACACCTTGGTTCGCTGTTGGGCGGGGAATGGTGGCAGTTCCAAGTGAAGATGAAAAAGTGGTCGACCGAAGCATCTGGCGTCTGGTTTCCAAAGGTAGGTCGTCCATAGGGGTGACCTCCAGAATGGAAGCCGACCTCTCCCTCACCAATCCTTTCCCCTTACGTGAAGTAACCTCGCGAGGGGAAGTGGTGGCCGAAAACATCCCCGTCGGAAGCGGGGAATCCGGAGGAAGCATCATCTTGAGGAATTCCCTGTCTACATCTTCCGAGGAAGACAGATAGGAGTCCTCATCCGAGAGAGTATATGACCTTTTGATGGGAAACGGTTCCTCTGAGGAGGTGGTAGACATATGGAGAGCTGGACGAAAAATGGAAAGGGACACGAGATATTGGTTTTGCTGAAGTGATCCCTGTGGTCACCGCCTATATATAGGAGAAGACGAGCGATCTCAGCCATCCATAGAATACCTTGGTAAATCGCGGGATCAAACGGTCATCCTCCGTTATGTCATGGGAAAGTATCGAGGCTCAACGGGACGTAAGCGTGCGGGCAGTGTAAAACGATTCGTCGCCCGAGATGCCCATGACTATTGATTGACGCTTCGTAGCCCGATGCGTCATTCACCCACTGATGCGTCCCCTCGACAGTTAATGCAATTATTAGAAATTGGAATACGAATCGGCCCGATGAGACAACCTAAAAGATGAAAGCAAGTCAGTCTGATGATCGAGCCAAAGAGGGCTGGCCTGGCCCAGACCACAGATGGATCACAAATCCCTTGGTTCAGGTCCCGGGCAGACGCGTGGCAACCCACGCTCCCCGGATCGGTCCAACCAAGGGGTCAAATCCCGCAAACCGGCAAACTCCAGCAAATCCCCTGGTTCAGATCCCGAGCGGACGCGTGGCGGCCCACGCTCCTCGGGACTAACTCAACCAAGCAACCAAATCTTTATAGACGGGCCAGCTCCCGCAAATCCATTGGTTCAAGTGCCGATCGGACGCATGGCGGCCCATGCTCCTCGGATTTGACTCAACCAATTGGCCAAATCTGTATAAGCAGGACATCTCGGGGTTGGGCACGTGCTGATCCCCGTTACCATGGCCCGACTTAGTCAAACAACCTTGGCTCCCTGAGCATTGTCTGAGTAGAGGGCTCAGAACTCGGGTGCGGCGAGTTGGGTGCACTTTTTCCCGTGCAGCCAACCTTTAGAGGTTGTCTGTTCTTAACCTCTCAGCTCAGTGGCTCACGTAACGTAGACGTCTCTCAAGCCCAGCGTTTAAACGGTTCTCACTTGGATCACTAACGCTCGGCGGCAAAAGCAGTCACGAGAGACTCGAGAGAAAGGGAAAATTTCATTCGACAAAAGCATTACATTGCCAGAGGACAGTCGCCCGTACACATGCAAAGAATGAAAGACAAAATAGAAGGCCCGACCCTCACTTAAAGGGTTGCTTTGTTATGCCAGGCAGGTCTTTACACATATCCTTAAATCGAACGGCTGTGGGAGGCATATCGGGGGGTAGATACCCGCCCAGTTTGAGTTGTCGGACGACACTAATTCCTTGGTGTGTCATTACCTCCAGAAATCGCAAGGAGATCTGTCAGTATGGGCCTTGACATTGATGCACTCGAGTCTATGCGCCTCCAGGCATGCAGCTTCGTTCTCCTTGTAAGAGCGCAGTTCTGCTAGCTCTGCTCGAGTTGCCTCCCACTCTGTCTTCTCTTTCATCAGTCGCTCAAACTCCTCCTTTTGGTCTCGTAATGATTGATCCTTGGAGGAGAGCTCGGCAGACAACTCGGCTATCCTCTGTGCCTGTGCCGAGGCCTCGGCATCTTTGAGCTCCAGTTGGGCCCGGAGAGGGTCGATGACGGCGGACACTTCTTGAAGTTTGGACTCCGCCTGCATCAACTTGTCCTGGGCCTTCGCCTGGAGACCCCAGGCCTTTCGCTAATTATGCTTCAGGGTGGAGATCCGAAGGTTCGTTTGAGATACAGCCGAGGTAGCTACCTCGACCTGGCCGCGTGCAGCCTCCAACTGCTCCTCAGAATGAGCTAGGCGGTCCTGGAGAGCCTCGACCTTGGCTCACAGATTTGTCAAAGCGGGTTCGTCAGAGACAAGCTGGGCGTGCTCCAGTTGGGTCTTTAGATGCTCCACTTCTCTCTTGGCCTTAGCCCGAGCCGAAGACTGGGCCAGAAGGGCCATAGAAAAACCATGGCAAGTTCCCGTAAACTGCAAAGCAGGTACCGATTTTAAGAGTAGAAGATGGAAGGCTCAATAAGGAACTAGATGAATCTAGGCATACCTGAGTGGCCTTGAGGAAGAAGGCATCAACCTTATTGCAAGGACCCTGGAAGTAAGATTCCTCGAGTCCCTGGGCATAGCGGTCAGCCACCGACCCGTACAGGCGAAGATCTTGATGCCGATCGGGTAGCTCGCCCGGAGGCATCTTCAGGTGGCAGTCGGACCGAGTGGGCACCAAGAGGTGCAGCATCGGATGTTCGATTGGCTCCTCAGCAGATGGAGTTCTTTACCCCTCAGGTATTGGCAGGTCAGAAGCATTGGAGGAAGCAGAGGGGTTGGCAGCTGGGGCAACAGCAGGAGGGTCGGACACAGGGTCGTTGGCAGGGTCGACTGTAGGGGTAGTAGCAGGCTAATTGCCTAGAGAGTTGTCAGAGGTTATGGCGGCGGAAGAATCAGCGACCGGAGCCACAAAGGGCACGATAGCAGTGGAAGTCGGAAGGGCTCCCGAATCGAGAGCCATTTTCTTTTTCTTTTTTCTTCTTCTTCTCCAGTTGTTTGCTGGAAGAAGGACGAGACGAGCCTCCTATCGGAGAAGATGCTCGTCGACGCTTGGAAGGAGTATGCTGCTGGGCTGGTGGGAGTGACGCTGTCTTAGATGCAGTGGGCACCAACTCCTGGACGGTCGGGGTCGGGTCCGCCAAGGCGTCCTCTGTTGAGGTACCTCCCCTGGCTGCCAACTCGGCCGTGACCCGGGCTCGCAGCTCGGCCTCATCCAGTCTGAAGCCTTCCTTCAAGGAGGTGGACAGAAGCATAGGAAGGACCACGGACAATGAGGGGACCGACTTGGGGCTGAGACCGAAGGTGGAAAGAATTTCCTCCTTTAGCAGGTACCCTCCGTGAAAGTGCCTACCCTCCAACTCGGTCGTGACAGTCTGGAAGGCTGCGGAAGTGCGATAGGTTCTCGGGAGGAGGTCGGAAACAAGAAGCTCCTCGATCCAAGCCAGGGGCCAACTCGGAGCCAAAGTGGGTTTGACGAAGAAATAACGCTCTTTCCATCCCTTGTTGGAAGAGGGGAGATTCAAGAGGAAGGAAGCCTTGGCTCAGGCTTGGAAGAAGAAGTCACCGGACTCTTGCTGTTTAGGGTAAAAAAGGTAATGGAAGCGCTCGGGCTCAAGAGAAATTTTATATAAGGTGAAAATGATGTTGGAGCCGCACATTAGGCGTATGGCGTTCGGAGCCAATTGGGATAAAGGGATCTAAAAATAATCACAAACAGAGGAGATGAAAGGGTGAACGGGAAATCTGAGACCAGCCTACAGGTGGTCTCGAGACAAAGTAATATAGCCCAATGGAGCGGAGTCGGGCCGATCGGTTGACTTGGGTAAGCGCATGTGGAGGTCGGAAGGGATCAAGAAGTCTGACCGGATTTGCTCCAGGTCATGGGTGTTGGTGCTTGGATGGCTATAGAGGGGGGTGAATGTAGCCAGACACAAAACTCTTGCTCTCTTTGAAACTTTTCTGCACTTAGGTTAGCAGCTGCGGAAACAAAACATATACAGAGAAACAAACTTAACAGAAATGCAGAAACGAAGAATACCAACCAAAGACGCTAACACGAGGATGTACAAGGTTCGGGGATAACTTGTCCCTACTCCTTGGCGTGCCCGTAAGGTGGGCGATCCCTTAATCGTCGGCAGATCAAGCATCGGTGACCCGGATAAAGATATAGTCTCCTTCTCGGTGGAGGAACCTCTCCACAAGCGTCTCAATAGGATAACAATTAAGCTCACGAGACTAAGAAGGAAACTATCTCAAGAATGTAGCAGATAAACCCTTAAGCACGAAGCAATAGAGAGCACACAAACAACCCAGCCAATCTCCTCAAGTTGTCTGTTCGTCCCTATGTCGCTCCTCTGCTTCCAGCTTCGTCTTAAGCCTCTTCTCCTCGTTGCCAAGCTTCGTCAGCATCCCCTGAGCACAGCCTGAACCCACTGACCTCCCTGAGCACTCAGTCCACTGAAGACCTCTTTAGCTGGGCCTCCGTCAGTCGCCAGCAGCGCCTCAGAAGCCGTTGAAACCTGAGAAAAGAATATATACAAACCTGCTAAATGGAAAGTCCCCATTTGACTGCCCTTCATTGTTTGAATCATCCCTGTAAAGCCTGCACACTCCAACAGAAGCTTAGCAAATGCATATCAAACAATATCACACAATATCAGCAGGTAGCAGAGAAAACGCAGACGCGATCAGAAGTCTGACAGCGATTTCAAATTAAAGTTACAACTATTGATCGGTCACCAGACCGATCAGAGAGGACCCTGATCGGTTACCAGACCGATCAGAGAGGACCCTGATCGGTCACCAGACCGATCAGGATAAGCCCTAATCAATCAGGCTCTAGCCTGATCGGTCCACAGTGAGAAATTGGAAATCGCAGACTCCTTGTAATCGGTCACCCTGACTGATCACAGATCGTGGATCGGTCACCGGACCGATCCAGCACTAGCTGGGTTTCCTCCAGCTTTCGCAGCCACAAAGGCCTGATCGGTCACTTGACCGATCAGGTTGTGCCCTGATCGGTCTGGTGACCGATCAGGTCACTCCCTGACCGATCAGGAGCCATCCTGATCGGTCATAGTGAGGAACCCGCGATATTTGAACGATCAGCCTGACCGATCATAGTTCCTCTCTGATCGTTCCCTAGAACGATCAGGACCCGAACAGAATCCAAACAAAGTTTCTTTTCTCTCCTGATCGGTCACCAGACCGATCAGACTTCTCTGGATCGGTCACCAGACCGATCCACAACAGAGTTCGTGCCAATCTCCCTGATCGGTCACCAGATCGATCCAGCGACTCCCAATTCAACTCTAAGTCAAGAGAACAGCTCCCTAGCCTTCTATGACTCATCCTGGTCCCCCGGACCAAGACTCCGTGCCCAGCTTCACTCACTGGGACTTCGTTCAACCTAGCTTCCCAAGCTAGGATCTGGCTTCACTCACCAGGGTTTTAGTCACCCGGCTTCACTCACCGGGATTTCAACCTAGCTTCACTCGCTAGGATTTCAACCTGGCTTCACTCACCAGGACCCGACTTCACTCACCGGGATTTCAACCTGGCTTCACTCACCAGTATTTCAGTCACCCGACTTCACTCACCGGGACCCGGCTTCACTCACCGGGATTTCAACCTAGCTTCACTTGCTGGGATTTCAACCTGGCTTCACTCACCAGGACCCGACTTCACTCACCTGGATTTCAACCTGACTTCACTCACCAGGATTTCAATCACCCGGCTTCACTCACCGGGATTTCAACCTAGCTTCACTCGCTAGGATTTCAACTACTCCGTGCCTAGTTCCCGACCAGGACTTAATCCGAATTCACTCAACCAAACTTAAATCGTTGTCAACACCAAAACCACAATCGGGCCAAACTGCATCAACAATGGGCAGTGAGGTCCGATACCATGGCAGAGTACCATGGCAGAGAAGGAGCGGAAGACGAAGAGGGAGAAGCCATCAGATAAGAAGGAGAGAAGAAACTGACCAACGGAGAGAGTCGCCGGAGAAGAAAGTCCAGGAAGAAAAGCTGGCGGAGCCCCAGCAGAGCCCAAAGCGGCGAAAAACGAAGTGGAGGTTTGAATGCAGCGAGAAGGATGAGCAGATGAAGGCCTATTTATGGGAGTCGACGAAGGACGTCGACCGTTCGATGAAGAACGGGGAGAAACGTGCGACCATGCCGGAACCGTTTGATCAGGCTCGGGCCATGTTCAAGACGGCAGAACACATGTGTGGGTAGAACATTCGCGAAGGATGATGGCATATCCTTCGGTATGCGGGCACACACCTAGGAACGCGAGTCCTAGGTCATTAGGGCGGAAGTTAAAGAAAAGATACGCCAGGATTTCAAAGGGTCCAGAAGGGACAGGCAACCTGGCAGATGATTCCTCTATGTAAAACCCGATCGCTCGGGTGCGCCAGGCTCGAGCCAGAGTCGGGGTCCGGTCAATCGGACTACGTGCCTCCTTCGACTAGACTTGAAGGGGATGCTTATGATCCCGGGTCAACTTGCGTGTAGCCTGGCCCGGCAGCCTGGCGCCTAGTCAGAAGGAAAGTGGTTAGTGGGCTGGAAAGGCCCGTTGGATAGGCAGCACGCGGGTCAAGGTCCCTGGTAGGACGCGCGCGATAGTGCTTTCATACTGTTCTATTACTTTCCATTGCCACCGTCGAGTACTGACTTGACCGTCGGAGTGCCTGGCCGGGGACTTTTCCCGGCGGGTTCTAACGGTCTTTGTCTTGCAGGCTAGAGGCGATTGATAAGTACCATTTTGTTGATTATTTTAATTGCTAAAATCCATGTTTGACCCATGTTTTACTTGCTTAATTGTTATTTTTCCTTAGGTTTTAGGACTTCCTCTTATTTTGAACTTAATTGCAAATTTACACATATTTGGATTATTTGGCCATTAAATTTTTGATCTATTTTTGTAGGCATGAAAGGTTCTTCGACCTAGGGCATACAGGGTCAAACTTGAGTCGGAAGAGGACCCAGATCGAGTTATCAAGTTTCGGATTAATTTGGGCCATCCGATTCAAAAGCGGCTAGATCTGAGCCATCCGGGATCATCTGAAGCAATCCGAGCTAGGTTAGGGTTGATCAAGCACTCTGATCAAGATCTGAAGGTTTCATCCCAATCAGAGCTCAATCAACCGTTGGATCAAGCTCGGAGGGCTCTAGATCGTCTATTCAAAGATTAGGTTGATCTGGACCATCCATTGCAAATCTGGAGGATCCGAGCTACCACGAGGCAGATCCTGACCCCTGATCAATATTCTCAAAGTTTGGCTCAAATCAGAGCAAGATCAGCCGTTGGATTTCCTCCGATCAATCTGGGCCGTCCATTGCTAGCTACTTAATCAAATTTCGCCCCAGCCTTCTCCTTTGTCGCGTCTTCTTCGCCGCAGCTCGTTTTCTTCAGTAGTTTAGCGATTTTCTTCATCGTTTCTTCAATTTCTTCGTTTGAAGGCGTGACCACCTCAATTCGAGGTTCATCCTTGAGTGACAGCAAGGATTTGGATTGAGGCATAGCTTAATTGGCGAATTTTCAGTTATTAGCAATAGATTTCATTTCTGCCATTTCATTTCTGAACCTTGTATCAGATGATTAGTTTTCTTGTATGGATCGTTTCCTTCTCAATTCGAGGCTCATACTTGAGTGACAGCAAGGATTTCTTGAGCTGAGATGAGAGATTGAGGCTTAGTTAATTTCGGTTATTAGCTGTAATCTCATTTCTGCATTTTGTTCCATTACTGCATCCGTATCAGATTGCTTAGTTTCGTTTTCTAATTGTTTTGCTTAAGTTAGGTTTATTTTCTGCAAGTAAATTAGCTAGGCATTTTGTTCAGTGATAAATCGAATTTAATTTCAATTTATTTTATGTTTATTGCTTCCGTATCATTGTTGCGTTCCAATTTTGTTCCTGCGTATCAGACTTTTAACCCAACGTATCAGTCCTTTAGTACCTGCACCTTGTATCAAGTTCGGTCTAGCTTCTGAGAATCTTACCTTACTCTGGATTGGTGCACTTGACTTGAGTTCGTATATGTTGTTTCTGCTCAGTTTCGAAATCTGAATTCTGTGGTTACTAAAATTTCACAGCTTATTTCTGCAATTCTGCAGTTTTGGCTGTAATATCAGTCTTTTAAAGTCCGAATGTCTTCAATTATCCCTGCAAAAGCCAGCTTAATTTCTGCATGCTAAGTCTCCATTTCTGCAGTTTTCATGTATCATTTCTGAGTTTCTAAATGCCGAATGCATTCAGAAACATTTCAGCCATTGCCCTCTGTTTTCAGTTTCAAATTTCTGCACATCCTTTGTTGTTGAAACTCAGTTTCATGACAGTCTATTAAGCTGTTAGTTCCTGTTTTTGTATCAAGCAAAGTCAGCATCAGTTTTTGCATAGCAGCCCTTGCATCTTGTTCCGGAATCTTTGTATCAACTGATTGCTGAAATTTTAATTCTGCAACTCAAGTTATTTCTGCAGTTTTTAGTTGTAGTTGCTAAAGTTTGTATCAAGGAAGCTTTGCGTTCGAATTCCATTGCATTTGAAATCAAATGCTTGTTTGACTTTGCATCCAAGTGGAGATTAAATTGCTATTTCTGCATATAAGTTGTTTGTTGGTTATGCGGCTGGTTTGATGCCTCACTTCTGCTTCATGTCCTTAATTCTGCTGAATTTTCTAAGTGCGATCAATGGTTTTCAAGGGCTGAATTGTTAGAAGTAGTTTTGGCACAAAAGTTCCAGCTTTGGCACAAAGGGTTACCTTGCTTGCCAAGCTGTTTTGGGGCACTGTTTTGCTTATTCAATTGTTTAGCATCTAGATTGCATTTAATATCTATTGTGTTCCCTTTCAACTTCGATTGAGTTGCCTTGGTTGAATTGGGTTTTCCATTGGTTGAGTTGTTTATTACCATCATTTTGTTGGGCTTATTAGCTAAGTTCCTTTATTTTCATTGCAATTTCCATTTCTATTTGAAACCAAATCCAATTCACATTCGAAACCCGAAATTCACAAACGACACATAAATATGAGCTCGAATCACACAACATCAACTAGTCCCGAGGAAAAAATACGACATGTGGCCCCTTTACTACGTTTTCATATTTTGATTGCAAAAAGGTTTCCAGCATTTTTATTTATACATATTTAAATCTGATGAACCCACACATTCGTGACAACTTAACTTAGTATTTCGGGTTTCATCAACGATCCAGCTCGGTAGACCACCTCAGTGATCTTGCACTCCTCGGAGACCCATCCAACTATAAGGATATCCACCTCGTTTCACGATAGGATCACTATCAATGTTATCATACTCAATGTTCAACTTTTTCCCTTGTCGCTCAAGATTGTGGAGTTTCATCACTGTCCCAGCCTTCCTAATATTTTGAATCGACTGCTACACTATAGAGGTAAAAATAAAATTGAATACCTGATTTAATAATTTTAAAATTAAGATATATGATTTAAATATTTAAAAAATTTCTAATTGGTTCAGTAACTCATCGAAAATATATATAGTGACATCTTTAAGTGAAATTGTTTTTTTATCATTGATTTTTTTTAAAAAAAAAAATCTTAATCAATTTTTATTTTGGACACTGCTAAATGGCCAGAATCTGGCTGGCCAGAATATATTTTTTATAATTTTTAAAATAATTAATAAAAAATATTTCAGTAATATTAAATTTTAAGGTCAATTATACCCTTTTTCACTCATTTAAATATTTAATTCTCAATCATCTGTTTCGAGGTGAATCCCGTCGACACCATAATTAATAATTAATAACTCCGCTTTCCAAGATAGCCTGTCTTCTCTTGCTCCGGAGCTCTTCTGAATCCCGTCGATGCCTCCGTTGATCAGCGCGGAGGCCTCCAATTGATCAGAACTCGTGTCGAATGGGAGCAAAGACTGATCGAATTGATCCTCTAATTGCATCGTCCCCTTGCTTGCCGTCTTGGTCTTGATTGATCTCTCCATCCCTCTGCAGCTCCTCCTTCCTGCTCCTCGATTCGTGCATTGGTAGAGCGAGGCGAGTGAGGGAAAAGGGTGTGGGATCACTTGATCTGTCAACGGAAGGGTGAGATCTGGTTGAGGTAACGAGAAATTTGGATCTTCGGCGAGGAGTTCTGGTGTGGCTGTGCGGTGGTCTTGTGAGCTAGCTTCGCCTAAAACGGCGTCGATCCTGTGAGAGATCATTCCTGATCACGAGAAGTATGCTGTCTTTTTTTGAATTATTGTTTTTTTTTAAAAAAATCGCTTTTGACTATTTGCTGCAGGGCGTGGTGTGCGTAGAGCGCGGCGGCGGCCCCCGGTCTCCCTGCGTCCGCCGGAAGCGAATTAGCATGAATTATTTGACGATGATCCAGCGGCGGACTCACAAGAGGGCGAGAGGGGTTTCCGCCGCCAGTGGCGGCGGCGGGGGGTTTCTTTGTGACGCGCTTGTTTTTCCGGCATCCACCGCCGACGGGGACGTTGCGGAGGGTGCCGCCGCGGGTCCAGTAGCGCTTGCTGGAAGGGAAGTTAGCCCACTGCCAAAGTCTCATGAGCTCCTTGTTATGTGAAAAATAGTTGCCGTCAAAAAAATACTCTTTCTTTTCCTAATAATGAGAAAGATGTTCGGTTCCTGATAATTAAAATCACTAGTTCTTTCTCGTGCAATTAGAATGGTTAATTCTCTTTTGCTTATGTTTTAACATAAATTTAATTTCAAAATAAATAATTCTGACAAAGATAGCATAAAACATCATTTTATTCATAGCGCAGACAGAGCGACATCATATAAATCCAAAATAAACTCATTACACAGCCGAACAACTATCAGAAACCACGATCACCAAGGCAGATTTACGAGCAGCTTCTTCTTTCACGCATTCTAAAAATATTTCATACATCTTTGGCAAAGGAAATTCCTCCAGCAACATGTCCCTGACGTATTCTTCTGTGTCTTCTTTGCAACACCTAGTCAGAAACTCTTTCATCTCGCCCTTCAAAGCTTTTATTTCCTCCATCAACTTCTTTCCAATAAATTTTGCATTTATCATATTAATAATGATCTCTATTCTGTGCATGCCTTTTAAGAGCTATTAATTAATGAACGGAAATCTGGCATGCCTTTTAAGAAAGTAAATATTATTAACACTTTCCAATAAATTTTGCATTTATCATATTAATAAGGGTTAATTAGTAATTTATTAAGTATAATAATATCTAATTAATGTTCTATCTGGCCAGATTCTGGCCAAATAGAATTACCGTTTTATTTTTTACTCATACTGTCACGCAACAGATGTCTTAGAGTGTGTGCCAAAACCGAATCCTATATCATTCATTTTGGACAAATATGACGTCTTAAACAAAAAATTTGAAAGAGGCATCTCTATTTTTACGAATGGTATTTTTTTCTTTTTGATTTTTCTTTATTGTTTTTTTAATATGTAAATCTTTATAGTAATTTTTATTTTATTTTTTATGAACACAAGTCCATATTTGGATTTTATAAAACTTGAATTTATGAATTTTTAATGTTATTGATTCAAGTCCTTATAATTGTTGCAAACATTTTTATAAATCTATTTTTTTATAAGACAATTTTGTAAACTCCCAAATTTAGTTTTATCCAATCTGAATTTTAATTCTGTAAAATTAAATTTTAATTTAATATAACAAGTTTGTATAAAATCTAAATTCACTAAAATCATGATATACAGTTTGTCTGAAATTTTTTATTTTAAAATTATTTTATTAAAATTTAAATGTTATATAAATTAATGAGCCCCAAATATTATTTTTTTTCAACAAAACTGATTTAACAGGCCCCAAATAAATTAATGGTATCTGGGTAAGTTAATCTTGAAACTCTTAATGTATCTTGAATTGAAAATCTAAGGAGGGCAAGAAATTTATCATCCGCAATTCATTTAGATCGTTGAATCATTGTGTAGATAATTATTTATACTTCTAAATTTATTTTGATGGACGGTAAAATTCATCTCCCAAGTTTGAATCGGGCCATTATATGGACTATTACGTGCACTTCTAAATTTATTTTAATGGTCGATAAGAAATTTTTTAGAACAGAATCCATTGTCTCATATAATAATAAATGTGGTATTATTAACAAAAATAGTGACTTTTTAATATTATTTTGAAGTAATTAATCATCGGTCCCACAAAAATTTTCTCCTAGTAATAAGTCGAAAAAATGCTCAAGGTGATCTATTCTTAAGTCCGTTTCTCATGGGAAAGAAAAATCTCCTTATAATATACCAGAGGAGATTCGAATATTAAATTTCTTAATTATTCGTTATAAGATATAAGCATTACTAAGATATAAGTCATAACAAACTTTCTTCTTTGTTTTAAAAAATAAATATAAAAATAAAAGTTAGAGCATCCACCGTCGTTGGAGTTCTTTGAGAGCTCCTTCATTGTTGCATATACACCATGTCAAAATTAAAAATTTTCATATATTTCTTCACTATAAAAAAGCCTCTCAATAACTCCTTCGTACATTCCACACTTTTTCATTATATGTTTTCATCTTTCTTTTATATTTTATCTTATATATAATTAAATTTTTATAAATTTAAACCTAAAATCAATTTAATAAACAATTGAAAGAAACCAATTGAAAAAAAAATCAATTTAATAAAAAAATAGTTAACAAATATTAAATAAAAATTTAATTTAATAAAATTAATAAAAAAAAATTTTGAAAAAGAAATAAATTGTTGACACCAAGTATGATAAAAATATCTATCAAATACATGATAACAGACAATTTTAGAGATTTCAATATGTCAACATATCTACAGATATATAATTTTTAAAATTAAAATATATTATTTGGAAATGAGAGAAACTCTCTTGTAAATGTAAAAAAAGAACGGTAAATTAGAGATAAATCCCTATTCCAAAAGTTGGCTTTGTGTCCGCTCCCCAGGTAAGGAAACAAAAGTTTTAACTCCCTACTTTTTAGTTTTAACTCCCGAATACATAAATTTACTAATATACCCTTCTTACTTTTCCCGCTTTTGATTTTCCCTCATTTCTTCTCCCGCAGCTTCGTTTTCCCCTGTTTTCTTCCCGACACAATCTCGGCGTCCTTCACCGGCGAAATCAAGCCAGCTTCCTCTCCTCAATTTCCTTCTCCCGTGAGTTCTTGACGACACATTCTCGGCGTCCTTCACCGGCGAAATCAAGCCAGCTTCCTCTCCGGCGTTTCCTTCTTCCCAAATTTCTTGACGACTTAATCTCGTAAACCCTAATCAGCGAAATCAAAGCAAGTCGACCATTTTCCTCTCCCCCATTTCTTCCCAAGACAATGTGAAGCAAGATTATAGCCGTGTAGATCCATCAACCCACCAACGAGGAGACTGAATCAAGCTTTGTCGCCGGAGATAGAGTTGAAGCCAGGCATTTTTTTGTAGATTTTTTATCTATTAGTCGGAACTCTCTAATTATCATCTTTCTTATTTCCCTATTCGTTTAAACAAAGATTAGTGATTGATTAAGTACAACTTCGCCCTATTATGAGTATATTGTTACTATTCCTATGAGATTTCAATTTATCAATACTATTTGCATCATTCTTTAAAAATTTAAGAATTCCTTGATTATAGATAAGTGGTGAGAGGGAGGTAAATAGGCAATTGTCAGCAATTGCCATTTCTATAGATAAATAGGCAATTGTTCATGTTTAATGATGATATTAAATTTTTTCTATTATTATTAAATTGAATGTTTATTGTTTGTAAGTAGGCAAATGTTTACTTGATTAATTTTCAGTTTACTTTATGGTCTAAATACTAAAATTGTGTTGGATATTTTGAGTAAGGGTTGAACAGAATCAAAGATGGTGAAGACTAAGAAAGAAGCAAAGAATAACAAAGATGCTAAAGAGGTTAACAGTGGGAAAAAAGCTCAGTTTCGGTGTTCACCTACTTTTTTTAGAGTTGTGATGGATGAAGTGGGACCGAAAATGACTGATAAGCAAAAGGAGAGTATTCAAAACACTCCATTTGGTATATGGCTTAAGATGCCCAAATTGGCGATCAGCAGCTCCAGAGTTGATATAATTTTAAAAAGATTTCAGTTGCAATCTCATTCATTTGTGTTTGGTGAAAATATTGTTGTTCCCTTTACATCACCAGAGTTTTCCATTGTTCTTGGCTTACGTTATGCAGGGCAACCAGTTGATTTAGATGTGAATTTGGAATCTAAATTTGTTACTCAGTATTTCTCTGGGAAAGTTGACAACGTGACCAGAAGTGCAATCTATGATAGACTATCCTCTTTAGCTGGATCAGAGAGTAACTCAGATGTGGATGATTTTGTTCGGATGTTTATTTGTTTAGTGTTTAATTGTATCATTTTCCTGTGGCCAACTACTCAACACCTCGATTCATTATGCCATACATTGATGACCTGACCATCTTCTTTGATTATTCGTGGGGAGATGCGGCTTATAGATTTTTGAGCAATCAAATTTTCAGATATATTGGAAAGGGTGATGTTAGCAGAAAGAAGTATTTAGATGGTTCAACTGTTGGATTGATGGTGAGTTTTTTTAGTATGCTTTTATTATGTTTTGTTCTGTTATACTAATAAATTTATTTATTTAGGGATGGTTATATGAAAGAATACCTTCTCTTGGAGTAGTACGTTCGCTACATACTTTTCCCAGGTTGTTCCGTTGGGGGGAAAGTAAGATATCTAACAAACCTGATTTAGCGGAGAGGTTATTGAATTCCATTGACTATAGTAAAGTAAGTTCATATTTTATAGTAGACATACTCAAATATGATGAATTGTAGTGACCTTTTAATTTTAATTGTGAAAAGGTGTTATCCATTGTACCATTTTCGGATGAAGATATACTGTTTCATCATAGGCGAGCAAGTTTTTCGGTAATATTATCATTAAATAAGTATTTTGTTAAATGAAGTTGAGAAAATATTTATTTGCTACAAGAATCTTGTAATTTTTTCAGGGCTCAGAATGTGTTAAATGTGGTGGATTGATTGCTGGCACAAGTTGGGCCAATACTGAAGCAATGGAGAAAGAGTTTGGTGGTGAGCTACATCCACAGACTGATGATATCAGTGGGTCAGAATACAACAAGAGAGTTGAAGTTAAAGACTCCATTGAAGGTGAAATGGCTGGGTTTGTTGAAGTGCCGGTTGAAAAGAATATAGTAGAGCAATTTGTGTCCTCTATTGTAATGACGGTTAGGACAAGGGCAGACAGAATGACGAACAAAAAGGCTGAAATATATGTTACGCCGCCGAGTACAACACCTAAACGTAGGAGGAAGGCAGGCAAAGAGGTGTTAGCATCAATTGTAGACCCAATAGTGCTGGAAACGGTAAAATAGAGTTAATTTTATTTATTTATTGTTAACCGTGTTTCTATTTTATTCTTATGTTCTTAAATCTATCTACATAGGGAGAGACGACTATAGATGTTGCTACAATTGGAAGGGATGCTGTTGCGGATGTGATGAATAAATATAGAGAAACGAGAAATTTTTGTGGATATGAAGAAGCAACTGATGAAGAGCGAGTGATGGTAACAGAATATCTTTCTCGAGATAAGTTAGAGTATGTTAATCTTGTACATGTTTCCTTTTCTAGAATATTAGTCCTTTATAGTGAAATATTATATAAATTTTCAAATTTACAGTGTGGTTGTGTGGGAGGAAGATGATGTGGTCCTTGATGGCCTCCAATTCTGTGAATTCTTATTTCGTAATCCAGTTGGATCCGAAATTATTGATTGTTACATGAGAATAATGAGAAAGCAAAGTGTCAAGAAAGGGTTTGAAATTTTTGGCATGGACATGGGTGTTCAGGTTTGTGGTGTTCTTGGACCTTACAAATGAATTCTTTAATTTTTGTTTACAATGAGAAATATGACTCTATTTCTACATGTAGAGAGAAGTCCTTCATAAATTGGAAGGACATAGGAGTAATCGATTGCTGCGGAAGGGAGAGTATGAAGAATTTGTTGGAAAACTTACTTCAGTGACAAGGAATCAATTAAAACATCTCAATGAAGATTTATTTACAAGATGCAGATATATTATTTTTCCCTTGAACTATGGATGACATTGGTATCTATTATTCTATTCAACAAGAGAAGGCAAATTCAAGACCATGAACTCCAAGCCTCATCCAGCAGCTTTCGGGACAGCCAAAGTTTATGTAAGTTTCATCATTTGTATTTCAATAACTCTTAAAACTTAAATTTCACAGCTGAATCAATATTTGCAGGCTGAATTTTTGGCTGGATACATGAAAAATTTCTCAGGCTTTGACCTTGGTAAAATAACAGTAATGAAAACAAAGTGTCGTCACCAAGGTGAGACACTCGATTGTGGTGTTTTTACTTGTTTGTGGATTGAGTGTCTAGCGCTTGATGATGATGAAATATGGAATTATGAAAAAGAGGTAAAGATGGATGCGTATCGGGCACACATGGCAGCAATTATTCTGTCAGATGAAAATGGAATTATGAAGAAGTAGACTTTTCTAATCTCATGTGATTATGAATTTTGGTGGAAAACGTATATTTGTTGTAAGTTGGTGTATCTGCAGATATTCTCATCTTCATCACCTTTAGCCTATGTAATTATGGTTGTTAGTTGCTGAATGTTATGGAAAGTGGATGTTTTGTTGTTGAAATATGGAAAATATGTGATTATGGATGATTATGGATGTTTTGTTGCTGATTATGGATGATTTGTTGTGGAAAAAATTATGCATGATTATGTGCTAAGTGATGTCAATGTGATCTTATTGGGCATTTCTTTTTCTGATGCATTCGGCATTCTGTTTCATTACTTGATGATTTTGATTGCTCTTCACTTGCATTTGATATGATCTGAGATTCAAAGTGTTCAGGTAGAGTATGTATTCTTACTTGCTTTGTGATATATATTCTTCACTTGCTGTGTTGGAGCAGAGTGGGTTTCATAGAAGACAGTTCCTATAAATCTTGAGTATTTGTTGTTGTGTGAGTTCAGTTATGAAACTGAATGTTTGTTCAGTTATGAAAATAAATGTTTGTTCAGTTATGAAACTCATTGTTATGATTTGTGTACTCTTTATGTGCATGACATATGTGGGATATACAAAGGAGATGCTGTCAGAATTTCATCCGAAATTGAGTACAGATCAGCAGAAATTGAGTACAGATTGACGAAAATCGAGTACAAGGTTAGGAAACCTATACCTCTCTCATGGTCTTGATGCAAAGTCCATTGTAGTTGAGTCGAAGGTTAGGAAAACAAGATAGGATCATGATATATGCCCTATTATTTGAGTATCTAAGAGTTGGCAAGGCCATTGAGATTTTGAGTACAAATTGATACAATCTCGGTACACATTGGCTGAAATCGAGTACAAATCAGCCGAAATTGAGTACATATTGATGAAAATCGAGTACAAGGATAGGAAACCTATACCTCTCTCATGATCATGATGCAAAGTCCATTGTAGTTGAGTCGAAGGTTAGGAAAACAAGATAGGATCATGATATATGCCCTATTATTTGACAATCCAAGAGTTGGCAAGGCCATGAGGATTTTGAGTACAAATTGATGCAATCTCGGTACGCATTGGCTGAAATCGAGTACAAATCAGCCCAAATTGAGTATAAATTTATGCAAATCGAGTACAAGGTTAGAAAACATATACCTCTCTCATGATCTTGATGCAAAGTCCATTGTAGTTAGAGTCCAAGGTTAGGAAAACCAAGATAAGATCATGATATATGCCCTATTATTTGACAATCCAAGGCCATGGGGATTTTGAGTACAAATTGATGCAATTTCGGTACACATTGGCTGAAATCGAGTACAAATCAGCCCAAATTGAGTATAAATTTATGCAAATCGAGTATAAGGTTAGAAAACATATACCTCTCTCATGATCTTGATGCAAAGTCCATTGTAGTTAGAGTCCAAGGTTAGGAAAACCAAGATAGGATCATGAGAGAGGTATCACTTACCTCTCTCATGGTCTTGATGCAAAGTCCATTGTAGTTGAGTCGAAGGTTAGGAAAACAAGATAGGATCATGATATATGCCCTATTATTTGACAATCCAAGAGTTGGCAAGGCCATGGGGATTTTGAGTACAAATTGATGCAATTTTGGTACACATTGGCTGAAATCGAGTACAAATCAGCCCAAATTGAGTATAAATTTATGCAAATCGAGTACAAGGTTAGAAAACATATACCTCTCTCATGATCTTGATGCAAAGTCCATTGTAGTTAGAGTCCAAGGTTAGGAAAACCAAGATAGGATCATGATATATGCCCTATTATTTGACAATCCAAGAGTTGGCAAGGCCATGGGGATTTTGAGTACAAATTGATGCAATTCCAGTACACATTGGCTGAAATCGAGTACAAATTGATGCAAGGCCATGGACTTTGCATCAAGACCATGAGAGAGGTAAGTGATACCTCTCTCATGATCCTATCTTGGTTTTCCTAACCTTGGACTCTAACTACAATGGACTTTGCATCAAAATCATGAGAGAGGTATATGTTTTCTAACCTTATACTCGATTTGCATAAATTTATACTCAATTTGGGTTGATTTGTACTCGATTTCAGCCAATGTGTACCAAAATTGCATCAATTTGTACTCAAAATCCCCATGGCCTTGCCAACTCTTGGATTGTCAAATAATAGGGCATATATCATGATCCTATCTTATTTTCCTAACCTTCGACTCAACTACAATGGACTTTGCATCAAGACCATGAGAGAGGTAAGTGATACCTCTCTCATGATCCTATCTTGGTTTTCCTAACCTTGGATTCTAACTACAATGGACTTTGCATTAAGATCATGAGAGAGGTATATGTTTTCTAACCTTATACTCGACTTGCATAAATTTATACTCAATTTGGGTTGATTTGTACTCGAGTTCAGCCAATGTGTACCGAAATTGCATCAATTTGTACTCAAAATCCCCATGGCCTTGGATTGTCAAATAATAGGGCATATATCATGATCCTATCTTGGTTTTCCTAACCTTGGACTCTAACTACAATGGACTTTGCATCAAGATCATGAGAGAGGTATATGTTTTCTAACCTTGTACTCGATTTGCATAAATTTATACTCAATTTGGGCTGATTTGTACTCGATTTCAGCCAATGTGTACCGAGATTGCATCAATTTGTACTCAAAATCCCCATGGCCTTGCCAACTCTTGGATTGTCAAATAATAGGACATATATCATGATCCTATCTTGTTTTCCTAACCTTCGACTCAACTACATTGGACTTTGCATCATGATCATGAGAGAGGTATATGTTTCCTATCCTTGTACTTGATTTTCATCAATATGTACTCAATTTTGGCTGATTTGTACTCGATTTCAGCCAATGTGTACCGAGATTGTATCAATTTGTACTCAAAATCTCAATGGCCTTGCCAACTCTTAGATAGTCAAATAATAGGGCATATATCATGATCCTATCTTGTTTTCTTAACCTTCGGCTCAACTACAATGGACTTTGCATCAAGACCATGAGAGAGGTATAGGTTTCCTAACCTTGTACTGATTTTCGTCAATCTGTACTCAATTTCTTCTGATCTGTACTCAATTTCGGCTGAAATTCTGACAGCATCTCGTTTGTATATCCCACATATGTCATGCACATAAAGAGTACACAAATCATAACAATGAGTTTCATAACTGAACAAATATTTATTTTCATAACTGAACAAACATTTAGTTTCATAACTGAACTCACACAATAAAGAATATATATCAAAAGCATTAAGTTTCATAACTGAACTAACATTCATGTTCACAACTGAACTAACACAATAACAACAACAAATACGAGTCATTTACCAAAACTATGAAATACAGATATCACACCAAGCTTAAACTGTAGGATCGATGCACGTGAGAGGGGGGGTGAATCACGTGACTTTTAAAATTCAAATCAGAGTGCTTTAAAAAGCGTGCACAGCGGAAATTAAAGAAACGATTATAAAAACGAACACACAAACACGAACGATTTTTACTTCGTTCGGAGCCTTCGGCGACTCCTACTCGAAGGCCCAGGTCCCTCGGACCTTTCCGTTGGGCAATCCACTATAACTCTCTATCGGTCAACCCCGATAGAGTAGGCGAGTACAAATGAATTGAAAGTGTGACAACCCCACACTTTCAAGTAATTAAGTGCAATAAAAATATGTATTAAAAAGTTAAGTTCTTCTTTTTACCGACGTCCGGAGTAGGTCAACTCTTTCGGGGCAGCAGGACGTCGTCGGCTCGAAGTTAAGCGATTCCGGAGCAAGGCGCGAGCGTAGAAGAACTTTGCGGAGTTGGAAGAGTTGTTATGTTTGCAGCCTTGGTCGAGGGCTCTATTTATAGCCCTGAGGGCGCCCGAAACTTCCGGGGCGCCCCCCTGCGTGGCTGCCGATCCGCAGCCCTCTCGGTCAAGCACTTGATCTCTTTATCTTCGGGATCACCTCTGACTGGGGCGCCCGACGCGCGCGGGGCGCCCGATTTGACCGGTCAAAGCCTCATCTCCCTGGCTTCGCGAGGGCGAGCTTCGGCAGCTAGCAGTGAGGTGGCACAGGGGGCGCCCGCGACACGCGGGGCGCCCGACGCGCGCGGCTGTCGGGGCGTTTACCTCTCTGCTGACTTTGGGTTGACTCTGGGGGCGCCCGACACATTCGGGGCGCCCTGCTCAGCTACGGCCTCACTCCTTTGAGGCTCTCTGAGCTGCAGAAACACAGTCCTTCGGTCCTGCATCCAGGGTTAGTCCAAAACAGCAAATAATAAGTTAGTTAAAACAGCCTTAGCTGTCTTGGTTCTGACTTTGGATCTCCAAAATGGAGCCCTAGGTCGAACCGACGCCTAATGTTCCCTTAAGGGGAACGCGTCCTCACTGGTTCGCTCCTCCAGTGACTTACCTCACTTACCTTGTGCAGCTCTACTTGACTTCTTGACCCACCAGGACTTCCTGCCAAGGCTCAACCACCTTGGTCTTCCTGCCAAGTCTCAACCAACTTGGTCTTCAGCCAGTTGTCAGGTCCCGCAGACCCAACTGGACTTCCCGCCAGGACTCAACCATCCTGGACTTCAGCCTGGTGTCTGGTCCTAAGTCTTTCAACCCTGCACACTTAGTAAAGAGGTTAAACACCAACAACCCTAACTTTAACCACTTTGTCATACATCAAAACCCGAGTTTGACCGTTAGTGCAAACTGCACCAACATAAACATCAACTAGTATCAAGCTCACATTACATAAACAGTTCCCGGTACATAAACATCACTAACATAACATTATATTAAAGGACCATTACACCAAGAGCACGCCCTGAATAATTGCACTGGTTCGAGTACTCCTTCTCTTAGGTACATCCTTGCTTCTTGCTTGTTCTATCATCCTCTTTTTCCTGTAAATTGGAAAATGTATTAGAGATCAAATATACATGCTCATTAAAAGAAATTTCAGAATACAATATTTTACTTGTAAATCAAACAGTTCCATACTATTTTCACAAAATAAAAGTAGAGTTAGTTAATGGCTTCTTTGCAACTGCGTCGGTTATGACCTCGCCCATGACACTGACCACACTTTGTCACACGTTTTTCGACTTGCGAAGGTATCCTTTGAGTTCTTCTTCTGCCTGGTTGGCTTCGAACAATGGGAGCATTGATTACAAATTGCTGCTCGAGATTGTACTCAGACATATGACATGTAGGGATCGGATTTACGATTCCTTTGTAGCTTTCACGATACAACTCTATTTTAAAGTACTTGTCACAGAAATCATATACTGATAATGACTTTGACTCTATTGCTGAACATGCATGTTTGCATAGAAACCTATTAATCTGCCATGCTTTGCACGAACAAGTCCGAGCAGACAAATCAACAGCAAATGATTTATTCCCATCCACAACTTCAAAACTCCAACCACATGCCTTGCGCACTATCAAACTACGAGATTCAGCATATGTTTTTGCAAGAGCATTCTCCTTTAATGGACTCAATCTTTTAACCATCTGCATTGTTGCTTCACGTCGTCTGTGCATCATATCCATAATTTGAATCCGTATGTGATCGACCATGGCCACGATAGGAAGAAATCGTGTTGCTTTAACCCAATTATTCCAAGACTCAGCTATGTTATTATTCATGACACCCCACTGATTTCCTAGAAAATATGCATTTGCCCAACTTTCTGGACACGAAGATACTATAAAGTCTTTGGCAAGTGGCATTGACCCTACTATCATGTTAACATATTCTTCAAATTCTTGTGTCGATAGGGCATATGCAGCTTTTTTGAAAATAGATGACCAATATTTTTTGTTATGAAGTGGGTACCTTCGCATGACCTACATTCAAATAACAAAAAAATAGTACATAAACTAGTATTATTCAAAAAGCAATGTTTTCCTAACACAAATATGCCATTAGCCAAACCTGTTTCACAAAATTGTCTACCAAATGCCTCAAACAGTAGGCATGATGACTATCTGGGAATATTATCTGAATAGCCTTGATTATCCCAGGATGTCTATCAGAAAAAAAGGTGAACTCATGGAACTCAATATAGGAATGCGAAAGCAGGGCACTTTTAAGTTGGAAACAGAACCATCCCCAATTATTATCATTTTCAGCATCTACAACTGAATATGCTAATGTGAAAAGATCATCATTAGCATCCTTTGCCACAGCAACCAAAATGCATCCTTTGTATTTATTCTTTATGTGAGTGTCATCTAAGAAAACCAAGGGTCTACATCCATTGATAAAACCAATTGCACATGCATTGAAGCAGATGAATAACCGTTTAAATTTATTACCACAATGATCAATTTCACACTCGACAAAACTTCCAGGATTAGTTTCTTTGATAGCATTACAATACCATCGTAATCTATCATAAGACCCCTCCTCTGCACCATGAATGTCATGCATTGTCAATTCCTTCCCTTTCCAAACTCTGTTGTAATTAAGCTCGACCCCATAATCTCTATGAATATCTTTCAACATTGTGCATGGTCGATACGAGGGCTCTCCCCTCAATCTATCCATCACAACATTGGAAACCCAGGCAGCATCAGCTTTAGGATGTCCTCTACTACGAAGATTGTCATCTCCACAAGTATGTATTAGATTGCATTTTCTAATGTCAAAAAGTTTGTCAGCTTTATGTCTTGAAGCATATATTCTCCAAGAACAGTTGTTTTCGCTACAGATAAGAATAACCTTCTTATTATCATTCTTTTTATACAAAAACGATCGTCTCATAGCAACTGCATAATTTTTAGCACATTTTCGAAATTCTGTAGCATCCTTGAATATCTGGCCCTCTCCACGGATGCAATGACTCCAAGCATCTATGGAATTTCTTACCAAACCCACTTCAAGATATCCATCATTATTAGTCTGTGTCTCTTCTTCAGTTTCAAACCTTATCAATTTAACAATGAGTATAATATCATTATAAGCATAAAATAATTATAATTAACCTACTATCCATACACCAAAATTAAAGACTTAACCTTTGGGAGAGTACTTTATGTAATATATTAACAAACCTAAACTAAAATTAAAGACTTAACCTTTGGGATGCAATGACTTTACATAATCTCCACGAGGGCAATGACTTTACATATGTTCAAGATTCACAAGAAAAAACCACACCCACAATATATTTCCATGATAAATAACTAAACAATCATCAATAATTGTACTTTACAACGACATATCAAGCAAATCAAAAAAATAAATTTTATCATCATTAATATATACATGCAGAAAAAAATCAAGGTAGAAATTTTTTACCTCTCGAGACTGTGGGCACTCATGTGATCTTTTTCCACCGCTCTCATATTAATTATTGTCAATCTCATAGACGTGTAAAGATGTGTCATAATCCGGACATCATCATCTTCATGCAATGTCACATACATATTTTGATGTGGTGCAAGATATTGCAAAAGCACATTTTGTGGAACAATCTCCTCACATTTTCTTCCAAGATTAACAAACAGCTCCATTAGACTGAAGCCATTAAAAATTGAAATCATATAGAGGTCTTCTTTATACTTGCAACTACCCAGAATGAAAAATTTGAAGATCCAGATCCAGATTCCATTTCTCTAATAAACTAATCAAAATCTGTCACCTGAGTGATTGAGAAATTGCATTGGAAAAGTCTATACAATTTCATAATCAATCATAACACGATATCAATTTAAATAAATTTGACAAATTATATTTAATTTCATAACACAGCATAAATGAGGAATAATATACTCATTTAAATATTATAAAATTATCTTTAGGGAGTGAAACACAATATAATTTCTTAGGAATTCTAACTTCCAAAAGAGGAAGATATGATTCATAAAATGAATTTTTGAGATGGAGGTGGATTCTTTCCTGTAGTAGTTGGAGTTGGAGGAGCAAGCGTAAGCGAACAAGCCTACACGCGCTATCTCAAGATTTCACCTCCATCTCAAAAAATCCGACCAAAAATCAATAAAATATAAATAATGAGATATGTGAAAATTCAATCAAACAAAATACGACTAATAGATTAAAAAAGACTATAAAAATTAAAAAAATTTACTATTTTTTAAGGTGATTGTGTGTCTTCGACTCTGTCTTCGACGTCGACGCTTACTTCACTTTCCTCGTCGGTCGTTTGCTCTCGGTTGATATCTCGCTACTCCCGATCGATGGATCTCGATGGGTATGATCTTGCTTCAGTCTCCTCCTCGGCGTGGATAGGTAGAGCGATGGATTTCACTGGTTAGAGTTTGTTTAGGATGGACATTGTAACGGGAAGAAATAGAGAAGAGGGAAATGGTCGAGCCATCGATTTCCTTGGTTTGAGTTTCTTTAGGATGGAGAATCTGTAGGGAAGAAATGGAGAAGAGGGAGGCGCTGGTTAGGGTTTTTGTGCATCGTCAACAAATGGGGGAGAAGATATTGGAGAGAGGGATAACATTTAATAAGGGTAGATTGGTAAATTTATGTATTAAGGAGTTAAAAAAAAAGTTTAGGGAGTCAAAACTATTGTTCCCTTGCCAAGGGAGCTGACATAAAGATGATTTTCTGATTAGGGAGTTTTTAATAAGTCTCCCAAAAAAGAAAGGAATTTCTCATTGATAAATTAAAAATATATATTATTTAGATATTAGTCTATATAATTTCACAAATTCCAACAAATTAAGGGTACTTTTGGCCGATATGAAGGCCAAACCTCTTCTTCCTTCTCATCTCTCTCTTTAAGAGGTGGAGTCTTTGGCTTCTACACTACTCTGCACTCTCTCTACTGGTGTTCTGTTCTTGAGGGAGGAGGAGAAGAGTCGAGATCGAACGATGTGTGGTGGAGCGATCATCTCCGACTACATCCCCACCGCGCGGCGGGTCACCTCCGACTACCTGTGGCCGGATTTGAAGAAAGGAGGTGGCAATGGGGGCAGAAAGAAGAATATTGGGGACCGCCTGGCTGCGTCGGAGATCGCGGTGGATGATTTCGAGGCCGACTTCCAGGAGTTCGACGGCGAGTTGATGGAGTTCGGCTTGGAGGACGAGGTGGAGATCGTAGAAGCCAGTCCCAACCCCTTCGCTTTCAACACGAAAGGTATCTTTTTCCCCCTTCTTTCTTTCTTTTCCCCCCTTTCTGATAAATAAAGGATTTTGTCATTTTCATTCGCAAAAAACTGGATCTTTTTCATTCTCTCACTCCTACTTCACGTATGAATTCATGTAGTTTGGATTATACTTCGTGCATGATTGATCATCGATCCATCGTCTTGGTATTTTTTTTTTAGCTTGATGTTCGCAAATTAGGTATTGAGTTTTTCTTTTGCAAATTTTAATTTTACTTCAAGTATCTTTGTTATTCGGGGGATATTTTCTCACAATATCCTATTTTGCACTTTTTCTTCGTTAGGTCGAGCATTTCTTTCAACAATTCCTCGTTTTTTTTGTTATATTTGTGTTCTTCCAGCCTTAGATCTAGATTCCTTTGTATCCACTGCTCAGTTTTTTATATTGCGCTCTGTATATATCATTTAGTTCTAGTTTTTGCTCTGTATGACTTGTATATCTGTTCATCATGCTTTGACTCTGTCGTTTATAAGTTAGATTTGTTCTCTTTTTGATCAAATCATTTGCTGGTTATCTGCTCATCATAATTTGTTTTGGGATCCTTGTTTTCTAACTCATGGTCTTAGATCAGCAATTTATGGTACTATTACTATAGATCTAGACTCACTAGAATCGTAGTCAGATTTTCTCTTACAGAACTTTCATGTTGCTAAGCATAAAAAAAATCTGCTTTGAGAACGTGTTTAATTCATCAATTACTTTCTCATACTGTAGTAGATGGGTCACTCGCTTGCAACAATGTAGGATTTAATGAACCTGCAGCAAGGTCTGCGAAAAGGAACAGAAAGAATCGCTACCGAGGAATCCGACAGCGTCCTTGGGGAAAATGGGCAGCTGAAATTAGAGATCCCCGTAAAGGTGTTCGCGTCTGGCTTGGAACCTACAACACTGCTGAAGAAGCTGCCCGAGCATATGATGCAGAGGCTCGACGAATCCGTGGCAAAAAGGCCAAGGTGAACTTCCCTGATGAGGCGTCACCAAGTATTCAAAACATCTCACCAAGTTTGAATCCCCCAAAAGTTTCTAAACTGAACTCATCAGAGAAGCTCAATTTTAACCAGAATGTGAACTACTTGAATGCACCACCCTATCAGGATACATGTTCTGTTTTTGACTATATGGATGATAAGGAACCAATCAAGCAATCCATAAACACGAACTCCTTTACCGAGAAGAAGCGAAAATCTCCTGATGATGATTGTGCAAATGACTTTCTCTCTAATGGAAGATGCAACTCTTTTGATAGTTCTGTATTTGTTTGGGAAAGTGAGGCTAAGACACCCCCTGAGATCACATCGATTATTGCTGGAGCAAATGGTGAAGATGTAGCAGCAGCATACCTAGGAGTTTCTGTCGAGAACTCATCTGCAAATTTGTCTACGGAATTGTCTGTTCTTGAGTCATACATGAAATTTCTGCAAGAACCATATCTGGAGGGGAGCCCAGATGTATCGGCCGAAAGCCTTCTTATTAGCGATATGATTCAGGAGGTGAACGACGAGGATCTTTGGTACTTCAATGACCTTGTGCCAATGCCAGTGAATGGTTACTGAGGGATCTCATTCTGTAAATAGTATGCAAGTGTATAATTTTTAAGTGCATAATCTGTTTTCGCTTTCTGAAAGAACTTGTCTCTTCAATTTTGTTTCAGGAATCAGCACGTTGGAAGCATGGTGAAATAGACACATGGCTTCTATATGGTTATGCGATATTGCCTTGTATTTCTCTAGTTGAGTACTGAACTCCGGTGTGTGTTGTAGTGAATTGTTGGCTTGTGTAGAACCTCAAATTACCGTATGGTGGTACTATGTTTATACAAATAATGCTACTTGTTTGTGCTTATCTAGCCACATTGTTCTATAACTCATTACTGCATTTGAATTGAGGTAGTGGATCTACCTTTTTCATTACTGCATCTGAATTGTTCTTTTGATGTTAGCTTGTAAAATCGTTACCGAGGACATTTCTAAATGCCACTTCTGTGTCATGACCATCTTCAGGACCATTTGGTTATAGGTTCTCGCTTCTCAGCAGTGAAAGATTTGGCCTCTGATCTACCTTGAAACAACATGAAGTTTCATCATATCGAATTGTTTGTGACTTGATTAAGAGTTTTTTTGCTGATCTTTTGTTGCTTCATTTGATTGATGTTTAGACGACATCCACTAACTTGATTACTAGGTGAACCGCGATGAGTTAGAAATCTTATTTATCGTCTTGAATCGTCCATTGTCATAGATCCACAAAATAGGATCATCCATTGCTATATATATATAGCAATGGATGATCCTATTTTATATAGCAAAAGTATTCAAGAAATGGACAAAATTTTTCTCTTCAGGTTACAAATGCACTCTCAACTCTTTCGATATGATGGACGATGGCATCATGTTGATACTCTTTGAACAAAGAAACATTTAATATATTCAAAATCGACAATATTTTCTAGAGAATTAGCCATTAGCAGACTGGATATCAACAAGAACATAGCACAATCCAAAACACTGGTATTTGTTACATCAATCCATGGATTAACATGTGATAAACTATGTCTCAGCTCTCAGTTTTCAGACTGAACAATGTTATGATTTAATTAACCCTTGCAGTTGTAGCAATGGTGATCCTCCTGAGACATTGGAGATGCACAAATGTAGCAGAAACAGCAGTTACACCTTCAAAGAAACAAAATACAAAAAATACAAAAATAAAATAAAATTGTGTTTGTTCTATAAAAAAGAACTAAACATAAAATGTTAGTGAATTTTATCTTGCACAACTTACCTGCATCTCATAAACCTGCAACCTTCAATCCTCTCTACCATGATCCTGCATTGCGGGCATCTCTGCCACTTGAGCTTCACCACTAACTCCTGCAGCAACACATTCTCCTCCTCCTTCTCCTCCTCGACCGCCTCTTGTGGATCCCCACACACCCTTCCTTGGTGCCATGGCACCCTACATCGAGTGCAAAACATTCTTCTGCAAAAACATTATTTGTAACTATAATGATACGATTATGTATTGTTAGGACCAAAAGAAATTTAGATATCTCCACAATGGCATGATATTGTCCACTTTGGGCCTAAACTCGTATGATTTTGCTCTTGGGCTCACCCCAAAAGACCTCATGCCAATGGAGATACCATATTCCTTATAAAGGAATGATCTTCTCATGTGTTTATCAATGTGGGACTAAGTTTACACCTTGCAACCTCTAACAAACCCCCCTCAAACAAAGGACCACATGCCCCCACCACAAACGGAGTCCATCAGGACTTTCTGCCCCTTGGTCAACCTAACCTATTAGGACTACCTAGAACTGGCCCTCTTTGATCAAGACACGGGAGCCCACATATCCTTTATTTAAGGCTTAATGCACATGGTTAGATCTGGATGAGCAACTTGACTCTGATATCATTTGTTAAGACAAAAAAGAATTTAGATATCTCCACAATGGCTTGATATTGTTGACTTTAGGCCTAAATCCTCATGGTTTTGCTCTTGGGCTCACCCCAAAAGGTCTCATGCCAATGGAGATACCATATTTCTTATAAACCAATGATCTTCCCATGTGTTTATTAATGTGGGACTAAGTTTGTACCTTGCAACCTCTAACATGTATGATACAATTAACACGATACGATACCGATACAATATGAATTGGGGGACGGTACCTGCAATGCCCGCATTCTGCCTCTCTCAATGCCTCTTGGTCGTCATCAGCTTCCATCATCCCTGAACAATCAGTGTAAGGGCAGTAGACCTTGGTCTTCACCATGGAGTGGCATAGGATGCTGCACCACCTCTGAAACGTGCTGTCATGGAGCAACCACTGGCAGTTGAGGGGCTCCAGAGCCCCCTCCCGGCAACCTGGCTCAGGGCACCTGATCATGGCCGTGTTCTCATCGAGCTTCGACTCGACATAGCGGTTGATGCAGGAGAGGCAGAAGTGGTGGTGGCAGGAGCTGATCTCCATGAACTGGTGCAGTGGCTTTGAGTCCATGCAGATGCTGCATGAGAACAAGTATTGTGGATGGTAGTTCTCTTGAAGGAGGATCTCTTGCAGTTGCAACTCCTCTGCTAGTATCTCATCGACATCATCTTCTTCTTCTTCTTCTTCATAGTCGCTTGACATCGCAGAGAAGTAGACTTCTTCCTCGTCTTCCTCTTGTTCTTCTTCTTGTTGTTGATGATGGTAGTAGCAATCATGATCCAAGATGGATGGAGACAAGCCCATTTCTAATTTCCCCTTGGAACAAATTTTCTTTTATTCTTGGATTTTTTTTTTCGGTTGGAAAATATATAGAGAAGAGGAATGTGAATTGGATTGCTTGAGAGAGGCAATTACTTGCTGATCAGTGTGTTTGTGAATTTCTTATGAAATTCCAAGAAATTTATATCTGAAGAGGTGAAGATGGAAGGCTTCAAAGTATAGAGTTTATTTAGACTGTTTCAAAAATAATTAAATTGTTTATCTTTAATTTCACCACATATTCCTTTGCTTTCTCTAGGATGCAATTGTAAGTAAACAATTCAGTTGGCTGTCCTTTTGCATCAGTTCCTTCACAAATTGGTAAACAAAACAGAAGGGACTTGTTCAATCATCTCATAAAACAAGGAACAAATCTTGTTAAAAAATAATTAATATATATATCATTGGATTAAATTTTTTATTTAATTTAAACCAGCAATAACTTGCCAACTAACTTTTAATATCATATTCTTTGCCAATCATCTCATCAATTTATATTAACTTTATATATATATATAAAAGAGTAATTTGAATTCAAATAATAAATAGATTTGATAAATTTTCTTTCAATGTATCCGGAATTCTGATTCTCTAAATTAATTTTTTTACAATAGTTTTAATAATTTAAATCTTCAATGTTATTAAAAATTTAATTTCCATAATCAAAATTTCATTTTTCATAAAAAATCAGTTTAATGACAAAAGCCCACTAATGACGAAAGGACTTAGGAAAAAATAATTTAAAGCCAATGACTTAGAAACTTAATGATGAAACCCTGCAATTAATTAAAATATATATTGCTTTGAATGCTTCAAGTAAATTCCCTTGCTGCGTTTGATGTATTAAAGGATCTTCTGAAATTCTGTTAATTAAAAATTCAATGTCATTGAAAATTGTATTTTAGTCGCTAGCTTCTCGACCTCGCTTTCACTGTCGATAAATGTTCCCAATCATTTCCCCATCAAAAAATTATTATTATTAGGTGGGGTTGAATATTCCAGGGCGGACATGTGGGCTGAAGAACATCCTGAGAAATCAAGCCCCGAGATCATCTCGGGGAAGCGGAGCACCCGGGATTTCTCGGGCCAGAAGATCTCGAGATCACCTCGAGGGAGCGGAGCCCAAGAAGCATTCGACCTTAAGTAGCGGCCCCCTTTTTCTCGGATATGCGGATAATCATCCTTCCTATCGCGGAGCTATCATGACCTTTAAATGTCACAACGGGTCGAACTTAATGACGGTATGGACCGTTTCAAAGATTATCCGGTAACCGACGAACGAGGGGGCGTGACACAGATCATGGGGACACACGAAGACAGCTGCCGCAGGTATAAAAGATACTCTAATCCCTCCGGTAAGGGGGTTACGCATTCTCTACTACTCACATACTTTTTGCCTTCAACTCTTCTTCTCCATTGAGGCACTGACTTGAGCGTCGGAGTAGGCTCCGCCGGACAACCTCTGGCGTGTTCCCCTAACGCACGTGTTAATCTCGTAGGGTGTGGAGTTCCTCCTCTAGCGTCAGCATCCGCGTGGGTTGAACCCTGGTGACTAGCCACCGACGTCGATTCCTTCCGGAACAAGTTTGACATCATTTGTGGGAAACCAGTAAAGCACTAGAAGGAGCACCGATGGCAGGGTCGGAGGGACAATCCATTGTTCTGACGAGGGAGGAACTGGATCGCTTGGTGGCCAACACCATCAAAGAAGCGCTCGAGTAGCACCAAATCCAGCAAGTCGCTTCGCAGCGAGAGGTTCCTACACGGGAGGAGATCCCTAGAGTTTCCATCTCACACTCGTGACGATCCGTCACACCACTGGGGCGACGTGATGGAGCAGCCCCAGACCACCGGCGAGACTCTCCTGCAGATATCGAGAAAGGCAACTCGGTAGCATCTAGTGCTATGAGGCGGGAAGGTGGACAGGGGAAGGGAGAGGAACTTAAGCCCTCCTCTAAGGCCCCTTCTACTCCCTTCTCGTCGGAGATTGTGGAAGATCCCATGCCGAAGTAGTTTCGCGGGCCGGGGATTGCCGAATACGATGGGAAGACAGATCCAGAGGATCACGTCTACAAGTTCGAAAATGCGGCGCTCCTCCACCAGTACATCGACGGGGTAAAATGCCAGGTGTTCTTGAACACTCTATCCGGAGCGGCCTAACGATGGCTCCAGCGGCTGCCTCCGAGTTCTATCAACTCCTTCATGGAGTTTAGAACTGTCTTCCTCCACCACTTTGCCAGCAGCCGTCGTTATCAAAAGACGACATTAAATTTGTTCACTCTCAAACAAAAGCCGAAGGAACCGCTCAAGGAGTACATCTAGCGATTCAATCGGGTGGCACAGGATGTGCCAACAGTGACGTCAGAAATCCTCGTCAGTGCCTGTACTCAGGGGCTTGCGGAAGGGGATTTCTATAGATCTCTGGTGAAGAAGCCATCCACTAGCTTCGACGACTTGCTAGGGCGCTCTGTCAAACACGTTAATGTGGAGGAGGTGCAGTTCGCCCGTCGTAAGGAGCCGACCGGAGTCCCCCCTCAGGTTGTTACCCGGTCCGAGAGGAGGGAACCTCGGCCCCAACATGAGGAAAAGACCTTCACCTAGGGAAGGACCAGTGAGCTGGCCGACGAAAGCTAGTCGAGACGGTGGACACTGAGCAGCCGGAGCCCCTGATGAAGTATTGCGGTTTCTATGGCAGTACGACACACTCCGCGGAGGAGTGTCATGCCTTGAAGAAAAAGTTGAGCGAAGAGGCAGACCCCAAACCTCAGAAGAAGTGGAAGAAGATGGGATATCGCTGAAACTCCCCTCGCCAAAGCTTCTCTCCCAGACGGAGGCAATCGGGAGAAAACAAAACTCGGAACCGGTCCCGATCTCGGTCTAGGGGAAGGAGTCGGGGCTGCACTCCGTAAATCTCCCTCCTTGGAGAGGGACCCCTGGAAGGGCAAGACCCCTGCACGCGGCCCGCCTTCTGGACATGTGGGAGTTATCTCCGAGGGACTCACTAGGGGAGATTCCCATCGGGCAAGAAAATCCAACACCCGGCGACTTGAGAACTATGCAATTGGGACGAGCCGGGGCCAGGACCGGGGTCTGATGGACCCAAAATACTAGGTTAAAGTTGTCACGAATGTGGATCCATTAGAATTTAGAATTTATAAATGTGCTGGAAACCCTTTTTGCAATCAAGGAATAAAAGCGTAGTAAAGGGGCCACAGGTCGTATTTTTCCAAGTGCTAGTTCAAGTTGTGTGAATCGTGCTCGAGTTTATGTGTCGTTAATATTTTTGGGTTTCAAATAAAATTTGGGTTTGGATTCAATTAGAAACTAAAGGAACAAACTTGATATAAAGGGCAGTAATGAAACAACTTGAAGTACAAAAGAAACAAACTTATGGGCCAATATTACACTAAGTACAAGAAATACGTAATCAATTTAGCCTTGAAAACAAATATCAATGAAATGGTATGCAAGGATAGAGGAAGCAATTCGAAACCTAATCACTAATCAATGCAAGAACTAACTGATGAAGAAATTAATTCATAAACGAAGCAACAACTCCCATGCAGAAAATCAACATCAAACTCAATGTAGAACTGATCTTGACACAACATGCAACTTCAGCAACCTTGATACGCAAGAAGAGAATTCTCTGTGCCGAAACTGAAACTAATTGCAGTTTTGATGCATTACTTACTACAAGAAGAGCAGCACTTCAACTAATGTGAAACTACTGATGTAACAAAATCGAATTTGAAACAAACAGATGGAATGCAAAATTCAGAGACAACTGTTGCAGAAATGAAATGCAGAGTTTAACAACTCAAAATGCATGAATGCAGTATCAAACTGAATGCTGAAAATAAACAGGGATAAACTGAACTCGAATCACTAATTTGAAGCCAACAAATTAAAGGAAAACTTCAGCAACAATTGACTGCAAAAACGAATGACAGTAAAGCAACAACTCAAAACCAAACTGATCAAACACACAAGTTTATTGCAGAAAGTAAATGGATGAAAACAGATTTTTGAAGCAGAAATGCAGCAACAAAAGTTTGATGCAAAGTTCAAAAAGCAACTGATGTGAATCAATTGGGTGTGAATCAAACAAGTCAGGTACAAAATTCAGCAGCAAGTAGATGCAGAATTAAACTCTAGTGAAACAAAAATTCAGAAACAAGGCATGATGTGCAGAAATGGAAAACAAATTGCAGAAATGGATTGATACGCAAGGAATTCAAATTGATACGCAATAGGAAATCAGGAAATTAAACTAAAACTGAAGACAATGTTCACTAAACAAACTTACGAGCTAATTTACTTGCAGAAATGAACCTAATTAAGGCTTGATAAATTCAGAAATTGGGTCTACAGCAGCTAAGACAAACTCAAGAACTGAAACTACAGAATTTAAACCTGAAATAACTTGGCACGCAAGCAATGATTTGTGAAACAAACTGAAATTTAATCTAATTGCTCACTAACAGGTCTCCATCTAATGCTATTGCAGAATTGAAACTAATTGATGCAAGACAAATCCGAAAACTAAACTTAATAAGCTGGAATTGCAGAAACAGGGCAAAACTGATACGCAGCTATAACATTTGATACGCAAAGATTGAAACAAGAAATAAACTGAATTCAAATTCAATTGCTCACTGATCGAACTCACTAACTAATCTACTTGCAGAATAGAACCTAATTAAGGCTTGAGAAATTCAGAAATGAAAACAAAACAGCTGATTCATGTGTAGAACAGAAATAAAGTGCTGAAACAGAAATTACAGCTAGGAAAACAAGAAAAACAGTTAAAACTAAGCCTCGACCATTCCTTGTCTCAAGACCACCTTGTTAGTCACGCAAGGGCAAGCCAAGACCCCTTCAACTCGCAAATCAGTGGAAGAATGGCTCAAACTTCAGATCTGCTCCCAGATTTCAATCGGCTGGAAAAACCAATTTGATCTCCTTGATTTCGCAATGATCAAATGCGATTGAGCTTTGGTGATGATCAGAGTGTATCAGAAAATCCTTCAGATAGCTCCGATTGAGAAGATTGGCACGAAGTCGCAATCAAGTTGATCAAATTACAGCGACTGATGAAACCCTCACTCAGCCTCTGTTTCGATGCAAATCTGTGATTAAATCTCCATTGAAACCTCTTCCAAGGATCCAGATCTTGCTCCAAGGTGCTGATCGAGTTGGTCACGCCTCTGATAGAAGAAATCGCTGAAGAAAATGAAGAAAACAGTGAAGAAATGAGAAGAAGCAGTGAAGATGCGACGCTCTGTTCTGGATCTGAAGGCAGTTTAAATAGTTAAACAGTGGACGAATCAGATTAATCCCACTTCATCCAACGGTGGATCCTTGTCCGATTTGACTCAAATTTTTCGGATCTTGATCAGAGGTCAGGATCTACCTCGGGTTAACTCGGATCTGCCAGATTTGCAACGGATGGTGCAGATCACCTTGATCTTTGAATGGACGGTTTATATCTCTCTGATCGTGATCCAACGGCTAGATGATCTCCGATTGGGCTGAAACTCTCAGATCTTGATCTGATCGCTTGATTAGCCTTAATCCCATCTCGGATTGATCAGAAGTTCTCAGATGGTCTAGATCTAACCGTTCTTGCATCGGACGGTCCAAATGAGTCGACGCTTGATCACTTGATCTAGTCCACTTTTGACTCAACATTTGACCCAACATGACCTAGGTTCATGATCCCTCCAAGCCTACAAAAGTTAATCAAAAATTTAGTGACAAAACAACTCAAATATATCAAAATTTGTAATTAAGTCCAAAAAGAGTATAAATCCTAGAACCTAGGGTAAATCCACAATTATACAAGTAAAATATGGGTCAAACACGTATTTAAGTATATAAAATGATCAATAAAATGACACTTATCAGGGTCCCACAATCTCCTTCGGCCCCGAAGACTTGGAAGAGGTGGAAGCTCCCCACGAAGACGCCTTGGTGATCATTGCCCACATCGCCAACTATGAGGTCAAGCGCATCTTCGTGGATACAGGAAGTTCTGTGAACATCATGTACAAGGACGCGCTAGACCAAATGCAAATCGATGAGGATGAACTACTTCCGGTCTCAACCCTGCTGTTCGGCTTTACCGGGTATCATGTACAACTAATAGGGCAAATCACCCTATCGCTATCATTGGGTAGCGACGTGCTCAAGAGGACCATGAGAACACCCTTTTTGATCGTGGACGCTCCCTCATCCTACAATGTCATATTGGGTCGCCCGGCGCTCAGTGTCTTCCAGGCGGTGGTCTCCGTCAACCACCAAAAGATAAAATTCTCGATTGGCGACCGAGTGGCTGAAGTAAAAGGGGACCAGTTGGTATCTCGGTGATGCTACAGTCCCGGAAGAACCCAAGGGTGCAGGACGACTAACCAAAGGAGCCGGCCATGCATGAAAAGACGGGAACGAACGACTCACAAAGCTAGGGCGGGGCAGTTATCTCCAGTCTAGTCACCCCCGGTAAGATGTGTGTCGCATGTTGTGTACTTGGCTTTGTGTTCTTGTTGCTTTGCAGTGAATTTATGAAATAAAGAAACATGCCCTCGCACAAGTACCAGTACGTCAAACAAAACCCTAATGTCTCGCGGTGCTGCGGATGCTCGAGGTACTTAGGCTTGGTCTAGGTGCTACATACGCCCGACCAAGTAACCAAAACCCTAATGCCTCGCTGTACTGCGAATGCTCAAGGTACTTAGGCTTGGTCTGGGTGCTACGGACGCCCGACCAAGTAACCAAAACCTGAATGCCTCATGGTGCTGCAGATGACTGAGGTACTTAGGCTTGGTCTGGATGCCATAGACACCCGACCAAGTAACCAAAACCCTAATGCCTCGTGGTGCTGCGGATGCCCGAGGTACTTAGGCTTGGCCTGGGTGCTACAGACGCCCGACCAAGTAACCAAAACCCTAATGCCTCATGGTGCTGCGGATGCCCGAGGTACTTAGGCTTGGTCTGGGTGCTACAAACGCCCGACCAAGTAACCAAAACCCTAATGTCTCGTGGTGCTGCGGATACTCGAGGTACTTAGGCTTGGTCTGGGTGCTACGGACGCCCGACCAAGTAACCAAAACCCTAATGTCTCGTGGTGCTGCGGATACCCAAGGTACTTAGGCTTTGTCTGGGTGCTACGGACGCCCGACCAAGTAACCAAAACCCTAATGCCTTGTAGTGCTGCGGATGTCCGAGGTACTTAGGCTTGGTTTGGGTGCTACGGACGCCCGACCAAGTAACCAAAACCTAATGCTTTGTGGTGCTGCGGATGCCCGAGGTACTTGGGCTTAGTCTGGGTGCTACGGACGCCCGACCAAATAACCAAAACCCTAATGCTTCATGGTGTTACGGATGCTCGAGGTACTTAGGCTTGGTCTGGGTGCTATGGACGCCCGACCAAGTAAACAAAACCCTAATGCTTCGTGGTGCTGCGGATGCCCGAAGTACTTAGGCTTGGTCTGGGTGCTACGGAAGCCCGACCAAGTAACCAAAACCCTAATGTCTCATGGTGCTGCTGATGCCCGAGGTACTTAGGCTTGGTCTTGGTGCTACGGACGCCCGACCAAGTAACCAAAACCCTAATGCCTCGTGGTGCTGCGGATGCCCGAGGTATATAGGCTTGGTCTGGGTGCTACAGACGCCCGACCAAGTAACCAAAACCCTAATGCCTAGTGGTGTTGCGGATGCCCGAGGTACTTAAGCTTGGTCTGGGTGCTACGGATGCCCGACCTCTAATGCCTCGTGGTGCTGCGGATGCCCGAGGTACTTAGGCTTGGTCTGGGTGCTACGGGCGCCCGACCGAGTAACCGAGACCGTGATACCTCGCGGTGCGGAGATGTCCGGGCTACTTAGGCGCTGCGGAAGTAAGGTTAACAAACAACCTACCAGACATGAAACAAGCATCTCCAGACAAAGGGAAACCAACAAGACCTTTCATTACTGCTCAAAGCGCTTACACATCAGAAACAACAGGTGTTTCCTTCATTTCTATGTAAAATACATTGGCAATGATAACATAGTGAATAGGGGATGCCATCAGTAAGGCCATTAGAGGATATCACTCCTCTGCCCGGGCCCTCCGCTATCGCTTCATCATCCCCCACATAGTCGCTTAGCCTGGAGCCTTCTCCCAGGGGTAGGCGAGCGGGGAGCCATCTTCATAATGATCAGGGTCCTTGAAGTGTCGACCGCGTCCGGGACTTCTGGATTCTCCTTATTCATGACCATTTGTAAATGAAAGAGAAACAGGAACAACTTGTAGGAACGATGCGCGTGAGAGGGGGGGTGAATCACGTGACTTTTAAAATCTTCGTTATAAAATCAGAGTCGATAGAAAATTGTACGATGCTTTTTATAACGTGCGCAGTGGAAAAATTAAAACGAAATGCGAAAGCGAAAAATAAAAAAAATTACACGAGGAGTTTTACTTCGTTCGGAGCCTTCGCCGACTCCTACTCGAAGGCCCAGGTTCCTTGAACCTTTCCTGTGGGCAATCCACTAAAAACCTCTATCGACAAACTACCGATAGAGTGATTCGAATACAAGATTGGGCGGAAGTGTAACAGCCCTACACTTCCCCCTTAAATAATTTAAGTGCAGAAAAAAAAAATTCGTTACCCAACACTTAGATTTATCTGAAGCAGCTTGGGTGTTGGGAGCGATCTTCCAGCAGCGGTCGGACAGCGTCAAGTCAAAGCACAAACCGCAGCAGAGGAGCGTGGATGCAAGAGAGCGGCAAAGCTTGAACCAGAATCAAATTTTCTTATCTGTTAGAGGGCTTGCTTGCTTCTATTTATAGTGCCTCGATGCATGATCTTCTCAGCTCAAATTTTATCCATCAACAAGATAAAATAATTAAATAAAAGATAATGTTTCTATCCTTTGCTTCAATTAAGAAAATAATTTAAATAAAATATAAATACAGAATATTGAAAAGTTAACCGAGATGTTTTATCCTCTTACAATTTTATTAATAATTTAAAAGGAGATTTTATCCTTCCAGCTAAGCTTTACGTGAGAATTTTAAGCATTAGTAGGGATAATTTTATTCTCTAAAAAGAAGGAAATACGAATAATTTAAATGATAATTTATCCTCCACCAAGGCTTTAGATAAGGAATAATTTTATAAAATTCAACTACAAAATCTAATTAAATAAATTCTGTAAAATAGAGTTAATGCATTTAGAATCTAATTAAATAAATTCTGTAAAATAGAGTTAATGCATTTAGAGTTAATTAGACCCCGTCCAAACCTGGATAAGGATCTAACCAGGACTCAACCGAGGTCACCAAAATGGGCCTAAGTTGGACCGCGCCTACAGTCCTAAAATAGGACCCGTCCTCACTGGTTCGCTCCTCCAGTGACTTACCTCACTTACCTCGTGCAGCTCTACTCAACTTCTTAACCCACCAGGTCTTCCTGTCAGGGCTCAACCACCCTGGTCTTTTTGCCAAGTTTCAACCAACTTGGGCTTCAGCCAGTTGTCAGGCCCCGTGAACCCAACTGGACTTCTCGCCAGGACTCAACCACCCTGGACTTCCCGCCAGGACTCAACCACCCTGGACTTCAGCCTGGTGTTAGGTCCTAAGTCTTTCAACCCTGCACACTTAGTAAAGAGGTCAAAACCAAAAGCAAGTCTAACTTTAACCTATTTGTCATTCATCAAAACTCAGGTTTAACTATTAGTGCAAATTGCACCAACAATCTCCCCCTTTTTGATGCAATGACAACCTGGGTTAAAGTTAGAAAATACCAGATAAAGCAATGAGTCCAAGAATAATATGCAAATGACATGCTCTAAGATCAAAAATTTTTAATTTTCTAACTCAACCCTTAAACCCTCCCCCTTTGGCATTCATCAAAATAAAGAAATAATAAGTGCGCAAGCATCAGAAAAAAAACAAGCAATCAAGTAATATGCCAGTCAAGTAAAAAATACTTTAAGTATTTGGGGAAGAAAAAATGCTTAACAAGCATACTAAGTTTCTGAACTGATTCAGAGGGGTAAGTCAAATTCTTAATTTAACACAAACAATCTGAGAGCATAAATGTTAAAAGAAATTTCAAGATAAATTTTGTTTTTAAATCCTTGTTCAATTAAAGAAGATATTTTCTAAAACAGTTTTCACTAAACATTTTTGAGAGTTAGAATACAAAATATAAACTCAAGCTCCCCCTGAACCAAGTAAGAAAGTTTAGCCCATTTTGAATGTCTAACCGTAGTTACTAGCTAACTATCTATAGGATAGTAGTTTTCACTAGGTTAGTCAAGTCAAGTACTAGTGTCTAGCTTAGCTTTACAGAAAGACTACTTGACTTGATCAATATGAAGTTGGTATTTAACGCCCAGACTTGCTACGATGCACAGGTTTAAGCATTCTGAAGTCCAGGCAATACCCTATGCATCTCACCCCGTTCTAAGTTTTAGCATACACAAACATGTTATACCTAATGTGCTTTGTGAGATGCGGCCTCTAAATCTATAGGAACATGCATCTCTAGGGGTCAAACTTAGGCTAAGTCCACCAGTCTCGAAAGTCAAGTTTGAAATCAAAGTTAATTTTTTTAAAAATTAAGTGTGAAAATCAAAGTCAATTTTGAAAATCAAGTTTAAAAAATACACATTTTAGAGAGTACAAAAATTAACTCTAACTCAAGCTATGTGTCAAACAGAATTTGTGAGTTGAGTAAAAGTGATTAGGTCAATCCTAGTCTACAACACACATTCCTATTAACCTTCTTAAATTGCTAAATTCGGATTCAGGAAGTGGTTTAGTGAATATGTCAGCTAGGTTAGATTTGGATTCAACATGATTAAGTTCTATTTCCCCTTTATTAACATGATCTCTAACAAAATGGTGCTTAATTTCTATATGTTTGGTCCTAGAGTGGTGAATTGGGTTTTTGGTTAGATTAATTGAACTTAGATTATCTATAAAAGTTTTAAATTTCTTAAAATCTAAGTTAAAATCTTTTAAGGTATGCATCATCCAGAGTAATTGGGCTACACATTCACCATTGCTATGTATTCAGCTTCAGTGGTGGATAGGGCAACACAATATTGTTTTCTACTGAACCAACTAACTAGTGAGGGTCCTAGAAGTTGGCATCCACCACTGGTACTTTTTCTATCTAATTTACAGCCAGCATAATCTGAGTCAGAAAATCCAATAAGTTCAAACTGGGCTGTTCTAGGGTACCAAATTCCTAAACTTTCTGTCCCTTTGAGATACCTAAATATCCTTTTAACTAGGGTTAAAAGGATGTGATTCTTTAGCATATGTTTGATACCTAGCACACATACTAACTGCAAAGAGAATATCAGGTCGACTTGCAGTTAGGTAAAGTAAGCTACCTATAGCACTTCTATAATACTTAAGGTCAACAGGTTTGCCATTTGTGTCACTATCTATAGTTTGATTGGTAGCCATAGGTGTCTTAATTTCTTTAGCACTATCCATTCCAAATTTTCTAAGTAATTCTTTAGTGTATTTTTGTTGATAGATAAAAGTACCCTCACTAGTCTGTTTTTATTTGTACCCCTAAAAAGAAAGTTAATTGACCTACTAAACTCATTTCAAATTCATTTTTCCATTACCGTTATAAAATCTTGTAAAAAATTTGAGTTAGTTGAGCCAAATACTATATCATCTACATATACTTGAGCTATAAAAATATCAGTTTTTAGAGTTTTAACAAATAGTGTTGGGTCAATTTTGCCTTGGTTAAAGCCTTTAGATACTAAGTAGTTAGACAATCTTTCATACCAGGCCCTAGGGGCTTGCTTAAGTCCATATAAGGCTTTCTTAAGTTTAAAGACATAGTCAGGATATTCTAGGCTTTCAAAACCTGGGGGTTGGCCTACATAGATTTCTTCCTTAATCAGGCCATTTAGGAAGGCTGACCTAACATCCATTTGATACAACTTGAATCCCTTATGGGCTGCATAACTTAAAAGCATCCTAATGGACTCAAGTCTAGCTACAGGGGCATAGGTTTCATCATAATCAAGTCCTTCTACTTGGCTAAACCCCTTAGCTACTAACCTAGCCTTATTCCTGACTGTTTCTCCTTGTTCGTTAAGTTTATTCCTAAAGACCCATTTAGTTTCAATAAATTTCTTGCCTTTAGGTAAGGGTACTAAGTCCCAGACTTGACTACGTTCAAATTGGGCTAACTCTTCCTGCATGGCTATGATCCAATCAGGGTCAAGTAAGGACTCTTCTATAGACTTGGGTTCAATTTTTGAAATCAAGGCAATTTGACTAAGGTTCCTAAAGGCTGATCTGGTCTGAACCCTTAACTCTGGATCGCCTATGATCTGATCAGTTGGGTGGGCTGAGCTAACTCGAATAGTCTGGGTTGGTTAGGTTCAGATTCAGGTGCAGGTTCAGTCAGATCATGGTCTCGGTCCTCAAATTGGCTTTCATTTGGGTCAGTACTAGACCTAACAAAATCAATTGGTTGGTAGGTGGTTTAATCAAGGTTATTTGGGCTAGACTTTTCATCAAATTTTATATTTGTAGTTTCTTTAATTCTTAGGGTAGTTTTATTATAAACTCTATAAGCTCTACTGGTAAGGGAATAACCTACAAAGATACCTTCCTCAACCTTAGAGGTAAATTTTCCTAAGTATTCTCTAGTGTTTAATATATACACTTTAAAATACTTAATATTAGGTTGCTTTTCATAATAGATTTCAAAAGTTGTTTTTCCTAGATTTTTATTTATAGTTATTCTATTTTGTACATAACAGGCTGTACTAACAGCCTCAGCCCAAAAATATTTAGGTAGATTGTATTCATTTAGCATTGTTCTGGTTGCTTCTTGTAGTGTTCTATTTTTTCTTTCTACTATTCCATTTTGTTGAGGTGTTTTAGGACAAGAGAATTCGTGATGGTAGCCATTTTCTAAGCAGAATTGGTTAAATTTTTTATTTTTGAATTCCCCGCCGTTATCGCTCCTAAGTCTTTTAATTTTAATCTCTTTTTCACTTTCTACTAATTTACATAATTGAGTAAACATATCAAAAGTTTCATCTTTATTTTTTTAAAATTTTACCCAGGTAAATCTTGAATAGTCATCTATGATTACTAAACAGTAAAGGTTTCCACTAATTGATTTTACCCCATGTGAGTCAAATAGGTCTAGGTGAATTAATTCAAGAATTGACTTAGTTTGAGTTTGACTAGTTGGTTTGTGGGTTGACCTAGTTTGTTTTCCTTGTTGACATGCGTTACATAAGGTTGACTCAAGGTTAGATAACATTGGTAGGCCTCTAACTAAACCTTTTAGTTTAGGTAGTTTTCTGAAGTGAGTGTGTGAAAGTCTCCTATGCCAGAGCCAAGTCTCATCCTTATGGGTTAAAAGACAATTTTCTAAGGGACAGGTTAACTTAATTTCATAAATGTTATTGTGCCTAAGTCCTCTAAGTGTGATGTTTGGGTTGTCATTGTGTTTGATCAGACATTCATTGGATAGGAACCTAACCTTATAACCAGTGTCACACAATTGGCTAATACTCCAGTAAATTGAAGTGAAATTTTCTACAAGTAATACATTTGTAATTATAAAATCAGACTCAAGTTCAATATTACCTAGGCCCAATTACCTTAAGTTACCGTTATTTCCAAAAGCAACGGACCCTAGTCTTTTGTACATGAGTTCTGTAAATTTGGTGGATCCCCAGTCATGTGTCTGGAGCACCCACTGTCAATAATCCATTTATTTACCTACAGTTAAGTAAAAGACTTAGAACTTAGGTTAAGTTTTTGAATTTTTTTTTTAAAAAAATTTAAGAAAATTTTAAACATCCTAAAGAATTTAAAACTTANTGGATAGGAACCTAACCTTATAACCAGTGTCACACAATTGGCTAATACTCAGTAAATTGAAGTGAAAATTTTCAACAAGTAATACATTTGTAATTATAAAATCAGACTCAAGTTCAATATTACCTAGGCCAATTACCTTAAGTTTACCGTTATTTCCAAAAGCAACGGTCCCTAGTCTTTTGTACTTGAGTTCTGTAAATTTGGTGGGATCCCCAGTCATGTGTCTGGAGCACCCACTGTCAATAATCCATTTATTTACCTACAGTTAAGTAAAAGATTTAGAACTTAGGTTAAGTTTTTGAATTTTTTTTTTAAAATTTAAGAAAATTTTAAACATCCTAAAGAATTTAAAACTTGAATTTGAATTTTGAATTTTATTAATTTTTGAATTTAAATTTGAATGAATTTTTGAATTTGAATTTGAATTTTTGAATTTGAATTTTATTAATTTGAATTTTGAATTTGAATTTTATTAATTTTTGAATTTGAATTTTGAATTAATTTGAATTTTATTAATTTTGATTTTAATTTGAATTTTGAATTTGAATTGTTAATTTGAATTTGAATTTTGAATTTTAATTTGAATTTTGAATTTTGAATTGTTAATTTGAATTTTGAATTTTGATTTGTTAATTTGAATTTTGAAATTTGATTTTGTTAATTTGAATTTTGAAATTTGATTTGTTAATTTGAATTTTGAAATTTGATTTTGTTAATTTGAATTTTGAAATTTGATTTTGTTAATTTGAATTTTGAAATTTGATTTTGTTAATTTGAATTTTGAAATTTGATTGTTTTTAATTTGAATTTTGAAATTTGATTTTGTTAATTTGAATTTTGAATTTGATTTTGTTTAAATTTGAATTTTTTTTGTTTGAAATTTGATTTGTTAATTTAAATTTTGAAATTTGATTTTGTTAATTTGAATTTTGAATTTTGATTTTTGTTAATTTGAATTTTGAAATTTGATTTTGTTAATTTGAATTTTGAATTTTGATTTTGTTAATTTGAATTTTGAAATTTGATTTTGTTAATTTGAATTTGAATTTGATTTTGTTAATTTGAATTTTGAAAAATTTGATTTTAGTTGTCCTATTCATCTCACTTGATCTAAGTTGTCAATCAAAGGGATCCTATGATTTGTGTGAGATAAGTTTGAGTTTGATTTATAAAAGTTAATCTGACCTTTGTTAGATTCAGGTTTGACAAGAAGCAGTTTAAAAGTATACTTTCATAATTGATTTCCAGGCCGTGGCGAGGCACAGAGGTCTTCTTTGGCCGAAGCCTTATTGGATCAACAACCACTTTCTAGGCAAAACCGCTTAAGGAAGTTGTACTTTTAACCTACCTATTGAAACTCCTTGGTCTAACTAGTCTAGGATGTGCGAGGTAGCTTCGGCTAGTTCCACTGGGCTAAGAAGACCAAATAGAGGACGCCTTCCCCTACCTGACTCCTTAGATCAGCTTCCCTAACGTACTATCAGCTCGCCCTACCCTGGTACTGAGTAGGTCAAGTGTCAGACTAACTTTTGAAACTAGTCCTAGGTACCCAGACGGGTAAAGGGTGACTTTGAGGTGCCAACTAATTTGGAGCTTCCCCCTAAATTGTAGACTGGGTGTCTAGGGTCAATGTAGTGGATGTCCCTTTTTGGGACATAAAGTTGATTCTGACCTACTTGCTTTGTTAGGTAAGCTTTCGGAACCCACGCTTTTCGTTGATTTTTGCGGGGGTGGATAAAGGAGATAAAGGATCTTTGGGCTGATCCTGATTTATATCCTATCCCAGATTTATTGTACATGCCCTTTTGTGATCCAAGAATGAGGTCAAGGTTCTTGGATCGGGTTGTGAAAGTTGCTAGTAGATCCTTAAGTTTTAGGACTTCGCCCTTTAGAGTGGAGTTTTAGTTTCAAGCTCAATTGTCTTTTGATTTTGAGTTTGTTCAGTTAATGTTCTGGTATTAATTAATTGCTCCTTAAGGTCTTGATTTTCCTTAAGGAGCTGGTCATTCCTAGATTCAGATGCAAGTAATTTTTTATTTAAAATGGAAATAATCTTAAAAAATTTTCATTAACTGAATCTAAATATACCTTAGTCGAGTCGTCCGAAAAGAGTCCGATCTCTTGACTCGACTCGTATTCGGAATCTTCGTCGTGCTCCGAGTCTGACCCGGGTCCAGTTGCCATTAGCGCGAGGTAGCTTGTCTTCTTTGGTGGTTCATAGTCAGAGTCATCCGAACTCTCGTCCCAGGTGGCTTGAAGAGCCTTCTTCTTCTTGCTTTTCTTTGATTGGTCCTCCGTTTTGTAGGGACATTCATGTTTGAAGTGTCCTTTTCTGTTGCAACCGAAGCAGGTTATTTTGCTTTTGTCTCCATAACTGGTTGGCTTCATTATCTTTTGGAAATCTCTTTTCGAGAATTTGCTTTTCTTTTTGGCGAGGACTTTTCTTACTAAGTTAACCATTTGTTCCTCTCATCTGAGTCTGAGTCTGACTCTCTTCTGATTCTTGAATTTTCTTCTTCGACTTGACTTCTTTTGAAGAACCTCAAACAAAGCAAATCCTTTCTCGGCCTTGGCGTTAGTTTGTTCGTGCAGTTCTAATTCACAGAATAGTTCATCTAAATTTATTTTGGAAAGATTCCTAGAAATTTTATAAGCATCTATGATGGATGCCCATAAAGAGTTTCTAGGAAAGGCATTTAGTGCATACCTTATAATATCTCTATTTTCTTGTTTGTGCCCAATGAGGTGGAGTCCATTTAGTATGCCTTGATCCGGGCGTGGAGTTGGCTTGCAGACTCACCTTCCTGCATTTTTATGTTAAATAATTTATTCAATAACAAATCTCTTTTTGTTACCTTCGCATCTGAGGTGCCTTCATGCAGTTCAATCAGTTTGTCCCAAAGTTCTTTGGCAGATTCAGTTGGGCCGATACGGTTCAATTCCTCTTTGGTTAGTCCGCATTGGAGTGTGTTCTGTGCTTTGAACTCAATCTGAGCCCTTTTCTTCATTTTAGGTTCCATCTGTCATGCTTCAGTAGTGCATTGTTTCCCTCGTCCATTGGTGGCTCGTAGCCAGATTGCACCGCGAACCATTGATCCATATCAGTCTTTAGGTACACCTCCATTCTTCGTTTCCAGTAAGGGAAGTCTTCCCCATTGAAGAGCGGAGGACGGGCAGTACTATATCCTTCACCTTGAGCCATCTGAAATAGACAACAACAAAAACACTTGTTCCAAGACTAGGTCTTGGATTAGTAGTGTGGTAGGAAAAGGAGAAGAAAGGAACAAAAAACGACTCGAAATGGTGTTGCCCAAATTCGAGTAAAATCGATAGAAAATATCTAAATTTAGGCAACAATACCTAATTTAGATCGTGCAGCGAAAACACAAAAACAAACGAAAAAGAATTGGATTTCCCCTGGCTCTTATGGTGGTTGCACCGATACAGAGCGAACTTGGCTCTGATACCACTTGTAGGACCGATGCACGTGAGAGGGGGGGGGGTGAATCACGTGACTTTTAAAATCTTCGTTATAAAATCAGAGTCGATAGAAAATTGTACGATGCTTTTTATAACGTGCGCAGCGGAAAAATTAAAACGATATGCGAAAGCGAAAAATAAAAAAAAATTACACGAGGAGTTTTACTTCGTTCGGAGCCTTCGCCGACTCCTACTCGAAGGCCCAGGTTCCTTGAACCTTTCCTGTGGGCAATCCACTAAAAACCTCTACCGATAAACTACCGATAGAGTGATTCGAATACAAGATTGGGCGGAAGTGTAACAGCCCTACACTTCCCCCTTAAATAATTTAAGTGCAAAAAAAAAATTCGTTACCCAACACTTAGATTTATCTGAAGCAGCTTGGGTGTTGGGAGCGATCTTCCAGCAGCGGTCGGACAGCGTCGAGTCAAAGCACAAACCGCAGCAGAGGAGCGTGGAAGCAAGAGAGCGCCAAAGCTTGAACCAGAATCAAATTTTCTTGTTTGTTAGAGGGCTTGCTTGCTTCTATTTATAGTGCCTCGATGCATGATCTTCTCAGCTCAAATTTTATCCATCAACAAGATAAAATAATAAAAAAAAGATAATGTTTCTATCCTTTGCTTCAATTAAGAAAATAATTTAAATAAAATATAAATACAGAATATTGAAAAGTTAACCGAGAGGTTTTATCCTCTTACAATTTTAATTAATAATTTAAAAGGAGATTTTATCCTTCCAGCTAAGCTTTACGTGAGAATTTTAAGCATTAGTAGGAATAATTTTATTCTCTAAAAAGAAGGAAATACGAATAATTTAAATGATAATTTATCCTCCACCAAGGCTTTAGATAAGGAATAATTTTATAAAATTCAACTACAAAATTCTAATTAAATAAATTCTGTAAAAATAGAGTTAATGCATTTAGAATCTAATTAAATAAATTCTGTAAAATAGAGTTAATGCATTTAGAATCTAATTAAATAAATTCTGTAAAATAGAGTTAATGAATTTAGAATCTAATTAAATAAATTCTGTAAAATAGAGTTAATGCATTTAGAGTTAATTAGACCCCGTCCAAACCTGGATAAGGATCTAACCAGGACTCAACCGAGGTCACCAAAATGGGCCTAAGTTGGACCGCGCCTACAGTCCTAAAATATGACCCGTCCTCACTGGTTCGCTCCTCCAGTGACTTACCTCAGTTACCTCGTGCAGCTCTACTCAACTTCTTAACCCACCAGGTCTTCCTGCCAGGGCTCAACCACCCTGGTCTTTTTGCCAAGTTTCAACCAACTTGGGCTTCAGCCAGTTGTCAGGCCCCGTGAACCCAATTGGACTTCTCGCCAGGACTCAACCACCCTGGACTTCCCGCCAGGACTCAACCACCCTGGACTTTAGCCTGGTGTCAGGTCCTAAGTCTTTCAACCCTGCACACTTAGTAAAGAGGTCAAAACCAAAAGCAAGTCTAACTTTAACCTATTTGTCATTCATCAAAACTCAGGTTTAACTATTAGTGCAAATTGTACCAACACAAACTGCCCTAATCGATCAACTGATCGATTCACCCAATTGATTACCCAATCGATTGAGTCCAACCTAACTTATTTCCACAAGTCTAGGATCCCCTACCAAGTATCCGGTCAACCCCGTTGACCAACCTGGATTTCTACTGCCTAGCTCTCAGCTCGGACTTAACCTGGTTCCCATCCAGATTCGCCTAACCCTCGAGGTTGGTCTAGTCTCTCGGTAGACTTCCACCTTGCCAGCATGCGATCTCCCCGATCCATCTGGACTTCACCTAGTCCCACTAGGTGTGCCTAGTCCCACTAGGTCTTTTCCCATGCCAGCGTACGATCTCCCCGATCCACCTGGACTTCACCTAGTCCCACTAGGTCTTTTTCGTCAAGCCTCCAGTCAACCTTGACCCACTTGACATCCACTTGACATCATACGACATTCAAACATCATTATCAAACATCGAAACATCTAACCTTAAGCTTTCCAAGCTTACCAAACCTATGCTCACCCGAGCTTAGTCAAACTAGGTCAACCCTGACCTAAACAAGATTGCACCAACAATAATCTGTTCACCTGAATGTTTGGATGATATTACTTCTGAAATATGATATGTATGTTGAGAGAAAGTAGTGCAAAAATCTACACGCAGCATTTTGAGCTGAAATGCAAATGCTGTGATGAATGGTCTAGTGCTTGAGTCTTTCAGTATACAAATGATATCGGAGCATGAAAGATGAAAGGTTTTCAGATGGATTTCTGTGTATGTACACAATGCTGAGAGTAACCTGTCAGGGCTGTCCTTTAGCATGCTGGATTGCTCCGAGTGCCAAAATGTGTCAATGTGCTGAATATAGATATGCATTTGGAGGTTCCCCCTTGAAGGTGATCGTCGGCGAGCAAAATTTTATGGGTTATATTCAAAAGATTATGAATATATCATGGTGAAAGATTACTCTTGCTGATGTAATCAATATAGGATGGTGGTGTTATATGAAAATATTTCTAGCCAACTTTTCTTTGAGTCCTTAACTGTAAATCAATCTGTTCTCTTTGTAATTCTATATTAGAAGGTCAGGTCTGGCCCCCTTTCTAATATGGATTTTCCTTTTTCTTGAAATAAAATTCTTCCTTCCTTAAAAAAAAAGCATGTTTTGTTAGTAATATGGGAGAAGTGTCCTAAGGCAATCGTTTTATGATTGTAATCATTTATTTTAATAAATAAATATTCACTATTTGAGTATACATGTCTATGTATTTGATTGAGATCTTAAACTCATTTACTGAATATCCGCAATACAATTCACAGCATGAGAGAATTTATGATGAATTCACAACTAGTGATTATCTCTACATGTGCAATTGTGAATTATTGAAATTGTCCCTAGTCGATGAATTGATAAATACGGACACTATCAATTCTGTTGAGACTAGCATGGGTTATTCTCTAATCAGCTGATTCTCACTGGCTGGTGACATTGGGATGTCCGGAGATAAACATGAATGCTAGTTAAGGGAACTAGTTCATTGGAGTGACTGGCTGTAAAACTTCACATGGTAGTCTACATATAGACATGTCAGTGAAGTTCTTACTGCAGCTTAAGTGCGATGTTCCTTTGACTTGCAGTGTTCAAGTCATCTTGGTCATGGAGACTTATACTTTAACATCTTAAGCAAACATCTCCAAGGAGGTGTGGACCCAGGATGGTTGGGTATAAGCCGAAGTGCCCGAAGATGTTTGAACAGCCTACAAAGGATTCATCACTCCTTGTGAGGAGATGTATACCCAAGGCCTATCGTCGGATTGTTACTCAAAGCCTCTGGCCAGAGCATGACATGTTCAGAGTATGAATCTCTTAAATACATGAGAGTAAATAGAATCCATAGGACGAGAGAACGTTACTTGGGCTAGGTGTGACGTAGTCAGCCTAGTGCGGACTGACACACATAGACCATGTCCTGAACCAAGTGGGTATAAGATGGTGAAGGGAATGAGGCACGATTCATTAGAGCTGCTGAAGGGTTTCAGAATAATTTCTGAGGTCAACCGTTGATCTTTCGATTTATTGGGGATCATGAAGTACTACTAGGTGCCACTCATGATCGTTCTATAATTGACGAATTATAGACGACCAACATAAATCGAAAGCCTATTTAGTCACACGCACTACGAGTAATTCGAGGGATTTAAAACGAGTTGAAAATTGGATTTTCCGATCAAGAGAGATAAGTCGAATCTGAATTTTTCAGAGACGCAACGGAAGCATAAAATGGCTAAGTCTTTTGAAGACTTATTGGACGAATTAAATGAGTTTAATTCGTATGACCTTGGCTTGAGTTTGGCCGGCCAAAGAGGGTCCCCACCCTCTTTGTTTTGGCCGGCCACATCAAAATGGAGAACCAAGTTGTTTGGTTCGAGTTATAAAATAAACCAAGCGTGGTTTGTTTTATAAAATTATGGATAATATAAATTTTATAAACCAAGGTTTTGGTTTATTATTTTCATGGAAATTAAAATAAACTTGAATGGTTTATTTTATTTTATAAAATCAATTATGAATTGATTTTCCATGATAAGAAAAAATTTATATAATAAATTTTTTATGAAATTTTATTCCATAAAGAAAAGGGAGACATGATTGTTTTTATTATAAATTAAATTATAATAAAAACTTGGCATGATGGAATAATTCATAGAAAAATTTATATGATAAATTTCTTATGAAAATTTATTCCATAAAAAGGAGACTTTGCGGTTGAGAGGCTACTATATAAAGGAACCAAGGCAAGGCTTGATTGTCAATCCAAGAGATCTAGAAATAAGCCCCCCCTCTCTCTCCTTCTCTTCCTCTCCCTCCTCTAGTGCCGCCGGCCCTAAAAGGGAGAACCCCTTTTGCCGTGAGCTTCAACCACCACCAAGAAGCCGCCGAAGAAGAAGAAGAAGCGGGCGCAACTCCTTCCTTCCTCCCGAAATCTTGATTCCATTCTTCGTTTGGTAGTTAGTCTTCCCATCTCTCTCTTGGTATTCTTGTCGTGCCTTTGGAGAATCTATTAGTTCTTGTCGGCACGAAACTCATGGCTTTGCGAAGTCATCCTGATGAAAACTCGGCGTGGACCCGAATAGAGGCGGAGCTTCCAAGGGATGCTACGGTTGGATCTCGTCCCTTTCTTCGAGTTACGCGAGGTAACAAGTAAATTAGTTTATGTTTTTGCAAAATTCTAAGTATATGATCATGTCCACACAACATAAGGTTGCATAATAAATGTGTGGTTAAATAATTTAAGAAATTATTTTTGCTAAATATTCCACTGCACGTAATTAAATTTAAAAATTACGAACCCACATCCATGTCAACATGCACCCGGTCCCAACAGTGGTATCAGAGCCGGTTAGTGTTCGACATAATCATATAATTGTTTTGCGGAAAACTTTGTCATGATCTCAATTTTGGAAAATTTTCCAATTATGGAAACTTTCCAATTATGATAAATTTTAGATTTAGGAATTTCAAAGTTGGGAAATCCTCATGAAATTTCGCAAACTTTTGAAATATCCTAGTTTCTGAAATTTTATCATAATTGTGAAAACTTTCCATTTTTGGAAAGTTTCCAATTTTGGAAATTTCCTATTTTGGAAATATGTAAGTTTTCTTTGTACCAGAAACTTACAATTATTCTGAAAACCTATTATGGAATTCTCGCAATTTTGGGCACTTTCTTTCAGGAAAATCTAGACAAATTTATGGATAATTAATTGACAATTAAATTCGAATTGGTTTTAAATTATTAACAAAATTCTTTATTTTGGATTGAGCCTCGGGGAGCCGTCCAATTTAAAGTTAGTTGTTGTAATTTAATTTCAAATTTTGAATAAAATTGTCATGTTTAGTTTGGCTACGCCTCGGGGAGCGGGCCAAATTAGATTTACGACAAATTTCTTTTTTTTGGGTATCTGAGCCTCGGGGAGCCACCCAAAGAAAATAATTTGTTGTAATTAATTAGTCCATAAATAAAATATGTAATCAAATCTTGGAAATTTTGAGGTGATTCTCAAACGTTAATTTCCTTATTTGATTTAAGAGGTGATGCTCTTACATATTGTTGTCTCCAAAATTAATTAGGAAAATTGTTTCCTATAGAGTTTTCTTAAATAAGATTTTCATGAAAATAATATGTGGTTGAATTAAGGGAATCTGTCTCTTAATTTAATAAGATTTGATTTAGAGAAATCAAAGACTTAAACATATTATTTCCGAAATTGATTATGACAATTTAGGAAATTATTTCCTAAAACAATTCCTTGAATAAAGTATGAAATTAGAATTAGGAAATTCGGTTCCTAATTCAATTAATGAGACTTGATAAATTAAGTCACATACATACTTTATTAAGGAAATCGTTAGTACATGACATAATTAAATGTCATGAATGTGCTTAGAAAGGAATGGATGAGACTCAAAACCCCTTACAAAATATTAAGGCCAACACCTTCCATTAATATGGTTAAAACCGGAATTTTGTTTCTCGTTTGGGTTGATGGACACATCCATGCCCGGCTTGAACCTCAACATGTTCAAACCATGGAATTAGTTTATGATTAATATAGTTAGAGTCAGAGGTCAATCCTTTGTTTTGGTTGTTGGACACATCCAAGCTTGACTAAACGGTTGAATGAGCTCCAACCATATTAAAACTATTTCTTGATTAATGGGTCAGCCTTAAGCTTGGAGCATCGATTTGTTGTGCCACAGCCAAGGTCGATGTGAAGAGAGGTGCAGTTGGGTGCTATGTATATTGTTGCATACTTGTTAATGAGTTAACAACCCAATGATTTATGCAAACATTCAATTAGTTGATAGCATAAAGTGGTAGTTACATATATGTGATATGTAATCGGTATAATTACCTACCTTCATAGCTAAGAATAACTTGATGGCCACAGCCATGGTTGTTCTTATCTATGGTTGGATATCAACCTATTTGGAGATGTTCCTACGATCTCCCGAATTGATTAAAAAGGGTTATTAAATTCGAAAAATAAATAGGATTTAATTAATGTATGTTGATGCATTCTTTATCATTCTTCTCACACAAGCTCACTTTGTATTTCTAGGATAATCACTTGATCATGTCTTCTCTGAATTTGCGTTCCATTTTGGACACCAATAAACTGACTGGGCCAAACTTCATGGACTGGCTTCGAAACCTGAGGATAGTCCTCAAGGCAGAAAAGCTTGCTTATGTCCTTGAAGATCAACTTCCCAACCGTCCTCCAGAAGATGAAACTCCATACCAATTAGTGGCCTATCAGAAACATGTGACTGATTCTGAACTTGCAAGTTGCATCATGCTAGCCGCTATGGTACCTGAGCTGCAAAAGCATCATGAGCATATGGATGCTTATACCATCATCTTCCATCTTCATGAGTTATTTGACGAGCAGGCGAGATCCGAAAGGTTCGAGGTCTCCAGACTCCTCTTCACCTCTAAGATGCAGGAAGACACTTCTGTCTCACAGTTTGTGTTGAAGATGTTGGGGTACATTGAGCGACTGGGCACACTCAGGTTTGCAATGGATCATGAACTAAGTATTGACTTAATTATGCATTATTTGCCCAAAAGTTATTCACAATTTGTGATGAACTATCGGATGAACAAGCTGGAGACTACCATTCCTGAGTTGCTCAACCTGCTGAAGACTATAGAGCCTTCTGTGAAGCAGGATCAGAAGACGGTACTGTTAGTTGGTTCCTCAAAGAAAGGTTCTAAAAGGAAGGCCAAAGAACAGAATAAGGGAAAGAAGAAAAAGGCCAAAAAGACTGAAAAGACCCCAAAAGGCACTTGCCATCACTGTGGCAAGGAGGGTCACTGGCAAAGAAACTGCAAGGTTTATCTTGAGTCCTTGAAGAAGAAGGCATCCGATGCCCCATCCTCTTCAGGTATCTTCGTTATTGAATGCCACTCTATTTCCTCAAACACCTGGGTACTTGATACTGGGTGTAGCTCACATATATGTAATGACATACAGGGGCTAAGGAATAGAAGAAGACTCGTCAAGGAAGAAGCGAATTTGCGAGTTGGAAATGGAGCAAAGATTGCTGCTGTTGCCATCGGAACATATTTGCTAAAGCTCCCTGCTGGACGTGTCTTAGAGTTGGATAATTGTTATTTTGTTCCTTCGTTAATAAAGAACATTGTATCTATTTCATGCTTAAATGAAAAGGGTTATCATTTAACTTTTAGTAACAATTGTTGTTACATAACTTTAAATGGTGTTCTTTATGGGACCGGAACTTTGGGCAATGGTATCTACACGTTAGATTTATCTGGTGACATTTTCAATATCGAAGTTAGCAACAAACGTGCTCGAATAGATAATCAAATAGACTCATATATATGGCATTGTTGTCTTGGCCATATAAGTAAGAAACGCATGACCAAATTACATCGATGTGGAATTTTGGAATCATTTGAACCCGGTTCATTTGATACATGCGAATCATGCTTAAAAGGCAAGATGGCCAAATTACCCTTTTCCAGAAAAGGTAAACCAGTGGGAGAATTGCTTGGTCTAATACATACTGATGTATGTGGACCAATGTCAACTCTTGCACAAGGAGGCTATAGCTACTTCATTACCTTTATCGATGATCACTCACGATTCGGGTATGTGTTCTTAATGAGACACAAATCTGAAGCCTTTGAGAAATTCAAAGAGTTCAGAAGTGAAGTAGAGAAACAGCTTGGCAAAAGTATTAAGATACTTCGATCCGATCGGGGTGGTGAATACTTAAGTCAAGAGTTTCAAGATTATCTGAGGGACAATGGGATATTGTCTCAATGGACTCCGCCGTATACACCACAGCATAATGGTGTATCTGAGAGGCGTAATCGAACCTTGATGGACATGGTTAGATCTATGATGAATCATGCAACTCTTCCAAAATCCTTTTGGGGCTATGCACTTAAGACAGCTGTTTACTTGCTAAACAGAGTCCCGACCAAGGTAGTCTCTACTACTCCATATGAGACGTGGAATAGTAAGAAATCTCATTTAACTCACCATAAAATATGGGGTTGTCCTGCTTATGTGAAGCGGACTATATCAGACAAATTGGATGCTAAGTCTGATAAATGTCTATTTATTGGATACCCTAAGGAAACGAAGGGTTACCAATTCTATCATCTCTTGGAACAAAAGGTGTTTGTTTCAAGGCATGCTGTATTTCTAGAAAAAAATTTCTTTTGCAAAAAAATAGTGGGAGTAACATTGAACTTGAAGAAGTTCAAGGAACTCCAATAGACATTACAGAGACACCTAGTCAAGACCCACAACGGAGAACTCATGATGATGAGCTATCAGTTGAACCTAAAACAGCACCACCTCTTCGTAGGTCTGATAGGACACGCAATATTCCAGAGAGATACGAATTTCACATAAGTGAATCGAACGACGTGTTACTCATTAGCGATGACAAACCTATCAGTTATGAAGATGTTCTGAAAAGTTCAGAAAGGGACAAATGGCTTGAAGCCATGAAGTAGGAAATGGATTCCATGTACCAAAATCAAGTATGAGACTTGGTTAACCCACCTGAAGGGATTAAGCCCATAGGGTGCAAGTGGGTTTTCAAGAAGAAAACTGACATGGAAGGTAATGTCGTTACCTTTAAGGCTAGATTAGTGGTAAAAGGATATCGTCAGAAACAAGGAATTGATTATGACGAAACCTATTCGCCAGTAGCTATGCTTAAATCCATTCGGATGCTCCTGGCCATAACAGCTCATTATGATTATGAGATATGACAAATGGATGTGAAAATAGCTTTCCTTAATGGAAACCTGCTTGAGGATGTATACATGATACAACCTGAAGGTTTCACATCGGTTGATAAAACCAAAGTATGCAAGCTTCGACGATCCATATATAGACTAAAGCAAGCATCCAGGAGCTGGAACATCCGTTTTGATGAGACAATCAAAGAGTTTGATTTCTCACAAAATCCTGACGAACCTTGTGTGTACAAGAAGGTTAGTGGGAGTGCAGTCGTATTCCTAGTGTTGTATGTCGATGACATATTACTTATAGGAAACGCTATATCAGTCTTACAGTCAATTAAAATTTGGTTGTCCAAAACTTTCTCCATGAAAGACCTGGGAGAAGCAACCTATATCCTTGGGATTAGAATCTATAGAGATAGATCAAAACGATTGCTTGGTCTTTCGCAGTCTACATATATAGACCGAGTGCTAAAAAGGTTTAGCATATCGGAATCCAAGAAAGGTTACCTTCCCATCAGGCATGGGATCAACCTTTCAAAGTCTATGTGTCCGCGCACAGAAGACGAGAGGATTTGCATGAATAAGATTCCTTATGCATCGGCGATAGGATCTATCATGTATGCTATGTTATGTACTAGGCCCGATGTATCGTATGCTCTGAGCGTCACAAGCAGATACCAGTCAGATCCAGGAATGAATCATTGGGCGGCTGTTAAGACAATCCTTAAGTACTTAAGAAGAACTAAGGATGTGTTCCTAATATATGGAGAAGGTGATATGGTAATACGTGGGTATACAGATGTCAGTTTCCAGACAGATAAGGATGACTCCAAATCTCAGTCTGGATACGTATTCATTTTGAATGGAGGCGCAATAAGTTGGAAGAGTTCCAAACAAGACACCGTAGCAGATTCTACCACGGAAGCGGAATATATTGCAGCTTCGGAAGCAGCAAAGGAAGTAGTCTGGATCAAGAAGTTTGTCTCAGAACGTGGTGTGGTTCCAACCATTGATGAAGCAGTGCCGGTTTACTGCGACAGCAATGGAGCTATTGCTCAAGCAAAGGAACCAAGGTCTCATCAGCGATCCAAACATGTGCTTCGCCGCTATCATCTGATCAGATATATTATAAGTAGGAATGATATACAAATTGCGAAAATTCCCACTGAAAGGAATTTAGCGGATCCTTTAACTAAGGCCTTGCCTCAAAGTAAGTTTGAGGGTCATGTTAGAGCCTGTGGTATTGGATACCGTAGCGATTGGCATTAGGCCAAGTGGGAGTTTGTTAGTAATATGAGAGAAGTGTCCTAAGGCAATCGCTTTATGATTGTAATCATTTATTTTAATAAATGAATATTCACTATTTGAGTATACATGTCTGTGTATTTGATTGAGATCTTAAACTCATTTACTGAATGTCCGCAATACAATTCACAGCATGAGAGAATTTGTGATGAATTCACAACTAGTGATTATCTCTACATGTGCAATTGTGAAGTATTGAAATTGTCCCTAGTCGATGAATTGATAAATACGGCCACTATCAATTCTGTTGAGACTAGTATGGGTTATTATCTAATCAGCTGATTCTCACTGGCTGGTGACATTGGGATGTCCGGAGATAAACATGAATGCTAGTTAAGGGAACTAGTTCATTGGAGTGACTGGCTGTAAAACTTCACATGGTAGTCTACATATAGACATGTCAGTGAAGTTCTTACTGCAGCTTAAGTGCGATGTTCCTTTGACTTGCGGTGTTCAAGTCATCTCGGTCATGGAGACTTATACTTTAACATCTTAAGCAAGCATCTCCAAGGAGGTGTGGACCTAGGATGATTGGGCATAAGCCGAAGTGCCCGAAGATGTTTGAACGGCCTACAAAGGATTCACCACTCCTTGCGAGGAGATGTATACCCAAGGCCTATCGTCGGATTAAAACTCAAAGCCTCTGGCCAGAGCATCACATGTTCAGAGTATGAATCTCTTAAATACATGAGAGTAATTAGAATCCATAGGACGAGAGAACGTTACTTGGGCTAGGTGTGACGTAGTCAGCCTAGTGGGGACTGACACACATAGACCATGTCCTGAACCAAGTGGGTATAAGATGGTGAAGGGAATGGGGCACGATTCATTAGAGCTGCTGAAGGGTTTCAGAATAATTTCTGAGGTCAACCGTTAATCTTTCGATTAATTGGGGATCATGATGTACTACTAGGTGCCACTCATGATCGTTCTATAATTGATGAATTATAGATGTCCAACATAAATCGAAAGCCTATTTAGTCACACGCACTACGAGTAATCCGAGGGATTTAAAATGAGTTGAAAATTGGATTTTCCGATCAAGAGAGATAAGTCGAATCTGAATTTTTTCAGAGACGCAACGGAAGCATAAAATGGCTAAGTCTTTTGAAGACTTATTGGACGAATTAAATGAGTTTAATTCGTATGGCCTTGGCTTGAGTTTGGCCGGCCAAAGAGGGTCCCCACCCTCTTTGTTTTGGCCGGCCATATCAAAAGGGAGAACCAAGTTGTTTGGTTCAAGTTATAAAATAAACCAAGCGTGGTTTGTTTTATAAAATTATGGATAATATAAATTTTATAAACCAAGGTTTTGGTTTATTATTTTCATGGAAATTAAAATAAACTTGAATGGTTTATTTTATTTTATAAAATCAATTATGAATTGATTTTCCATGATAAGAAAAAATTTATATAATAAATTTCTTATGAAATTTTATTCCATAAAGAAAAGGGAGACATGATTGTTTTTATTATAAATTAAATTATGATAAAAACTTGGCATGATGGAATAATTCATAGAAAAATTTATATGATAAATTTCTTATGAAAATTTATTCCATAAAAAGGAGACTTGGCGGTTGAGAGGCTACTATATAAAGGAACCAAGGCAAGGCGTGATTCTCAATCCAAGAGATCTAGAAATAAGCCCCCTCTCTCTCTCCTTCTCTCCCTCTCCCTCCTCTAGTGCCGCCGGCCCTAAAAGGGAGAACCCCTTTTGCCGTGAGCTTCAACCCTGAGAGAAACACTCTTGCGTGCCAAAACTCTAAGAATTCTATGCTTCATGATACATCTAGGAACGTTAGACCTAAGGATTAAGGTGTCAACCCTGAGAAAGGGAGGCACATGCCTAAGAAGGTGAGTAGACCTAAGCATGATCAAACTAGGTATTATGATACTAAGGTTAGGGATCTAGACAAGGAAAATCAAGATTTAAGGGCAAAACTTGATCAATTACAAAAGAATCTAGAGAAAGTCATTAAGGGATCCAAGGGATTAAATGTAATACACAAGGATCAACAACCTAGAAATGGTAGGCCAGGTTTAGGATACCATTCTAGGAGGGCTAATGTCGATGAAGTATCATATTCAAGGATGCCCTACAATTATGGTAGAGAAAAGGTCAAAAACTGTAAAGAAAGGCAATTTAAAGGAGAAGAGAAAAGGTCAATCAAGGATAAGGTATGGAAAATCAAGAAAGTAAGGGTTGAAGGTCAAGAAGCCCCGGAGGAGAACCGATGTGGTCTTGCCCTTGTAGAAGAGTTACCTAGGGAGGTAGTTAGGAATAAAAGCTCTAGGAGTCAAGACGAGTTCCATGGTCAATGGATCTCAAGTGGGTTACTTCTAGGAGATTAAAAAGAACTATAAGATGTGCCAAGAGGTTTAAAAGGCTAAGGGTAGCCTTAATCCTAGAGAATTGGCACACTTAAGGGAGAATTATAAAGAAAAAGGTGAAATTAGGTTTTAATTAAGATAAATCGATTTTAAAACCTAAACACCATATAACTTGATGCTATGAATGGACTATGGATGATTATGGGAAATAACATCAAGGGGAGGTCCAAACTAGAACTTATGGAAAAGTTTTATGATACCTTTTAGAGAAACTCGGAGTTTGTACCAAACTTGGGATTTGGAATGACATTGACTAAAATTATATTTTTCCCAGGTAAATATAGGATCCACAAATATCCCTACAAGATTTTGTTGGTGCAGGAAGCACCATATCGAACCTTGTTTTGATATTGGCAAAGGGTTCAAAGTTAAGTATTATTGGTGATCTAATATGTTTACTAAGTGTGCAGAAACAAAGTCCTAGCAAAGGGCTGCTAGGCACCTGGCGAAGGACTGCCAGGAAACAAAGCCCTAGCGAAGGACTGCTAGGCACTGGCGAAGGAATGCCAGGGTACTGAAGCCCTAGCGAAGGACAGCTAGGCACCGGCCGAAGGACAGCTAGGTAAAAGTCTAACCAGAGGAGCGGTTGGCATCAGGTACATTCTCCCGAGAGGAGTAGGTGAGGATGCGTTCCCCGTCGAGGGAATAGTAGGCGTTGGTTCGACCTAGGGCTCCATTTAGGAGACCCAAAGTCAGAACCAAGACAGCTAAGGCTGTATATGTAGCGATCCGCCTTCTCTACCTTAGACGGACCGTTACTTGTCTACTTCTTGACTCTAATGCACGACAAAAGATGCGGAACTTTCTTAAACTTATATTTAAATCTATCTAAGAATGATATTCTAACTTTAATAGTCATGCATGATACAATGGCACACTTCCTTTCTCTAAAATTCGTAAAGAAAATACTCATTACAAGCAATTCTAACCATTTAAACGCATCACACAAGGTTCTATAACATTACTAAAGCATTATGGAATATGGATGCAACTTTTCTAAGCATATTTAAAGCAATAAAAACTTAATTCAAAAGGAGACTAACAACATCTTGGCACATGCATCAAATAGCTCCATCAAAGTATCGATATTCAAAACTACTCACGCTCATACTCATCCAATGCAATCATAAGGACATATATACTAAATAGAATGACATAGAATCTTTACTCGTGGTTTTAAGACATGCAAAATATCTAAAACGCAAATACTTGGATAAATTCTATGTGATCTAACTTAAACTAAGAATCTGTAACAAATGCACTTTTATTCATCTTGTCCCAAGGACCTCTCCAAGGTCATCCACCACACACACGTCACTCAGCACCGCCTCGTCGCCTTCTTTCAGAATTGCTTGCCTTTACCTTTATCTGCAGCAAGAGGAAATGCAACTAATAAGCATAAAGCTTAGCAAGTACTATCTAGCTCACAAAATCTCGAAATGTGCAAGCATGCTTTTTAAACAATGTGAAGTCACATGAGATACTTTTATGCTTAAAAGAAACACTAAAACATGTATAACTCAAAACATGCATACTCAAGCATTAACAAGTCTTAACTCACTTTTTCTTGGCTTAACTTGAAACTTTAGCAATTCTTTAACTTTTAGAAAACTTCCTTAAACTTTAGAAAAACTTTGCTAAAGCATATACTTGAAAATAATAACTCACTTGGATCCACTTAAGACGTAAGTACCATCTTATGCGCGTTCCCTAAAAGGTTGGGGTAGCGAGCCACCAATCCTAATAGAGCAGACCTTGGTCTACCAGGGCCAAGACCTTGGAATTGGACACCTGGATTTCTTTAACGACGCCCTTGGACGCCGGGTACTGGCCTTAGAAAATAAAATACTTACTTTTTCTTATCTTGAGTGCCTTGGCATTTTAACGAGCACCTTGTGTGCCCAAATCCCTAAGCCTTGACTTTTGGGGATTTCTTAAGGCCTTGGCCTTTTCTTTTCTTGTCTTTATCTTCTCTTTTCTTTTCTCATAACTTTTCTTAGACCTTAACCTCATATAGGGTACTTAATTAAACTTATACAAGTATGGATTAAACTAAGATTACATGCAAAATCATAAACTAAAGGAAAATTACATTTTTAACTTTCTAATGGGGAAAACTTGCGGAAAACTGCCTCTTACTGCAGGTGAGCAGTACTTACCTCGATATCTTGGACTTACAACCAAGAACGGCGTCGGAGGTTCCGGAGAAACTCGGAGTCTCGGAGATTTCTTCACGCCCACGCGTTCATCTCGTCGCGGGGATTCCGAATATCGGAAAATCTCTCGGAGGAGAGCCTTGGCCGGCCACCGGAGGAGAGTCCTAGGGCTTGGTGTGTTTTCGCCCAAGAGAGGAGAGAGGGGCGGCGTGCGTGGGTTTGGGCGAGGAAGGGGGTTTGGTTGAGAGAAAAATAAAATTTCTCTCTTTAATTATCTATTTATACTTAGGGTATTTAAGTCCAACTTTCAACTTAACTTAATATCTCTCTATTTTCTTTCAGCACACCCCTGCTGGGGCTCCTGGTTAACCCGACCAACTTAAGTCGTAGATCCCATGGGAGGTCTCGGGTTCAAAACTCGTCCAGGCAACTTTTTTGCCGAAAACTCTATTTCTTTTAATAAAATACTAAACGGACTCGGAAAATTCCATAAAAATATTCTAAAAATTCCTAAAAATATCTAGAATATTTCTAAAATATTTTTAAATAGTTCTAAGGACTTTAAGAACTTCAATATGGAAATTTTGGGGCGTTACAGTATAAACATAATACTCTATTGCTTCATATTATTTTGGACTAACCCTGGATGTAGGACCGAAGGAACGTGTGTCTGCAGCTCAGAATGCCCAAAGGAGAGAGGCAAGTAGTTGAGCAGGGCGCCCTCAGTGTCTCGGGCTCCCCCAAGGCCAACACAATACAAGCGAAGCAACAAGTGCTTCGGCTACTTACTGGCTGGGGCGCCCTCAGTGCCCAGGGCGCCCCCAGCGTCCAGGGCACCCCGGACGCCCAGGGCGCCCCTAGTGCCTAGGGCGCCCCGTGCCTACGCCAGTCAAGACGATTACCCTTATCCAGCCGAGAAGCCCGTGCTGAAGGAGTCAAACAGGGCGCCCCCAGCATCACGGGCGCCCCCAGTGTCAAACCTCATCCCTATTCGAGTGGGATAGAGGTTGACCGAGCGAAGCTCGGATCACGTGACACGTGGGGGGGGGGCGCCCCCGACGTCCAGGGCGCCCCGAGGTGCTATAAATAGCACCCAACGCCAAGGCTTTCAACAATAACTTCAATTCAACGCTTCCACGCTCTTCTGCTCCCGCACTCTGCTCCGGATATCTCCTAACTCGAGCCAACGACGTCCCTCCGCTCCGAAAAGTCAATCTACATCGGACGTCGGTAACGAAGAGCAATTTCCTTTTTGTGTTTACGATACTGCAATTGTAATATTGATTTGTAAACCTTTTGCGAACTTATAGAATTGTCCGCAGAAAACGGTCAACGACCGTGGGCCTTGGAGTAGGAGTCGACCTAGGCTCCGAACCAAGTAAAACTACCCGTGTTTGCGTTTGTGTGTTTTAATTTCCGATGCGTAATTTCTCTATCTCTTAAATCCGAACGTTTTTCGATATTCACCCCCCTCTATCGGTTCTCTCGATCCAACAAGTGGTATCAGAGCGGGGTAGTTCAAACTTGTTGCAACCACCAGTTTGAAACTTGGTGCAAACACCACTCGATCATTTTCGCTTTGTTTTTCAATTTTGAATTCTTATTTTCTCACCATTACTCATAATTGATAAAATGAACCATTTTTGAAAATTTGTTATAAATTTTTTTAATTATTTTAATATTTTTTCTCGAAATTCGTGCTAAGCAAAATTTTTTCCAAACAGTAAATTCTTACCTTTCCATCATTAATCAAAATTGATCAAGTCAACATTTTCAAAAATTTGTCATTAATGTTTATTTTATTTTATTATTATTTTACCTCGAAATTTGTGCAAACACTTTTATTAAGCTAGTTTTTTCTCTCTCCCGCACTACTAATCTGTTGGGGCAATCAGCCCTGAGATGATCTGGAGGATCATGATATTTTGATGAGTGGGCAATATGGTCAAGTTAGGGTTTGTGTTGTTCTCACATATGTATATGAGTGTGCAGGTGCACAGGTATATGTTGACTTGGTTGACGTCTTCAGGTGAAGGATGGCATGGAGGTAAGCTGGAGGCTTACGTGCGCATCCGAGGGACCATGGATAGCGGAGATGATGAGCCGAGAGACGCGGACTTCAAGGCGTACGTGAAGGGTGGCATGGAGGCAAGCTGGAGGCTTGCGTGCGCATCCGAGGGACGAGGGCCTAAGATGAAGAGGGCGTGAAGGCAACAGTCAAGACTGCTGGTGAAGAGTCAACAGGGTTGTGAGGGTCTGAGTATGAGTGCTTGTACTCAGGGGTTAAAGCCGAGAGGGTTTGAGTGCGGAGAGATGTGTACTCGGGTGTGAAACCCTAGGCTTTAGTGTGTACCAGTCGACTGGCCCATGGGCAGTCGACTGGCATAGGCTGAAATAGGCTGGCAGAATTCGAACGTTATGCTGTAACGGTCGAATCTGAGTGGGACCAGTGGACTGCCATTTTGGCAGTCGACTGGTAGCGGCTGTTTCAGATTCGAGCCCTATTTAAAGGGGCTCGTTTCTTACTTTGTTTCTTGACGAATCTTGCTTGGCTAAGGCAAGATAGTAGTCTACTTTGTTCTCTAAGTGTCCTTGGTGTTGTGGCGAGGTTTCTCCACCCACAACGAGCGACGAGTTCTAGCCGGAGGTTATCCGGGGTTTGATCCGCCGAAGGATTGTTGGATTAGTCACCCGGCCGGGGTGGATACCAACTAAATCTGGTATTGTTAGCATTGTTATTTTTCTTTACATGTTATTTCCGCTGCGCTAACATCTGTGTAGAGTTCAACGATCCGAAAAAGTGCATTCACCCCCCCCCTCTGCACGCCACATCGATCCTTCAGTTGGTATCAGAGCGAGTACCGCTCTTCATCGGACTAACCGCCAAGGGAGCACTGGCTAGAGGGGAAAGAGTCATGGATGACAAGTTGGGTGATGTTATCAACTCACCACCATCATACGAGCAAGAGAATTTTGACTATTGGAAAGATAGAATGAAGAATTGGCTCGGGATGGATTGGGAGTGTAGAATGGCCGTTGAAGACCCATTCGAAATTCCCAAGGATAAGCACGGCAAAAAGCTTCGCCCTAGATATTGGACAAGTGAACAACAAGAACAAGCTAGGGCCAATGAGAAGGTAATAAATATCTCGAGTAATATATTGCCTAAACATGTCTTGGATGATGTAGGGAAATATTCAAATGCATGCGAATTGTGGAATAAGTTGGAAGAACTTCATAAGAACCCTTCACAAGCTCGAGAAGTCGAAATATCTAAAGAAGCAAGTACAATAAACCAAAAAGATCAAAATGAGAAATTGCCCGTGTCATCAAGTGAGGAACCATGTACTTCATCAAGAGAAGAAGAGGAAGAATTATCATCAAGGGTTGAGGGGGAGGAGAGACCTTCATCCTCACAAGAGCAAGAAACAACTTTCACCTCCACCAAAGCTAAGTCAAAAGAGCATATTGTATGCTTTGGTTGCAACAAAAGGGGGCATTACAAGGATAAGTGCCCACTAGGAAAAAGGGGGGTAATTTCGAAGTCCAAGTCCATTCAAATTAAATCTAATGTGGGTTGTAGGAATGAGGAAATACAAAACAAAAGAAAAAGAATTCGGTGTTTCACATGCGGGGAACTCAGGCACTATCATACAAAATGCCCAAGAAGTGGAGAGCTCAAGAAGATGGAGCACTTTAGGAAGTGGGAGAAAGAAGAAAGAAAGAGGAGCATTCATCAAGGGGGAGCACCTAAGGTAAGGAAGGTACCCTCCAATCCAATTCATGTTTCAAGCTTTTCAACGAATGCTCAAAATGCATGTTTGGATGATAGAATTAATAATTGTGTGCCCATGCGTATTTCTGCTTTTAAATATCTTGATAGGAATAGAAACAATTTTGTATGCCAAAACACCAAAAACTCTGTGATGCATGATAAATCTAGGGTTCCTAGGGCTAAGGACCAAAAGACAAATCCTAAGAGAAAGGAAAATATGCTTAGAAAAATAGATAGATCTAGAAATGATAATATTAGATCTAGTGATCCTAAGATCAAGGAGTTAGAAAAGGAAAATCAAATGTTGAGAGCAAAACTTGATAAGTTGGAACAAAACCTTGGTAGAATCATTCAAGGGTCCACAAAATTTAAGATGATACCAGAGGACCAAAATCTTAGAAATGGTAGACTGGGTCTAGGACACCATCCTAAGAGGGCTAGGGTTGATAAAATGTCATATGCAAGGATGCCCTACAACTATGGTAGAGAAAAAGTCAAGAATAGCAACGAAAAGCCATTTAAAGGAAGGGAAAAGAAATTGACCAAGAAAAAGGTCTATAGGATTAAGAGAGTGATACAGGAGAGTCAAGAAGCACCAGAAGAGCATCGGTGTGGTCTTGCCAGTGTAGAAGAGCTACCTAAGGAGATAATTAGGGCTAGGAGCTCAAGGAAGAGCTCTGGAAGCCAAAATGGGGTCCATGGCCAATGGATTTCGGGTGGTTTCCTCCTAGAAGGTTAAAAAGGGATATATGGTGTGCCAAGAGGTTTAAAAGGCTAAGGGTAGTCTTAATCCTAGAGAGTTGGCACACTTAAGGAGGATTATCAAGAAAAAGGTGAAATTAGGATTTTAAATAAGACAAATTAAGTTTAATGCCTAAATACCATATAATTTGATGCTATGAATGGACTATGAATGATTATGGGAAGTAGTATCGAGGTGAGGCCCAAAATAGAACTTTTGGGAAAGGTTTCACGATGTTTTTTTTTTAAATTTTTGAAGTTTGTACCAATCTCAAGATTTGGGGTGACTTTAACTAAAATTATATTTTTCCCATGTAAATATAGTATCCACAAATCTCCGTACAAGATTTCAGAATTTTTGAGAATTTGTGGAATTAGTTAGGTATTTCTGAAGTTCGGCCTGAAAATCTGGAAATTTAGAACAGCAAATACCAGTCGACTGGCTGGAAGCCAGTTGACTGGCAAAGTTCACAGAATGTAATTACGGGGTTGCCCAGTCAACTACCCCAGGGGCAGTCGACTGGGTCGCGGGTTCTATAAAAAGAAAGGGCGCGCTGGGAAAGGAAAACCTAAGCTTTTGGCTGCTCAATCCCGGCGATTTTCATCTTCTCTCGACTCCTTTTGCGTCCTAAGCTCCTCCTAAGCCCTAAAATCAGTCCCTAAGGTCTCCTTTCACTCCGATCTAACTCTAGGGTTTGTTGAAAACCTCTCCTCAAGTCAACACACGTGATTTTCAAGAATCACAATGCAAAGAGAAAAGAGGTATAGCGTTTAAAGTTCATTTCTCCATTTAGACTTTGCATTAACACTAATATGGTTTTTGGTGTGTGTGTTCATTGATGTTTTCTCTTTTTGGGGGGGTGTCTTGGTATGCATGCATATGTTTGGTAAATTAGGGCCGTTTCTAAGAAAAATACGAGTAAAAAAAAATAATAATAATAAAAATAAAAGTAAATAAATGTATAGAATATATATATATATATATATATATATATATATATATATATATATATATATATGAATATATATATGAATATATATAAATTTATATACAAACATCATAAATAGGAGTTGGAAAGTGAAAACAATCATAGGGAAAATTTGGAATAATTTTCTAGAATTTTAGGAAATATTTGCGGGATTAATTGGATGCAAAATAGGTTAAGTTAGGAATTAATTGAGGAAAAGGTTAAATTTTTCCTAATATATATGGATTTATTTAAGGAAAAGTTAAATATATCCCCTTATAAATTTCCCTTCCCCCACCGTGCCCTAAATCCACCTCCCGACCTTTTCTTCTTTCTCTTCCTCCTGCGTCGATGGGGCGCCGACGGCCCATCGCTGCACCCCTTTTTCATCGCTGCCCTTCCTTTCATCGCCGATAGCCGCTTCTCTTCTCCGGCCACGAGCGAGAGCAGCGAAGTGATCTCTCCTCTTCCGCTCGATCTCAGATCGCACACACCAGCCTCGCGAGTCCTATTTAGGCGAAGTTGATCCCCGCCGGTCGGTGTCGTCTTTCGATCTCAGAATGTGGCCTTCATCCTTGACGCCATCCAAACCAACCGCCAGTGTGAATCCTCATCTGGATGAGCTGAGCTTGCACGCGGGAGTTTCTCTGTCGCACGACGATACCACACGAATTTGAAGCCCCATCTTCTTTCTTGCGATCAGAATCCTTGTCGCCATTTACACTCGAGTCGGTACCCTTGCGACAATCTACTTCACACGCCGAGAGTGGATCCATGGTTGAGGAGGGCTCGTCGGAGAAGGGAACGTTCGTCTGGGTTCTCTGACTTGTGATTGGAGCGCACCGGATCTAAGCAGGCGAGTTGTGGCTGGCGCATCTCAGGTGAAGTTTTTTTCTGGTATGGAATAGAACTGTGAAGATTAGTTAGTTCTTGAATTGGGTCGAAGGTTTCCTTAGTTTCCAAGTTGTATGAGTTTGGGTAAATTAGAAATTGTCGTGGGTGCATAAAGTGGATTCTCTTGATTTAAAACTCCATACCGTGAGGGTTACCATGGGTGTTTCGGTGAGGAGTTTGCTTGACACAAATTGGGTTGGTGCCTTGGATGTAGTTGAGATGAAATTTGTTTAAGTGTCGTACTCTTTTGATACTTAGCTGTGGGTTACTAGAGGGGTTAGGTTTTGTATGTAAATTTATTAGGTGGATGGTAGAATTAGGTTCGATCCTAAATATGTTTAATAGCTAGTTTAGCCACATTATAAATATATAAATAGTTTAACTTGATCCTTGATACAGGATGCTAGTTGGTTGCAGATTATTTGGATTGGAGCTTCCTTCGGATACGCATTACATTTTGAAGGCGGGTACTTCTCCCTTGATTCTTGTAGTTTCATTTACCTTAAATGCATGGTCGTTTTACTTCCTGAGTAGGTTTGCTTTATCTTAAATCTATTTGCCTTGTTTTCCTGCTTGATACTTATTCGTGCTTGATCTTTGAGTGATAATTCCAAATTGTTCAGTTATACAGTCTCATCACTTGACTTCTGATCTAAGAGTACCGCGTGTACTATAGAATAATCATTTGACCTATTTAGGATTTGGTTGGCATTAGATAACCTTACCCAGTAGATTAGTGCATGTTTATTTACCTTGGTGTTGATTGTGTTTTTTCGTGTGCTTACTTTGGTGTTATTTGTGTTTTCATATCGTATGGATTTCAAGGTTTTGGTTTGATTGAGGTTGTGTATATTAGCGACATGCATCATGCATTATATTCAGGTCGATGACCACTGGCTCCCTTGTGATTGAGCCAGGTCGTCGGGTATATTTTCCTGTTGTGCCACGCTTGGTCGGAGTTGTGTGCAAACAGTTGATACTCCCCAGGTATTTGGAGTTCCCACATGTATTTTGGGATTTTAAGCCCCAGGTATTTTGGCTTTTCATATCAGGGCCACGGTTGTCGTGGTGTATTTGCATAGCCCCAGGTATTTGGCGCTTGTATCTTGTCCACTCAACCTAATGGTGGTTGGTGTGTGTACAGTGCAGGTCATGACATCATGTGCATATTATGCATTTGCATTTCCTTGTGTTTGTTGCATTTGATTGAGCTATGATTGTTGCACTTGACTGACATGCATATACGGATATGATTTACATTTATTATATGATTTGATCTATTCAGCAGTATTAGCAGTTTATTGAGATAGTATGGGGATTTCTGATCTTGCCCTATGTGTTACATGGTTTTCAGGTATGCTTTATTTGTATAGATGCATTTTGCTTATGTTCTTATTTCTGGAGACTGTATACCCTTTGTTGTCTTTATGCTTGCTTTACCCTTTTATATACCATGCATTTATCTGTTCTTATACCCGCAGAGTTCCACCCGGAACTCACCACCCCTTGTTTTTCTTTTTGTTTCAGGTAGTCGATAGCCGTGTCTCGTGCCGCCAGGAGAGGATCCAGCTGCCAGTCTCCCAGTTTGAGTATTTATTTTCATTGGTTATTCGTATACTTGTAGTAGCGTTATAGTATTAGTGTCGTTTTCGGGTTTATTATCGTTTCGGATGATATTTGGTTTTTCGTTAGACATGTATTTATTTATTTCCGTTGGATTTCGATTTGCTGCGCTTAGATATAGAGAATTATTTACTATGTTTAATTATATGTCAGTTATTTTATTTAACTGCTGGTTGTGGATGTGTGAATGCCAGCCGAGTGTGGCTGAGCTTTATATGTGTTGAGGTGTATGTATAAAAGTTTCAGATTGTCCGTCGTACAGGGGAGGTGCTGTCCGATTTTCGAGCGAGCCCGGGCCTCTGGGGGCGTGACATCTAGAGGTGAGGGCTCATCACGACCAGGCCCCCAAGGTCCAGATGACTCTAAATTTAGAAGCCTAGAGTGCAAAAAGCGGTTTGAGCAAAATGAATTTGTCCAACTACCATGTCGATACCTCAACAAAGCATACTTTGAGGAGAAGGGACCTCATATTATTGAAATGATTACTCATTTCGGCATGAAATAACTCGTATACTGTCAACATGACGTTAATCTTGACTTGTGCAAGGAGTTCTATGCGAATCTGACGTGTCTTGACTTAGATAATAAAGTTTATGAGTCAAGGGTGGCCTGTGTCACCTTTCCTTTCACACCCATGGTCTTAGCCAGCTTCTTAGAGTGTCGGGCCTCAAACAATCCAAACCTCTACTTTCCAAACGTTGTGGAACCGCTTGAATTCCCAGGGGCAACTATTGATCAGATTCATGTACACTACTTCAGGAGGCATAGACATGAATCTGAGCGCACTTTTGATGCAAAACCCATGAGTCCAGCTAGTCATGTGTTGTATAAAATTGTTGTGGAATGCATCCTACCCATTGCCACTAAGGGGAGAGCGAGGATTCGGTTGCCTCACTTAGTGATGATGTATGCTCTTGAGAGGCGTTTAGATATAGATGTATCCTTGCATGTATTTGCCTCGATCTGTCACTTTTTCCAGAGTGTGAATGGGAAAATTTACATGCCCTTTTGCCACATGTTGATTGAGTTTTTCCAGCTACGACTTGGGATTCGTGTTACCAGTGGTCAGGTAAAACATCTGTCTAAGGAATATGATCAAATTGGCACCCGCCAATTGTCTTTAGCGGGCATAGAGTCTAGACAGGGGGTCTTTGTTTGGAGGGAGCGCCAAGAACCTGCAAATGCAGGTGAGGAGCCCGCTGAGCCTATTACACGAGCAGAGTTCACCCGCCTCCAGACGGATGTTCACACTATTCAGGAGGGCGTCCAGAGTCTTCAGCAGGACCAGGCAGCTACTCAGAGAGAGGTACATGGTCTGACAGAGTTTTGTCAGGGGTTTATGGCCAGGCAGGACACCATGTACGAGATGCTGCAGAGATGGGTTTTATCATATCAGGGTCCTCCTGCTCCTCCACCTCCTCCTCCAGATGCTGATGACCACATGTACTTTTGATCAGAGGATGCAGTTGTTGGGTGTTAGTGTTGAGAGTATTTGGTCTTGATAATTTATATATCTCTCAAACGCTTTATTTTCTGATGTACTGATTTGGATGACTTTCGGCCTTGTCTGGCCCTAGGTACTATGGTTATGTTTATTTGTTAACTTATGACTTTATGAATTATGCACTAATATTATGCTACTTTTATTAAGATTGTGTGTGTGTGGAATGTTAAATGCTAAGTATATTGCTAAACATTTTGATATCCTTTATGTATACATGTATGCTTATGATACATTCTACATGTTTTGAATCACATAAAAATGTTATATCTGCTCAAAATGTTATCTTTTCATCTCCTTTAGCCTGGTTTGATTGACAATCAAATAAAAGTGTTATATGTATTAAAGGAATGTTTCTTTAGACTCAAAAGAAAATGAGGAGGAGACTTTGTCAAAATAGAAACATTTATATGTACAAGGGGAGTTTGCAAATCATTTCAAAGGTATAGTCAAAGTGATGAGCGGTAGCAAACACTAGAAATCATGATTAACCCTCTAGATTGATACAAAACTTGCATTATTTGGAATATTTTGGATTTGTACCAAAAGTCAAGCACGGTTGATGATTTTCATGAACCAAATTTTTCTAGGGTACGGAATACCTTAACAATTGTGCTTGCCAGGTTTCACATTTTTCCAGATTTTCTGGAATTTTATATTCGTTTCTGAATTTCATCTGAAATCTGTCGTATCAGTCGACTGCCCTGGGGGCAGTCGACTGATAGAATGGGCAGAATGGGTGTTGTGATTTCTGAAAGGGATTTTAGAAAATCTGGTTAAGTTCTATTTGGCACCTAGGTTGGGGTTGCCTGGGGCAATCTTTTGATGGTGTCAAAGGGGGAGAACTTGAGTATTAAGTTAGGTTTGGGGTGAAACTTAACTTAGGATTGGTTAAGTCTGGGAAAACTTAACTGTAGATTAGCAATAAGAATTGAAATTTGGGAGAAAGCATAGGTTAAGGGGGAGGTTGCCTCTTGTGTGTTATGCTTGAATTTCAATTGCTTCTGCTATTATTATTGCTATATGTTTACCTAACTTAACATATTGCCACACATCAAAAAGGGGGAGATTGTTGGGGCAATCGGCCCTGAGATGATCTGGAGGATCATGATATTTTGATGAGTGGGCAATATGGTCAAGTTAGGGTTTGTGTTGTTCTCACATATGTACATGAGTGTGCAGGTGCACAGGTATATGTGGACTTGGTTGACGTCTTCAGGTGAAGGATGGTATGGAGGTAAGCTGGAGGCTTACGTGCGCATCCGAGGTACCATGGATAGCGGAGATGATGAGCCGAGGGACGCGGACTTTAAGGCGTACGTGAAGGGTGGCATGGAGGCAAGCTGGAGGCTTGCGTGCGCATCCGAGGGATGAGGGCCTAAGATGAAGAGGGCGTGAAGGCAACAGTCAAGACTGCTGGTGAAGAGTCAACTGGGTTGTGAGGGTCTGAGTATGAGTGCTTGTACTCAGGGGTTAAAGCCGAGAGGGTTTGAGTGCGGAGAGATGTGTACTCGGGTGTGAAACCCTAGGCTTTAGTGTGTACCAGTCGACTGGCCCATGGGCAGTCGACTGGCATAGGCTGAAATAGGCTGGCAGAATTCGAACGTTATGCTGTAACGGTCGAATCTGAGTGGGACCAGTTGACTGCCATTTTGGCAGTCGACTGGTAGCGGCTGTTTCAGATTCGAGCCCTATTTAAAGGGGCTCGTTTCTTACTTTGTTTCTTGATGAATCTTGCTTGGCTAAGGCAAGATAGTAGTCTACTTTGTTCTCTAAGTGTCCTTGGTGTTGTGGCGAGGTTTCTCCACCCTCAACGAGCGACGAGTTCTAGCCGGAGGTTATCCGGGGTTTGATCCGCCGAAGGATTGTTGGATTAGTCACCCGGCCGGGGTGGATACCAACTAAATATGGTATTGTTAGCATTGTTATTTTTCTTTACATGTTATTTCCGCTGCGCTAACATCTGTGTAGATTTCAACGATCCGAAAAAGTGCATTCACCACCCCCTCTGCACGCCACATCGATCCTTCATAATCCAAGACCAAGTCTTGGTACATTTTTTGTGTTTCTTTTGTGTACGAGGTATAAACTAAATGACCAACCAAGAATGGAACAGTGCTCGTCCACCGCTCTTCTCTGGCGAAAATTTCAACTCCTAGAGAAATCTAATGGAATCCCACCTGAAGGCTAATCTGGATTTATGGTTGATAATCCAAACGGGGTTCACATTCCCCACAGAAGAAGGAACATCGATCACTTGGGACAAACTGGATGAACCAACACTGAGGAAGATAGAGACAGATGCAAGGGCTACTGCAATCCTACAATGTGGCCTAACCAATGAAGAATTGAAGCGGGTCGGATCCTTCAGATGTGCTAGAGAAATCTGGGAAAAACTGATTGACCTTCATCAAGAGATCTCAGATGAAGAAGAAGATCAGGTAAGTTATCTTGCCCTTTCGGTCCAAGCACAAACAGCCGAGTCAGAGTCTGAACCCGAATCCAAAGTCGAACCAGAATCAGACGACGAATTGACTGAAACGGTAACCGATTTTGAATTCTTTTCAAAATTAGAATTAAATAATCAAACAAATACTGTAATGGTCGAGGAAGGTGTAAATTCTTTTGCAGAGAAAAATCCTAAAGAACCACCAAAGAAGGAGCTTCAACTAGTACCCGAGTCTGACTCAGACACAGAATCAGAAGATGAGCCTAGATCCGAGGCTGCAAGAATCAAGGGGGAGATTCCCAATAAGGAACCAAAAGGTAAAAGTGTAAAATCAGATTTTAATCATGTAATTTGTTACACATGCAGGGAGAGAGGGCACTACCAAAGTGAGTGTCCTACTCGTAAGATTCGAATGACACCACCGACGGCGACAAAGGAATCAGCTCCAAAAGCATGAAAGGACAAAAGTTGCATTCAATGCTTCAAGTGCCAGGAGTTCGGGCATTACAAAAGAGAATGCACAGATAAAAGAGCTACCAAGAATGTCGGACAAACAATCAACAAAGGTAAATTTACAGTATTTGAAAATCCGTTATTTACCTTGAATAATGTGATTGATTCATGTAACTTAATTAAAACAAACTTCATAAAATTGAAACAAGAAAATGAAACCCTAAAACCTAAGGTCAATAAGTTAGAAAATTTAATTCATAATCTTGCTGATTTCGAAAATCCGGAGTATTACTCCAATTGTGACCTTACTTAGACAATTGTCTGTTTTAATCATGTGTTTCTTTTTATTTTTATTTTTGTTTTTTTCTTAGAATTAGGACGGGTTAGTTTAAGGACTGAACCAACTTAATTGAAATTTGAACAACATAGTATTGGATGGCGGTGAGATGATAGTATGTTAGGGAAGCCTTTTCTAATAAGGTCAAGTATACACTACTTGGTCTCTTTAGACTGATGAAACTAGCCGAAGCTACTGATCCAAGACCAAACTAGTTAGACCAGAAGTTACCAAAAAGTAATTTTGAAGATGAAATTTTACTAAAAGGCTTTGTCTAGGAAATGGTTGATGATCCAATAAGGCTACGACCAAAGAAGGCCTTGTGCCTCGCCAAGACCTGGAAGCCAATTTTTGAAATTCAAATTCAATTTACTCTTTTTAAATTCGAAANGCCAAGGGAGAAGTAATGGATATGAACCCACAGATGCGTAGCTTTCCTTCGTTTTACCACTAGTCTAATCAGTTAGACACACTTCCTTCGATTATACTTGAAGGGAGGGATTTGTGATGGGGTTGAACATCCCAGAGTTGACACGTGGCATGGGGAAGCTACGTGTCAGGGTCCACTAGACATGACCGTCGAGGTCGGACTCCCGATACCACCTCGGGAGGACAGACGTCCGAGGACAGCCAGGTGATCGGATTCCCGAGACCGGCCACCTCAAGAGGACAGACCAGGTGGTCAGGCTCCCAAGATCATCTTGGGAGGACAGACGCCCAAGGTCATGCCGGACTTTAGGTTCTCAAAGCCCTCTTGGTAAAACAAATGAAGACCCCGAGGTCAACTCGGGGATGAGCCCCGAGACCGACTCGGGAGAGTGGAAGCCCAAAGATCAATATATCATATAGCCCGACTTCAAGTAGTCGTTCCTCTTTCCAGAATAGAAAAGTCATCATATAATTATTGTCCACCACATGCGATAATTAAGACCTTAATGATCGCAACGACCGTTGCCTAGAAGTTATCACATAACCGATGATTTGAGAACATAGAGAAGAATGTGGAGACACGTGTGAGCAAACTCTCAGGTATATAAGGTGTTTCGACATCCAGGTAAAGGGGTAAACTTTCCGAACTTAACAAAATCTTGTTTCCTCGTTGTCCTCCTGAGAGAATTCTGATTCCTGACTTGAGCGTCGGAGTGGGCCCCGTCGGAAAACCTTCCGGAGCATTCCCATTAACGTTCGTGTTAATCTCGCATGACGTGATCGTCTTCTCTTCGTCACCATCCTCATGGACTGTTCTTTGAAGACTCGTCATCCGTGTCGTTCTCTTTCGGAACCATTATTATTATTATTATTATTATTATTATTATTATTATTATTATTATTATTATTATTGCTGTAATTAAAAATATAAGTATGTGTTGCAGCTCAACCACTGTTTGTTCCCATGTTGCCTAGCTACCTCAATTCCTAAAACACTGTCGCTCGTGTCCCTTCAAAAACACAGAACATGGCCAGTCTCCTCAAATTAAACATTAATCCGTCGTCACTTGTCCACTTCGCCGGTACTGCACCTAGCTAACTCGAACACTACCTCGACCGTCCCCACGGGCTGGATCAGCTGATGAGGCACTCACCGTTTGAATCAGAGGGCGTGGATTCGAAGGTCGACGGTATGTACGGGGGATAAAACCTCGGCTGCTGTTTAAAAAAAATCCCTCGCGCCTGGGTACCTGATCTGCCCAGCATTCACCGTGATTTACCTCCTCCGTATTAATCCTGGGGCGGACTGGCAGGGGCCACTGAGATGGCGGATCTACCTTTTTTTATGAATCGAACACTACCTCGACCATGGTCCCGCCCAACTTTGAACACCACTGCCCCCTACGGCCGCACTTGCCTTTGAAAGGGTGCTAGAGGCCGGAGCACTATGAATATAAAAAAAAAATCTTGCTTATATGAATATTTTTCTTTTATGAGTAATGATAGGGAGAATAAAAATTATAATGAATGATGTGGTATGACGTGATATGACATATCATTTTATATGCGCATGTCCGATTATCGCTTGGATACCATCGACGGCCTTCGGTCGCCCCTCCGAATCAAATTATACCCCGAGGGACACGATGAATCCGTCGGAGATCGTGCATGCAAAGTGTCATATTATTTACTATAATTTTTATTCTCCCATTTTCACTCTCTCAATCATTATTCTTTTTTATATAGTAGAGAAATACTCCCCTATGTTTGCCATAGACAGTACTTTTTACCGAGTGTTAAACCAATCAAAATTAGCACAATCAGAATATGTACCGTGGCAGAGCAACCGAGAATAAACACGAATGCCAACGCTCGTGTTAAACTCACAGGAATAACAACTATCTTTAAACATGCATGCGCACATTGAGATTTGAAGGCCGGCCAAGGGGCCGGCTTGCCTAGTACTAACTCAGGCATGTGTCCACACAGTCCCATCTTGAAATTACACACGCAATTACTTCAGTTTCGTGCTCATTCAAACTAAAATGTATTTATTGTCTTCAAGTTTTTGGATTTCCATGTGATTTGAACCCGACAGGAGTGCGACCTCTGCCATCACGTTCCTTTAGTAGCTCCAGTAGATGTTGAGGTGGCGGTGGCGATGATATGAAGATCATCAATGAAGCGGATGTCGAGCTGGCATGGTCCGACCTAAACACTAGAGTAAATGCCAAAGAACATATGAAAGCAATGCAATGCCTAATTAATATCTAATTAATTAGTGGAATATATATATCCTACCTTCATTGCACACTCATGTCGGTGATGCTGATGATGTTCAGCTAAATCATATCTTGTCTTGAAAACAATTGACAATATATATATACTTGCTCTTAGAGTTCTTTTTTTTCCCTTGTCTAAAGCTCTTTTGCATGGTTCTTGTTCTTATTAAATAAGAAAACATGAGTGTTAATTTTGAAAAACAAAATGTTATGTTATCATCATTGATATCTATATATGAAAATACCGACCCCTTACATATGTCAAATTAACAAGTCGGTAACTTAGACCGACTCCTAACAATCCCTTATATATTTTAATGGTGAATTAGACAGTAGACAAATTGAATCTGAGATGATCGGTTTGGTTTCATGAAAATTTTCCATCGATCACCAGGGTAAATCGGGAAGCGCTCGCGGTGGTCAGTCTATAAGCCCAGGGTCCCAGGGTTCGCGCCTCATTTGGAAGAAAAATTCTTGTAAAATGTACCGTAATTGGGGATCGAATCACGGATGTCTAAATTAATAATTAGTGATCTTATCGTTGCACCATAGTCCCGGAGGCCCCTTATATATTTTAAGCATCTATTGAAAACGGTTGAGGAAGATAATAAATATACTTCTCTTATAGATCAGTTTTAATACTTTCACATATTTATTGCTTTTAGCTTTCCGATCAATTATTGGTTTTAAATATTATATTATATATATATATATATATATATATATATATATATATATATATATATATATATATAATTTTTGGAATAAATAAAATGATTACGTTTGACACGTGGCAATTGGACATCAACATCTCTAACCGCAAAGAGAAAGGAATTCAATGAACACGTGCTTTGATGTTGCATGTGTGATTCAAACTCTTGATGATGATAACGATCGATCGAGATGGTATGTCATATTAAAAGGGAGTAATTAGCATAAATATTTTAGTATCTATTTTTTTTTTTTGCGAAATCTTGCTAAAAGTCAACGCGGACATTTCTTCTTCTAATAATAATAATTATTATTATTTACTTCCGAAAAAATAAAAAATGTTGATATTTGAAAAAATATTTATGAGAGAAGAGAGAAATGATTTGTAGAGTGAAAGTGAATTTCTTAATAAAAATTTTGATCGTCAATCGATTCTACGTTTGATGTCCGATTATCGATCGGACATCACCGACGTTCTTCAATCGCCGTCCCGAATTAAACTATACCTTAAGGGGACGGTGAATCCGTCGGGATCGACGGCAACGGTGAAACCGTCGGAATCGACGATGAATAATGCGAGATCGCAATTGCGACAATCCTCGACGGGTTCACTGTGCCCGCAGGGTATAGTTTAGTTCGGGGTGGCGGCCGAAAGCCACCAATGGTGTCCGATTGACAATCGAACGCTGGACGTGCCGCCAATTGACGGTCAAAATTTTCACTGAGGTATTCACTTTCACTAAGCATATCATTACTAAAAAAAACTCATCTGCTTAGCTTCCTCCTAAGGATGACGATAAATAAGATTTGAATAGAATTTCATATTCTTCGTATTTATCTCTATTTATTATATTTATTCTTAACTTATCAAATATTTAACTTTTATACTCATCCTCATATCTATCGGAGGATCAGATATCCATGCATATCCTACCCATCATCTATTACTATCTACCTTTCTCTTTTTTAGAAAAAAAATAAATTATTTCAATATACTTATCTGCTCTTTCTCATCTCACACTCCTTCGATTGGATGAGCATTTCTCGTAGAAAAGAAGATGAGATATGTGTTAGTGACCGGATAAAGATGCAAACTAAATTTTTTTCCAAAATGGGAAGCGGACTAAAATTTTTTCTTTCCCAATGTTCCGGAAGCAATCGACGTCGACGACCAGTCACTAGGGTTCAGCTCACGCGGACGCTGACGCTAGAGGAAGAGCTTATACCCTACGAGATTAACACGAGCGTTAGGGGAAAGCGCCGGAGATTGTCTGACGGAGCCTACTCCGACGCTCAAATCAGTGTCTCGATCTAGGAGATGAAGATAAGACAAAAAAGTATGTGTGAATTAGAGAGAGCGTAACCCCTTTATCGGAGAGGTTGGAGTACCTTTTATACCTGAGGTGGCTGTCCCACGAGTCTCCACGATCTTCTCCACGTCCCCTAATTGTCGATTACGAGATTACCTTTGCAACGGTCCATGCGGTCATAAAGTTCGGACAGTTGCAATAATTATGGGTCATAATTATCCCGTAATAATTGGTGATGATTATCCGCAAATCCGAAGAAAAGGGGGGTTGTTACTTGAGGCCGAATGCTTCCTGGGCTTCGCTCCGAGGTGATCTCGGGATCTTTTGGCCCGGGGGATCCCGAGCATTTTGCCTTTCCGAGGTGATCTCGGGGACCTGACCTCACGAGGTGATCTCGAGAGTGCGCCTTCCGACTTGATCTAAGGGTGTGTCTACCCGAGGGGATATCGGGGGATCCTCTTCCCGAGAGAGTTTCGAGAATTCCGAAAAAAGAGTCATTCAGACTCGATGCATCTCGCCACATAGCTGTGTAGTTCCCAACTCTTCTTCCAATACCGCCTAGCCCAGCTAGGACTTCCGTGCTCTTAACTAGGTTTTCCACTGTCTAGCCTTGCTAGGATTTTCATTGTTTAGTTCCTAACTACGTCTTCCTATTACCTAACCTCATTAGTATTTCAGTTGTTTAGTTCCCAACTAGATCTTCCTGTTGCCTAACCCCGCTAGGATTTCAGTTGTTTAATTCTCAACTAGGTTTTCCATTGCTTAGTTTTCAATTAGGTCTTCCTATTTTCCTAAACTCTAGTTAAGATTTTTTATTGTCTAACCTCCAATTAAAACTTCCCATTGTCTAAAAATCCAATTACGTCTTCCCATTGTCTAATTTCCAATTAAGATTTCTCATTGCCTAACTTCTAAATCTTCCTATTGTCTAACCTCCGATTAGGATTTTTTATTATCTAACATCCAGTTAAGACTTCCCGATCAAGTATTTGGTCCTCTCTTGAACTCCTCGACTTTACTCTCCTAAATTGTCAAATATCAAAACTCAAATTCGAACTAATCCAAGCTTAGTCAAATTGACAAATCTTGATCCGAAGACGATTACACCAATACTTTCCTCTTTAATTGGTGTTGTTACCTTCATCACTTTCTCACTAGCGAACACACAAAAGGAATCGATGGGAAACCATTACCGACATCCCCTCCATGCCTTGCCTAACCATTGCATTCAATTTAATTATACCGTGCAAGACACGATATACAATTCGCATATATTAATCCATCCTTGATCGATCGGGTTGGAATTTGTTTTATTGGCAATTGATTCCCGACCACATGCGTGTCTAAACGATACGATCGATTTCGCCATAAACACACAAATTCACTATACACATCGATCATGGAATTATCCACATGACGAAGATATATAGCTAGCCAATTTTGTTTTGATGCACACTCGACATCAATTTAATTTAATTGCTGCCTTGGTGCTTCATGACACCGACTGGTCGGTGTTTACTATTTTGTTGTGATGTACACTTGTGTAGGTGTACGCCCACGGCTCAATATATAGATAACTTACGATATATTCTAATTAAGTAGGTCCTTCATTTCCATTCTCTTGTCTATGACTCGAAAGTGAAGCTCCTTACTTATCACAAACTTGCCCTAAACTCCACCCCAAAGTGTTGGACTTTAGTGAAGGAAGAGGGTTTATCTTCTACTTCTCCTCTTGCTATCAAAAGAAATTCCTTGTAATAAACAGTGAAGACAATTGACAAGTGCCCACGGATGTGGTACACTTAAAAAAAAATAAATTAGAGGTTGATATTTAAGTATGCATAAAGTGTACTTCAAAATAATAGGGGGACGGTCTATTTTTAGATTATTAGGCGAAATTAAGACACCTAAATTATCTAAAAAAAATAAATAAATAGAATTAAGCATTAATTTATTGCCCATTAATAGTGCATGCACAATATTGATTTAGAAAAATGATATACAGATATTTTCAATAAAAAATTCAACGGGAATAACATAGCATTCTAATTACAGTGATCCTCGACAGATTTACTGTACCCTCAGGGTATAATTTAGGAGTAATGATATGCACAGTGAAAGTGAATGCCTCAGTGAAAATTTTGACCGTCAATCGACGGCACGTCCGACGTCCGATCGTCGATCGGATACTACCGGCGGCCTTCGGCCGTCATCCCGAACCAAACTATACCCTGGGGGGCACGGTGAACCCGTCGGCGATCGCCACAATTGCGATCTCGCATCATTGACCGTCGATTTCGATGGGTTCACCGTTGCCGGCGATCCTGACAAGTTCACCGTCCTCCCAAGGTATAGTTTGATTCGGGACGGCAATCAAAGGTCGCTGGTGGTGTCCGATCGACGATCGAACATGTACACATTAACTGCACGTCATTCACTATAATTTTCACTCTCCCAAATTCACTTTTCAAATCATTTCCCATAATTTAGTTTGGGATGTGTATAAGTGGAAATTGGATGTGTACACAAAAAGTGTCACGTTATTTTCGTTGGATTTCTCACTAAAAATTCTCGCTGTGTATCATTGCTCTATTAACTTATTGCATGAATATATTGGACTTTGGTTGCTCAAAAAAATTAAGCCAACTAAGCATTGCCTCTCCTTGTCTTCTTATGGATTGCATTCAAAATTAGGTTGTGCATTGGAAGAGCCAGGCCAGGAATTATAATCTAGGCTAAAAAAACCACCCCCCCCCCCCTCCCCTGAATTTGTGATGGTAATTAGGTTTGAGTGTGAATTACTCTAAAATGAATAGAAAGCATTTGTCATATTTTAATACTATTTCTCATGTAGGAGACCTCACATGTTCCCTTGCCTTTTGGCCAAATTCATTAATTAGTTAAGAGCTTCAAAGGTCTTTTACTCTTATGGGGCTACATATCTAGTCCCCATGCTTGTCCATGTGAGAAAGAGTTTATGCCATTAATATTCGCTTCTAACATTATCCTACGCGATTGTTTTGGCAATTGCATTAACAATTTATGCAAAAAAATGGACGAGTGGTTGTTAGTTCGTATCCAATTTATATCGAGAAGTATGGCAATTGCCAATCGTCTTATATCTTTATCGAATTGATTATGTCATTCTATAAATGTGATGGTTGAAAATACAATCAAAGTCTCACATGTAAATACACGTGTTTAAAAGATGCAAAATTTTTCATTGAAATGAGACATTTTGAGTAGAGTCTAAAAATAAAATCATGAGCGCTTAAGTCTAAAATAGACAATATCATATTTCCTATGAAGATATATGAAACCTGATGTCGAAGGGAAGATTATTAAAAATACAATCAAGTCCTAAAAATAAAATCATGATGTTCAAACCTTGTAAGGGAAATGCAAAAGGGAACACAATTTGATAATAGACAAGTAGATCGAAATGAGCAGCTCGAGTTACTTTATAGATATACAAAGTTTAGATGCAATTATTAATTGTTCACTTTGTCTATCATATAATTAATATGTATCACATATTTTTAAGATATATCATACAATTATTGTTCACTTTATGATATCATATATTTTCAAGATTTTAAAAATCTCATTAAAACTATAATTAATATGTATTTAATGAGAAAGAATAAAAGAATGCAATCAATAAGATATATATAAACAATATGCATGATATTATATATATCTATATATTATCCTAAGCTTTTCTCTATATGTCTGTGCGCACTGGCACCTCGAGTACGTCTTAAGTTTTTAAAATCTAAAAGTTAGATTATAGTAGATTTAAATTAATATGATTTTTTAGGAATTTAATCTTACTTCTTAAGTTTTAGTATTCTAGATAAAAAATTTTAGTTGCTCATGGAGTATATTATATGTATTTAAGATTTTAGGATTTACTGGTTAGGTTATAATGGATATAAATTAATAAGATTTTTCCTTTAGAATTTATGCTTCCCTCTTAAATTATAGTGTTCAATAAAAAAAAAGTTAGATGCTCATGAAGTATATTATATGTATTTAGGGTTTAAATATAAGAAAATATTAATTTAAAAAAATGAATTGGGTGCCAATCCAACGACCCGACAGAGATTAAAAAAAATTAAAATCAAGGCGCCTAGATAGAATTCAGGCACCCCAGCCATGGGGTCACGCACAATAACGCACACAAAGGTGCGCAAGCTATCAGCCTTACACACACACACACACAATTGTGCACATACGTTACATGTGTAATATAATACATAAATATGAGTAAATCTTATCTCACCCTAAGATGAGAATTTATTTAATTAAATTTCAAAATTTAATTTTGGAATTTTAAAAATATAATTTCAAATTAAAATTTGATATTATTTTTTTTTTGAATTTGATTAATTATTTTCTAATATTTTAATTTTGGATTAAGATTTGAATTTTTCTTTTTAAGAATTGTAATTATAGATTTATCTTTTGAATTTATATTTTTAAGATTTATGATTTTATTTTCTGAATTTTTAGAATCTGAATGATAAAAAGTTGAAATTATTATTAAGTCTTGAAATTCTTTTAAATGTAAAAAGAAAAAAGGACATTAACGTAACTTAATTTGAGTTTCATCAAATCAATTGAGAGTTAGTAAAGAGTCCAGATTCTTAATTAAATAGTTAAAGTTTACCAAGATAAACTAATTAGTAGACGATATAGAAGATAAACTAATTTTACTTATCATAAGTAATTTTTATTAAAAAAATATTTTTAGTCATATAGGAACCAAAATCAATCTAATAAACTCATATTATTAGTTAATTAGACCTAAATGATTGTTGGGACAAATTTAATATATAATTATACAGATTACTCATTATTCCATCCTAGAGGTAGCATCAAAGAAGTAGATAAAACCGTTAATGATCGAGATAGACTAATTATTATATTATAGAGTTATAACAACAAATAAGAATAAGTGATACATCTATCGATGGTATAGGCTAATTTGTATATTATATAGAGTTAACATCAAAGCATTACACAAGTCATAAATGCTAACCGAACGATAATTAATGGCCTCAATTCAAATTGGAATTTTTTTTGTAGATTGTCTAAATCTAACAAGCAACTAGGTATGGATAAGGACGGATCGAAGAATTAGAGTTGAGAGAGACTTGAACTTAATGAGGTGGGCTGAACTTTGAGTGTGGAAGGAATGAGTTTTAGCGAGTTAAATAAAAAATTTACATAGGCAATAATTATTATTATTTAACTAGTCCAACCCTAAGAAAGATCTGTGTCTCTAGGCATGAATCACTAATTCGATCAATTGTATCACTCAAAATAAAAAAGAAACAAGAAAGGGGGGGAAAAGATGGATAAAATATTGTAGTTATTATCCAAGTCAAGTCAAGCTAAAATAAATCATGTCTAAGTTATAGTTTTCGATTGACACTTATTGTTGATGTCATATTGTAGTTATTATCTTAAAATATTGTTTGATGGATGGACATATATAAAAGCGACTTTTTAACCTAGTCACCACCTATTTCATTTCTATTAGTTTTCAAACTCCAGTGCTCACATATAATTAATTAATATAGTCAAATATATGATTTATAAAATGCTTAACTTCAAGGAGCTTGCAAATTCTTTATTTGACTTGTAGGCAATGACCATCTAACTTGGAAGATGATGAAATATGTAAGTTTGACTAAATATAGAAGAAAAAAATGTGCCAAGATAGTAGTGATTATCTTAAGGAACACAAACTCTAACTAGCTTCCAAGGTTTTTTCCCCTAAATGTAGACTTTATGTAATGGCTAATTTTTAGCTTTACTTCTACATAAAGGTCCATTTGTTAGTATACTTTTCATGCCTTCCTTCAATTGAAATAATAATTTTATATTCGTTAAGCGCGCACATGTATATATATATTGTTTGGTTCGTGAAGAACAAATTAAATAAATACCATTCAATATGGTTTCCAACAGAAATTTTAATTTTTGAATATCTAATTCAATGCGCAAAGAAGACAATGTTGACTTTGAGTCTTATGATCTATATATTTCCTCACACTTCAAAGAAAATATTAAGATTATACATAGCCCATATCTGTAGGGTAGGGAGATGTGTTCAAGTTAAGTAGTTGGAGATATCTTGAATCTATTATTCAATAAATAAAGAATATATATATGATTGAAGTAGAGAGGATCTTTTAATATTGGAGTCTTAAGTGATCTTTGTGTAACTAAGAAAATCAAAATAGTGAATGATAAAATAAGAAACACATAGTTTCAAGATGAAATTATGTCACAACAAGAAGTGAATCAATTTGTTAGAGTAAAAGATATGATAGCAAATTTTAAATAATGTACAAAAACCATCTAATTAATTTAAATACTATTATATAATTATATATTCTTTCATAGAACTCAATGAAGAGATAAGATATCTATAAAAAAAGTCTCTACCATTAATTGGGTCGGCTAGCTACCCCATGTATATATAATATATAAAAAAAATAATATATATATATAAAGCAATAGTAATAATAATATTATTAAATTTTCTTAGTTTGATAACAATCAAAAGAGTGTTTCTTTTTTCTGAATCACATAAGCGCCATTCTTTTATTTTTTTGAAACAAAAGAGCACCCCACCCATTATCTTCTATCACACGAATTAAATTTTAAACTGGTCGGTCAGTTATACGAATAGGATAAGTATGTTTTATAATAGCTACGGTTTCATAGTTACTAATATAGTTATATCAATTGTTGTTTCATAGTTATTACAATATAAAAGTTGTTGACCAAGATAGTCCGTGTTATAGCAATTATGAAACTTAATTTAGTTGCTATAACACAAACTTATCATGTTCAACTAACTAGCCGACCGATTCTAGATTTAATGTGTGTGTGACAAGAAATAATAATGTCAAACAGTAAAACTATACATGCATTTTACAAGAGTTGGTGGGGGGTAGACCGTCCTTTTGATTAAATTAAAAAAAAAACTGACGACTGATTTTTGCCCTTCTTAGTTTTATCCCTTTTTTTATTATTTGTAGAGTAATGAAGTATATTTAAAGTTAGATAACAACATCTATCCGACAACCAGAAATCTTTTAATTAAATCAATGAATTGCTATCGAATATCGATAGATAATGAATGGAATGGGCCATTCAAACTTCATACCTCTGTCCAATATTTAACTCTATTTAATGCCATGCTATCGCCTATATTTATTGCGAGGAGTGAACTAGCTATAGGCATGAATTAATTTCTACGTTAACGCGATGCATCTTCCTACAAAAATGTACCTCCATTTCGATGTCCAAACAGATTTTATTTCTTGCACAAGCAACAACGATCTTTGCCTAATTAATCAGGTCAAGACAGTGAGAGGAAATGTAAACGTGGAGGCCTTGGTCAGTACTACGTACTTTGTGATCACACCGGTAGTCGGTTTAATTTAGTTTGATAAAAGTACATGTTTAATTAGTTACTTAGCTTGTTAGGAATTTCCAAGGCCACGTTTGAAACTCGATGCCTAAATTTTTGTCTCATCTTGACCTGCAGCTATACAGGCCAAAACTGGTGTCCAATGTATACCACAATATCGTTCTCATGTTCCATGTGTAGCAGGTCATGTGTTTATCTAGAGGACGAAAATGAGGGCGTAAATTTAATGGTTAATGCGTCTAAGAAATGTATTCTGAAGTTGGAAGGTATTGCCGTATTAGTGTTAGTATTTATTTTTATAATAATAATAATTATTATTATTATTAATTAGGTCAGATAGGTTGTATGTGGTACGTATGTAGGGTGGTGGCCGCCATGCAAATAGGCGGGAAAACGTGCTCCGAGAAGTGTGGAAGCGCTTGGATTACGCAAAATCTAGCAAAGATGGTGGGGGAATCTAGTAAAGTAGGAAGGGTCAAATAAGCAAGCTTAAAATAATAACAGAGGATTAAATAATAATTAATGGTTCGTTGTACAACGGATTTGAGTCATCGGGATGGTATCATTGGCTTTAATTAATATGCTTAAATTATCAGAATTCATTCCCCAGATTTCTTGATATTTCTTTAAATTTTCTGAGCTAGACATTCATGCGTGACGACTACTGAAAGGGGTTAGCCAGTTAAGGGTCAATATCGTGAAGGCAAAATGAAAAGGTAGATAGGTGTCGATGATGATAAAGCATGTGTATGAATCTTACAAATCGCAAACACATCGATTCGTATCGGGTTTCGGTCATGTTCTATCACGATTCAGGGGGACACCAAACACTCAAGGAGCCACATTTCAATGCGGAAATCAATCACTCGAGTTCAAGTCAAACTTTGTTTCAGGACTAAAACGAATTCAAGCCAAGGTAGGCAGGCATTTTCTTTCAAAAATTCAATTCAATGAGTCCCGATTCCACCTCAGCTCTACTCGCCTAACACATGTCATGGATATTTAACTTTTACAAGGAAATAGCAAAATGCATTAAAATGCTAAGAGAGTTCTCACCTCACGTAAAAGTGATGAAATAAATGTTTTGTTCCCTTGCATGCATTGATTGTACACGTACACGTAGACAAATCGAGCTTTACCCATGCAAGCAAAGTTTGACTGGTCTGACATGGTACCACAAGTTGAGGTCAGCAATCAAGTTGATATAATGAATTTCAAATAGCTATGGAGACAGTTACACCATGTAAGGAGTTAGGTTTAAATGGTTTCATGCATCGATACTTTGCTTCTCTCCCTATAAATATGCACACCTTCTCCCTTCATCTTCTCCACTGCTACCACAATCATTAACTTGTCCGAGGGACTTCAAAGTGAAGAGCAGCGAGCAATTAATGCATGCTCTCTTTGAGGATCTGCTAGAGATTATATAGTCAGGAAGTAAAGAGAGGATCCATGGAAGAATCACAAGGCTTTTCGATCACCTGTGAGGAGCATGAAGGGCTCGTATCCAGGTTGAAGGATTGGAGAAGAAGGTACAGCTAGTGTGTGACGAGATGAAAAATACTCCATGCATCAACTCATTGTTCATGCTTTTTCAATTGTAGGTCGGGAATCAAAGCCCCGGAGATTGAAGTCAGGTTCGAGGATTTGTCGGTGGAAACCGAGGTCCATGCTTCGGGGAGAGTTCTTCCTACCCTTCCAAATGTCATCATCAACACTGCTCAGGTCCCTAATATACCTTCATGGCCCATTTTTACTAGATAATTATGTTTTCAGTACTGTGACTAAATAATTGAAGGAGCATATATATAATCAGCTCCAACAGTTAAGATTAATAATCTCCATGATTGATAGAATCATACCTCTGTTGATAATTAAACATTATATTCCCTTACTTCCAGTTTGCCAAAAGTTAGATCCTTTTGGTCCCGCAGAAGTTTCATAAACTTGTTTGAATCTGAATAAAAGACCATCCATTAGTTTAATCTCAATAATATATACTTACGTACTGGAGCAGTAGTTACTTGCGCGCGATCAATCTTCCAGATCAGTACAGAAAAAGTAACTTTATTTAACTTGATTAAAATGTCTACCTATGTTGGCAAAAGACGATTCGTTCGCCCACGCCAACTCGTCCCAGGGCCAACACGGAGGAAGTAAATCACGGGGGCTACTAACCCAGATGCTGTGGCTAGTGCGTGGGGAGGGTGGGCACACTGGCTTTGCCAGATTTTGACTCCCAGACCTCATATTGGCAACACCCACGCACTGACCATCAGTCCATCCCGTGGGGACATTAAAATACCTACCTAGAAATTAAGGTTGGTGCAATAATATGTTTACTGATTGATTCATGGAAAAATTGATGTTTTGACAAATACCTCGTCTTCTACTTTTGTCGATGTTATCAGCATGGAAGATTTTCTAAAAAACACTGTGCATTTAGACAGTGATTCAACTCCAATCATGTTCCTTGTCACTTTGTTCGGCCAAGGTGCGTGCTTGCGCAGTTGAGTTCACCATTATAAATGTGCCAGCTGTCGTAGAATAAACAACCAAACTCATTAGCATTGGGAACCACTGAAATAATAGAGATGTTATTGCTTGCAACTGCATTTCTCACCATCAAATGCTGAAACATGGCAGAGGATTTGAAATCCATCATGGAAGCTATTTCGTGATGAAAAATAGGGAGTAAAAGCTGTGTCAGAAAGAGAGTAAAAGCTGTCGCATAATAAATGTAAATTGATCAGAGAATCCTGATCACGGTGTTTTCCGTATTTTACTTAAAATTTTCCTGATGTGTGCCTGCCAATAAGGTTTTGCCTAACTTAATTGTTCTATGTTTTAACAGGAACTTCTGGGATGGCTAAAAGTGTATGATACAAATAGGAGGCATGTCAAAGTGCTGAGTGATTTGAAAGGAACTGTAAAGCCATCAAGGTACTCATTTTTAATTCTGTCATTGAGATAGATTACAAATAGCTTGAAGGTTGACTTATGATTTGCTTCATTTACAAAAAAAAACGAGTATTTTTACTTTTTTTTCTTTGGCACAAGAGGACAAGTTTTACTTTTCTGAAAGTTCCTACGGGATTTCTTGTACAATTGCAATAAGTCTCCAAGAAACATTGTCAGAAAAGTCACGTGCAAATTAACATGGCCGTGTATCAGAATAAACTTTTGAGATTTTAACATTTAGCTGACAGAAATCTATGCACAAGCTTTGATAGATTATTATATTTCTCTAGTCTTCAAATTCACAAGCTGTTAAAGATCTCAGTAAAATGCTTGTTTATGTATACGTGGAGCTTAGTTGGCAATAAAATCTCCATATAACTTTGTATATGCTATTTCTAAAAATACTATAAGTAATAAATAAAGAATAAACTTTGAAATGATTAAATATTATTGGGTATAATTTATCCATAATCCATCTAGTCCATTTGTACTACCCATCCTGTCAATTAGTTTAATGCACCTAACGACTCTAGAAACCCACCAAAGTTGTTTTGCTTGACTTACCCAATTTGTTCGGTCTGATTGATCTGCTTAATTGATTGATTCACTGGGCCTACTTGATTGACTTTGTTCAATTGAAACGCCCAGCTCACATTTCGAGTCATTAGCCCAACCTATCTAGTAAATACAATTGCTAGATCGATAAGATCAATCAGATCAACACATCCAACCTAATCAACCTTTGTAGACTGATAGGAATTTTATACTATATTGTTTACATGCTCGTGTTTTTGGCAAAGTTAGTCAAAGACATTTAGCTACAGATACAACAGTTTCACATAGGCTAAACTTGAACTCTTAACTAAACTAGCAGAGCTAAAGCCATCACCAGAGCAATTATTCACATAAATACAGAAAATATGATTTGTATTGATCTAAATTACAAAGTAGGATGGATTTCGGTCTTATCATAGTGTTCTTAAAAAATACTGTCAATTGGACCCACATGATTATGGCATATAGTTGACTGTGTATGGATACCCACAAGACCCATGTATCGCATGAACATTCATATAGATGTAGACTAATCAGATTGAGCACATACCTGTCTAATTCATAGTATTATGGGTGTGGAAGTGAGAGGCTGGGAGGGGGGCTTAGAAATTTGAAGCATCATATAGGCTTGGCTGATGTATGCTGAGATGCTGTACCATTCTGTAGTAACTCTCCAGAGGCATTTAATTTGGCAACTTGCACTGTTGCACATCTGCACGAAGTAGATGAAAAGGCAGAGCCTTTCATAATTAGGTCATTGTGAATGCCCTGTGTGATATTCTAAAGTGTAAATGATAAAGCAGTTTTGTACTTAAGTTAAATATATTTATTTCAGGATGACACTTGTGCTAGGATCTCCAGGATCGGGAAAGTCAACGTTTTTGAGAGCCCTTTCAGGGAAACTAGATCCTAGTTTAAAAGTAAGTATTTATTTTACTTCTCGCCCTATTGTTTCATTAACATAAGTTATCAACTTACAAATGTTCTATTCTATTTCTTCCAGTTTATTTTTTGTACTTGTTTGTTTTCCCATTCCTAGGTCACAGGGAAAGTCACATACAATGGACAAAAGATGAATCACTACATCTCACAAAGGATGTGTGCATATGTTAGTCAACTTGATGCCCATCAAGCTGAGATGACGGTGAAGGAGACCCTGGAGTTCTCTAAGAAGTTGTTAAATGCCGGAGATGAAAAAGGCAAGGATCTATGTCTTCATTTAATTGTTGCCTCTCTTTTAACATCGAAATCGAAAGATTAAAGCACAACCATTAGACTAAGTTATGCCTACTCCTAGATGATGATTTAATAAGAAGAAAAGCCTAGTATAGATAATACTAAGCAAAAATATCTAAGCATATAACGCATATCTCATATGAATTAACACCTAGTCAACTTGAAGATGGCATGTGTTTGTTGTAACCAATCAATGGTGCTTTTCCAGAGATGCTTAAAGTGAGCACAGGAGAGACAGAAGCAAGCATAAAAAAAGAGACAAATACCAATGCCACGGTAATCATGATTATTCTCCTCTTCCTTTCATTAAAATTTACATAGAGATGAAGCTTAATTGGTACAACTATGGTTTATGCAGGAAACTAAGTTTTCAAAAGATGAAGGGGATTTCGTAGTCAACTACATTCTGAAGGTACTCCTTTATTTCCTGCTAAGTACAGCCAAATAAATGGGACATTTAGATGTTCACAAGAATTATTTGAAAAGTCTCAGTCCAAACCACTTATTTGGCCACATAAGTTCATGCAATGAGGGATTGCATGACATTTGCTTATGGATAAAGGACCAGGAGAGCTACACCAATACCTAGCTTGTTTAAGTGCGGTCTCTGTTTAAGTTGATATTGAAGAGATTAAATCAGTTAATAGACAAACAAGCGAGTTATATGAATGGCTTAGTTGAACAAGTAAACCTTTTGGTTACGGGAATTGTGATAGTTGGTTAGCATACATAGTGTTCAGATTCATATATAAAAGGTATATATGAAATAGGATTTATTAGGTTGACTAATTTTGATTAAGTGATACATGTAAATTTTGTTGACACGATAGTTAGGTAGATTATTTGATGCAATATGTAATTGATGCAAACTCATATTTCAATAAAAATAACTAGCATTTCTAATAAAATATGGACTGCATGTGCACCTTATATGCATAGACACACAAGTTATGCAGTGTCTCAACTGCATATCAGTTATACTTTTCCAAAGCTTGTTCAGAAGGATGCAGAATCACAGTGCAATTTATGAAACCTTCTATTGCAATGTAAACCTTTCACTTCTCATGAACAGTAACAAAAATCTCTAGAATGAACGATAGCTAAGGAATTAAAAACATGAGAAACCATTTCCCAGAAGAAGCATAAAAACTTTTTCATGCAGAAACTGACTTTTATCTTTTGTGACTTGATGTGATTTATTCTTTCAGGTACTTGGCTTGGATGAGTGTGCAAACATAATAATAGGTGATCAGATGAGAAGGGGAATATCTGGAGGACAAAAGAAAAGAGTCACTATTGGTATGCATCTTACCTTTGGAAACGTCAGTTTTGCATTTTGCATGCGTTTAGGTCTTTGTAATGTATGTTTTCATGCCCCAAAAAATAATTAGCTAAAGTTTCGATTTTTTTTTACCTATCCATTTTCTAACACCATTTCGACATTTCTCAAGATATAGTTACAGTTCTTGTTCTAATGCCAATTAGATAAACTAGCTATAATTCATAGCCTACTGTCTGGCACTTATTGAAGTGTGTTGCCATCTCGACAAGAACAAAACAGGTCCAAATATTAGACCTTCATCAATATGATAAATTTCTTGAAGCGTAAACAAGATATTGAAGAAAGCAGTAGTTATCATAGTGATAATCATATTTATTATCTTAACCATCTTCACATACTTAAAATGATCTTCATTCTGAATCTGAGACATTTGTTTGGTTTGGGGAAAAAAAAATACCTGCAGGTGAAATGCTAGTAGGACTTGCACAATGTTTTTTCATGGATGACATTTCCACAGGGCTTGATAGCTCCACGACTTTTCATATTCTCAAGTTTCTGCAGCAGCTTACACATGCTTTGGATTTCACCATGGTTATATCTTTGCTTCAGCCTACTCAAGAGACATTTGATCTATTTGATGACATAATCCTTTTATGCGAAGGAAAAATTGCTTACCAAGGACCAAGAGAACATGTCCTTAAATATTTTGAATGGATGGGCTTCAAATGTCCTGACAGAAAGAACGTCGCAGACTTCCTGCAAGAGGTATTAACTACCAGTTGTTCCTGTTAAGTAACTGATTTCCCATGGATTATTGATTAAGAATTAACTATATAATTTGGCATAGATGTGTTAGGCACTGACTACAAGTTCTTTGTAATTTACAACTTAATGAAAAACCTAGTAGAAGCATATTTCAGATCAGAGATTGTAAAAATCTTCAAGAATTCTGACTAACAAAAGAAAATTTAAACATGCTTGACAATGCCACTACAGAAACTAAAAAATAAAAAATATCAAACAAAAAAAATAGTTAACACTGGATATGTAGGTCTGAAATTTCTCAAATGAAATGATCATGTGGAATGAACTTATCCAGATAATATCAAAGATGGATCAATCGCAATACTGGACAGGCAGCAAAAGCACTTATCAGTACATACCCATACAAAAATTTTCAGAATGCTTCAGATCTTCCAGCTTGGGCCAGCAACTCCAGGAAGACTTGCAAAATCCATTTAGCATTGACGAGGGTGATCAAATTATCAAACTAAACCAGATGTATAGAGTCCCAAAGTGGGAGATATTCAAGGCCAGCTTCTCAAGGGAAAAGCTACTGATGAAAAGAAATTCTCCATTTCACATATTCAAGGCCATACAGATCATCTTGCTGGCATTTATTACGATGACAATTTTCCTCCGAACGACAATGAAACATCAGACAGTAATCGATGGTTACCATTATCTAGGAGCAATATTTGGTGGAGTGGTGATGGTAAAATTCAATGGAATGACAGAATTGCAAATTATCATCAGAAGACTTCCTATTTATTACAAGCAGAGGGAAGTACTATTTTTGCCAGGATGGGCTTTCCTTTTACCTATTACAATCCTCAGCGTCCCAGCCTCATTTGTTGAAGCAGGTCTATGGACAAGTCTGACATACTATGTGATTGGCTTTGCACCATCAGCAATTAGGTAGGCCCACCCCTATACCTTGTTCCTAAATCTTGATATGGTGGACATAACAATTGCAATCAACTTAATAAGAAACATATATTTTCTCCATTGCAGATTCTTGCAACAGTTCCTGGCATTATTTTGTGTGCATCAGATGTCGATGTCACTTTTCCGCTTTATAGCGGTTATTGGAAGAACACAGCTGATGGCTAACACACTAGGGACAGCCACTTTAGTGGCTGTCTACATTCTAGGAGGTTTTGTCATATCCAAAGGTTAGTTTACTTATGGTTTCACACTTTTTGTATTATAAGATGTAAATCTGTTGCTATCCTGCTTTAACCTTTTTTTACTAATAATTAAACACTTGTTTAATTCGTTGAAAACAGATGCTATTCAATCGTGGTTGATCTGGGGCTACTGGTTATCACCTTTGACATATGGTCAGAATGCTGTAGCAATCAATGAATTTCTTGATCAAAGATGGAGTACGGTAAGCTATTAAGGGAATAAAGATTGCAAACTCACTGCTTGAAACTTGTAGCTACAGTATATGTTCTGAAAAGCACTGAATATGCATATGAAGAAAAGTTTGACTCCACAGTCATAGCCTTCTGATGGCAAAATGAGCAAAGCAATTTATACTTGCTTTCACAAGAATAATAGACACTTCTCCTTATTCATTAGTAATTTCAGAAGAAAATATAATTAACATTGCTTAAATTCTTAAACTAGTAATGCTTCCTTATTCAATGGGATAACTCACCATCTGCAATTATTCTAACAGAAAATTGACAATGGAGGAAACACCGAGGATACAGTTGGAAAGACCATTCTGAGACAAAGAGGGATGTTAACAGAGTGGCACTGGTACTGGTACTCTGTAGCAATATTGCTTGCATTTGCTCTGGTTTTCAACATTCTCAGCATTGTTGCACTTGAATACCTACGAGGTATAAATTCCCAGATCTCATCTTCAAGCGTACACTTGCATATGTTTATCTAGAATATTATCTAGATTTAGAATATTATCTAGAAATTAACAAGCATATAGCCTCAATAGCGGTGAACTACTCAGCACAAAAGCTTCAGAATGAAAATTCAACCTGTCAATAGCATTTAGAACATCTAAAAGTTCGATAGAAAATCACAAAACAGCATATGACTGTGTATTCATATAAAATTAGACATATTTTCCTTGCTAACTTTTGAGTAAGAAATGTATCCCAACAAAGTACAAACAGTTACAAAATAGTCTGTAGTAAACATCAACTTCTAGCATAAACTTCTACTTGACAACAATGAACTGGTCTTCCAGAGGTAGCAAAAATTTGTTTACATCTATGAGAATTAGATCTGCTGAGTAATGTTTGACAAGGCATGAGCTGAGTATGGTGGGTTTTGGGTGTTTTCGTATCAAAGCCAAAACCTATGAGCAGGGGAAAAGACCTTCCAATTAGGTAAATCAATTTTTTTCTCAGCCTTATGAGGCTAACAAGCAATAAGCACCAATGTTTTTTAATAAACTACAATGTGATTTACTACAAAAATGTCACTAGTCATATTCCCTTTCAAGTAGCAAACCTCAATAATTAGGAGATGACCAAACTCTGCTTGATGATGATGATAGTTCACTGCAGAAATGCTGTTGAAAACTGATTCCACATTGACATGACAAACATGCAAAAACTACTTCAAAGTTCAAATTGCTTTTTTTTTGTTTCAAGACTGATATGAACATATCTTTCAGCAGATAGGATGATTGATTTATAGCATCCATCTTTAGTCTCGTGTGTGGAATGATACCCAATCAAGTTTCTTTTAATATATTCCTCCAACAAATGCAGCTCCATTGAGAAGTCGATCCAACATACGTATGGCGCCTACAGATTTCAAAAAGGTTAATGCAGATGATGCCCAAGAATTAACAGCTCAAGCAACACCCCAGAGAAGGATGTCACTACCATTTCAACCTCGGACCGTAGCATTCAAAAATATTAATTATTATGTAGACATGCCTAAGGTAAATGGCTAAAGTTTATCATTTCAGACACAAGATTGGTTAGTTTGTGCGCCTACTATGTTACATGACTAAGCTCTTCTCTAACTGTTCATAGCAACTGAAGCAAGCTGGAGTGAAGCAGGATAAGCTTCAGTTGCTACGGCAAGTCTCTGGAGTCTTCAGGCCCGGAGTACTAACTGCACTAATGGGAGTGACAGGTGCTGGAAAGACTACATTACTAGATGTTTTAGCTGGAAGAAAAACAGCAGGGTACATTGAAGGAAGCATCAAGATATCAGGATATCCAAAAAAGCAGGAAACATTTGCCAGGATTTCAGGATATTGTGAACAATCAGATACTCACTCTCCGTGTCTAACCGTTCTAGAATCATTATGGTACTCAGCACGACTTCGTCTTCCCTCAGACATAGACACATACACAAGAAGTGTAAGTTATCCCAAATCATGGTTCCAGAAAACCAACAAAAACTAGAGCATTTATCAACCATATTGGCCAATCCTTTGCTTGCAAAACTTACATTGTATAATTCATGCATACTGTCATACCTTTGTTTTCTCAAGCAAAACAACTGTGTATTTTCTTCCTCTGCTTCAGATATTCATAGATGAAGTTATGGAACTGGTTGAGCTAAAGGAACTGAAGAACGCAATGGTAGGTTTACCAGGAGTAAATGGCCTTGCAGCAGAAGAGCGCAAACGTCTAACAATTGCAGTGGAGTTAGTTTCAAGCCCTTCTATCATATTCATGGATGAACCCACAACAGGTTTAGATGCTAGAGCTGCAGCAATTGTCATGAGAACAGTTAGAAAGGCAGCTGACACCGGGCGAACAATTGTTTGCACAATCCATCAACCAAGCATTGAGATATTTGAAGCTTTCGATGAGGTATTTACCCAAGCTGGCCAGTTTAGTCTATTAATAGTAGAGGTATTTACCCAGCACATAGCTGCCTTCCACATCTTTCCTAATCAAACGAGCTTTCTTATCAAGCTATAAGTTAGCGGTGCACACTACCAGCAAGGGAATCAATGGACTATTTGAACATTTTAGCATATATACATGAAAGTAATTCTCTCTGCCTTTTCAAAGAGACTAGTATTATTAAAATCATGACACATCATTTGATATATAAACCATTAACTGTAGTCAGAAATTAGAGGCTTCTTGTGCTAACTGATATACTGGATATGAAACACAAACATAGGTGTGGTAGTAAGCATCATGATCACAATAATTTAATAAGAATCAAAAACAAAAAGATGTATTAAGAACATCAACGAAATGATGATGAGATGTGATCTAATGTGTTTGAAGGCATTGGATATGTCCACAAATTATGTGATAACTATTGTCCAACTAGGAAACACAGACTAAGCAAGAATTTAACGCTTTTGTTTCATAGTAGGACAGATACCAAAGAATAAGTAGATTGGAATTCCATACAGTTATTTACGACACCGTATAGAAGTTCAGTGTGTAACTTATTCCTGCCTGTAACCCAAATAGATGGATTGTTGAACTTGTTGATTTTGTGATTTTCAGTTACTTCTAATGAAAAGAGGAGGGCAGCTTATCTACAGTGGACCTTTGGGAAATTTATCGAAGAACATGAGACAATACTTTGAAGTAAGAAAAGTCACTACAGCCAATTTACCAGGAGAAAGAACATGTTTAACCACATACTATTTTTTTTTTCAGGCTATTCCAGGAGTACCCAGGATCATAGATGGTCAAAATCCTGCAACATGGATGTTAAATGTCACTTCTCCTGCCATGGAGTATAAGCTTGGCATAGATTTTGGAACTATATATCGCAATTCATCACTTCACAAGTAAGCATATCCAACTTGATAGATGTATAAACAAGAATCATCCATCAATTTGATAACGTGCTTCTTGCACCCCTCAGAGACAACATTAAGCTGGTTGATGAGTTGAGTGAAAGACAGACTAACATGGAAGACCTTCACTTCAAATCCAAATATACACAAAGTTTTTCTTCTCAGTGTATATCCTGCCTGTGGAAACAACATAGATCATACTGGAAGAATCCAGAGCATAATGTAGTTCGTTTCATCATCACATTCTCAGTATCACTTCTATTTGGTTTAGTATTCTTTAAAATTGGCTCTAGAAGGTAAGAAACCAAGACTCAGTCTATTTACTCTAATTTTATTGTTGACTAATAATTTGTAATAAAAAAACAGAGACACACAACAAGATATTTTCAACATTCTAGGAGCAATGTATGGTTCAGCACTGTTTATTGGGTTCGCAAATGCTAGTGTAGTACAGCCTATTGTGGAAAGGGAGAGGATCGTATTTTACCGCGAAAAGGCAGCTGGGATGTATTCTTCAATGCCATATGCCATAGCTCAGGTATGACTGCTAATTAATACAATCATGGACACTGGTGGATGAACAAACAAACAATTATGATTTAACTACCAAAAAGAGAAAAATATCCTAGAAAAGTTTTTTCATGGCTATTTTTCTGCAATCCTCTTTTTAATAAATTCTCATATATTAGGATGCAGTAAATTGATTTATCTACAACTTCTATAACACTAGTAAAATTCTTCAATTTAGATAATGCAAAACAATACCTACAAGAATTGACACAATACAAAGGCCATTGAGGCCCTTGAGATCAGTGGCAGAGTCAAATACTCCCTCCGTTGGAATGACTTACCCACTAAAATTCATAAGTGCTTCATTGCAAGCATGAAAAATCAATAAAAGAATAAGCTCTTGCACCCATAAAATATTTACGTTTGACACCACCAAATTATTAGATTACAAATTATGATTGTAACTCTTAGGTGCAAAAAAATATAGTAAAAAGCACCAAAGTAAGTGTCACGTCTGTTTCAATTTCCATTATGCCAATCTAAGTTTAGCTTCTAATGAATAACCAAGATATATTTACAGATATGTAGAACAACCAATTCAAATATTAGATGCCGTAGCAAGACTATTTTTGGAAAAGTATGAGGTTGATCCCACTCGAATGCTACCTGAATCACCACTTCCATCTGATACATGACACTTGTCTCAGTACTTTCTAAACATAATATAAAATTGAGAAGCTCATATCACTCATCCTGACCAACAACCAATCTGATGCTTCTATTATGAGAACTTGATGTGCCCAGTAGAATATTTGGTTTGGAAAACAAGAAAATCTTAGTTTATAGATACTACCCTCTGCAAAATTGATCTACACCCCCCTGATGACTTCTAATTTTCAGGTGGCCATTGAGATTCCTTACGTTGTGAGCCAAGCTTTGATTTTCTCTGCCATTGTTTATCCAATGATTGGATTCCCATTTACAGTGGCAAAGTTCTTCTGGTTCATTCTGTTCTTGGTCTTGAGTTTTGTCTATTTTGCTCTCTTTGGAATGATGACAATTTCACTAACACCAAATCAAGAAATAGCAGCTCTTCTCTCCTTTTTCCTCTTTGTTACGTGGAATATATTCTCTGGATTCTTCATTCCTCAAAAGGTATATGGTATTTGGTACTTCTGCAGCTTATGTTGATAGTACAACCTATTGCAACATATGTTGATGGTGTTTATGTTTCAGATGATACCAATTTGGTGGAGATGGTATTATTGGGCTGATCCTGCTGCATGGACAGTTTATGGTCTACTGGTTACACAACTAGGTGGCGGTGATGATAGTTTGGAAATTATGGATGGGATCAAGATGTTAGTGAAGGAGTTTCTCAAGCAATATTTTGGGGTACAAGAGAGCTATCTGCCACTCATTGTGTCCCTACACTTTGCAATAATCGTCTTATTTCTGTTTGTATTTGGCTTCAGCATCAAGTATTTGAATTTTCAGAGAAGATAGCTAAACTGTATGTTTTGTGCAACCAAGATTTAATTTCAATCAACTCCAGATAAAAGAAGACTTGGAGTTGGTTTATACAAAATAGCATATGACAGTTAGTGATAGCCTCAACCTGTATTACAGCCCTTTCAATTGTTCATATCGCTCGGGCAAATTGTATCATCTACAGCATATTGTTGAACAAAATTGAGTTTTATACGGAGTAGATACAAGAAACAGATAAAGCAATCATTTGTGTATTTATCAGATTGGCAAGCCATTTACATATCCAAATAGCCTCTTAAAGATATTATCCTTAATAAATCATTAGCTTTATTATAAATTTTCTCTTTCAAAATATTATTAGTTAGAATATGTCGTTAAATTTATTATTAATTTTTAAGTTGACAAGGCATGCTTATGTGTTTATCTATAGAGGCATTATGTAACTTGAAGAGATAAGCAATAAAATAATACAATTATTTAATCAAATTACTTTGATTATTGGAGATTGATCCCTTTGAAGTGATCATTATTGGATGTCAATCCCCTTGCAGTGACCATCTCATCCCTTCTCCTTTTATTTGTTTTCTTACCAGATATGATGGGGGTTCTATCAACTTGGTAACATAGAGAAGTTTATCACAAGCATTAGTTAGTTATCTTATTACATTACTTTACCACCATCAATTATCTCATATTAGTTCATGCCTTAAACGGTTACAAATTCCACAAACAATGAAGGTAAAAGGATCCGTTGGACAACAACAAGATAGCTATAAAGGTAAACCAATAGAAAACTTAGAGGAAGAAGATGATTTCAATGAAAGTGACGCATAAGAAAGTGTCAATGAAGTACAAGATGACACTATAGCGAACAATCAATTCATGCCTTAGAAGGGTTACAAACTCCACAAACAATGAAGGTAAAAAAATTCATTAACAATAAGATAGTTGCTCAGAGGAAGAAAGTGACACACAAGAAAGTGCCAACGAAATACAAGATGACATTATAGTGATATCAGTTCATGCCTTGGAAGGATTACAAACTCTACAAATGATTATGGTAAAAAAAATCATTAAACAACAAGATATCTACAAAGATAATTCATATGAAGATCTAAACCTTATTAATGACCAAAAGAATTCATCTATCACAATCATCACAACACCTATAATTGAAGTTACGACGTCTAAAACAATCCCTACTTCTATCATTGAAAAGAACAAAGCAACAATATCTTGCCGTGATCGACAACATAAAGTAATTCCCTTAGAGCGACACTATCAAACTCGTTTTTACTCAAAGAAAAATATCACATGACAACTTAATGCACTAATTACTGGTCAATAAAGGCATGACATGGAGTATGTTTTCATTTTAACCCCCTGAGAACTTGACACAAGGCAAAGCAAGGGGAGACTCAATGCTGCTCCTACAGAAGAAAGTATTGACATGCTCATAAACTCTCAATGAAGACCCAACACAATACACCTCATCATCAAAGAATGATACGAGGTCTCAATTGATTTGCAATTGTGATGCAGTAGGAACCGAAAATTGTTTCTTTTTTATTAAAATTTCATTGATGTAGGAGAATCCCAAGATTTTATATTTTTTAGAGTTATTTTCCTCTTTTATATTTTTAGATTTTGAGTTCATTTAGGATATTTTAAATTTTTAGTATGTTTAGATTTTTTTTCCTTTCTATTAAAATTTTTTCTGTCCTTTTGTGTTTGAGGGTTTGGAGTTTATATAAATAATTATTTAGGTTGATATTGTAGAAGACTGATTCTGATATTCGTAGTTAAATCAACAGATTCAATAACAATCAAGATAATCACTATCCCGACATCAATTGGCATCAAAGCTCTTTTAAAAATAAGAGAGATCCGCTACATTAACAACCTCCCTAGAGCTGACTCACGGGTATGGAGGGAGGTAAATCAGGTACGAGGAGCATGGTGGGGTAGAAAATATAGATCATCAGTTCCTGAGGATCAACCCCTGGCTGTTACGTCAGAAATATTATGCGTCCACCGTATGTGCTATGCCCTGGGAGAGTATCAAAGCTCTTCTAAAGGTGGATCCGCCACCCCAACGGCCTCCGCCAGCCCGCCCCAGGACCAACACGGAAGAGGTAAATCACGGTGAATGCTGGGCAAGTGAGGCACCCAGGTGCGAGGGATTTTTTTTTTTAACGGCAAGCGAGGTTTTACCCCCCGCGCATACCGTCGTCCCTCGAACCCACGCCCTCTGATTCAAGCGGCGAGTGCCTCACCAGCTGATCCAGCCCGTGGGGTCTATAGTAAATTTAAACCACGTAAGTGGGATTTGATCCCTATACCTAGGGTAAAACGTTTAAGGGCAACAAGGGGGTTCGAACCCGCGACCAACAGGAGACCAGGCGCGCGGGTGAAAACTGCAGTACTAACCATCCGCCCTACAACACTTTCTTTAGTATCAAAGCTCTTCTAGATCTCATGGATGGTCGTCGTGGTTGTGATCATGCTTGTGACAGGTAGGTTCAGGCTAAGGAAGCCTCACACCGTGATCATAGCACCCAAGACGAAATATGTGAAATCTATGGAGGCAAGTCGCAAAATTAACTCAGCGTCTAGCGGCACGAGATCTTAAAGATTGTATGTTCTCTTATCCTAATTCTAGCTCTGCTTTCAAAAACCCTTATCACAGTCGTACAAGCTACGGTCGAGAGGAGCAGTACAGAGATATCGGGTTTCCAATTGATCTTCTCAAGTTTTCTGGTACGTCGCAGACCAAGGGATTCGTCGATTGGTTTAACGAAGTGGAGATGATTTTTTATTATGAAGAAGTACCCGATCGTGCGATAGTAAAATTGGTTGCCATCAAACTAAAGGGTCGAGCATCGGCATGGTGGGAGCATTTGCGACAACGCAGAGCCAAGATTACTGATTGGGAGAAGATGAAAAATAAGATAAAGATACTTTCTCACCTTTGGTTACACTTAAATTTTGTTCCAAGAATGATTAGGTTTTGCCATAGAGGACGATAGCTTCAATGCTCGAGATGACCTAGACGAATTCAAAGATGATTTGGAAGAGGAATTTGACCCAAAAGAGTACCAAGATGAAGAAAAGTTTGATGAAGAGCACCAAGATGAAAAAGATGGAACTTTCTTTGAGTACATGCCATCTGATGTGTTGAAACAGGATATTGGCTGATCCGGTCGAGATGTTTCGTAACCCGGTCGGGCATCTTTGTGAGTTAGCCGGTGGGTTCTTTGCGCGAGCCGGGAGCCTAGTCATCAGCCGGCGGGCACTGATGAGGATGACCAGGCCCGTCGGGGTCGGGCAGTCAAGGTGGGCCCTTGAGGTCGGACGCTCGGGCGCACACCGAGCGAGCACTCGAGTCAGGTTGAGGTCGGACACTCGGGTCGCACACGAGGCGAGCACTCGAGGTCGGCCTTGAGGTCAGACACGCGGGTCGCACACCCGAGGCCGAGCACTCGAGGTCAGGCCCTTGAGGTCAGACACGCGGGTCGCACACCCGAGGCCGAGCACTCGAGGTCGGGCCTTCGAGGCCGAGCACTCAAGGTCGATCCCTTGAGGTCGGACACTCGGGTCGTACACCTAACACCGAGCGCTCGAGATCGGGCATTCGGGGTCGGGCACTCGCGGTGCCCGGGTACCCCAGGTCAGATACTCTGACGCCGTCCCAAAGATTGAAGCGGATAGGTCCTCGTAATAAAAGAGCCACGTCCGCCGTGAGGATATGCTAAACTCCTCATTAAGAGGAAAAGACCTCTGACATAATCATTACCTGACACAGCCGCCAAGCATTAATTGGGGTCAGAAGGGACAAATTCCAGATTGTCAGGTGACTATGGCAGCCTCACCCCGCGGCTGAGGTGGTCAGTAGCTCAGTCTGACCCCTGATCAACTCTTAATGGGATGTGACAGCTTGCTTGACGGGGGATTTCTCCTCCCCACCCCTATATAAACTCCACTTGAGCCCCATAGAAGGGATTGCTGCCATTTTTGCAACCACACCACCACTTTGTGAACCCCATTTTGGTCCGAGCCGAGTGACTTGAGCCTTGTCCCTATTCGAGCTCGACCCCGACCCCTGAGCTACAGCAGATCGGGTCGTCTTGGTTAGACCGAGTCATCCGAGTGAGAACCGGTCTTCGCTTGTCGACAGGATCATTGGCGAAACCTCTCGGCTAGAGGAAAAAGTAATAGAAGATAGAGAAGTGCTAGAGCATCACACGGATTTCAAGCTTACATAAAGAAGCTTATCAGCAGACAAAAGCAAGCCTGATGATTACACTCGTCAAACCATTAATAACAATACATGTTCCTTTGAAGTTCCTCCCAAAGATGGATGTCAACTTGATAGTGCTGCTTCGGGTTGTGAAGAATTAGAAAAGCTAGTCGTTGGTGAATGTCAATCACATAGTTGTGATTGGTACTTCGTATGACCTGAAACAACCTTTGCAAGGGAGTGAAGTGGTTATTTCATCCAACACTCCTGATGTTCTGTTTCTTGAAAATCAAGATAAGTGCAGAAATTGAATGGCCGATAACATGGAATGCAATGACATCGAGTTGAATGGTAACGATGAGAATAACAAATCAATTCTCTCTAACATTGATGAATCCTTAAGAGAACCAACCATTTCCAGCTGTAATGTTGAAGCCATCAATGATAATACGGCAACCGAATAAGTTTCCAAAATACTCAAATCACGTACTTAAGTTTCAAATTACCAAATCATGTATCCCATACCCATTTTACCCCTCCACATTTACCCCCAATCAATTGCTACATTAGGAATTGATTTGGATTAATTTTTATTTTTTTATTTTTAAATAGACCGTTTTTTTTAAAAACAACTTATTCATGTTTAAAAAATTATTGCTCTCGATATATTATGTCAAATTGATATTTGAGGGTGTGGATATAATCAGGAGAACTAGACAAATGCATAGAACCTGGTTCCATATCATTCTGAGGTCTCTAGGTTCATTAGCCGGTTTCTAACATATAACCAGGTCTTATATGTTCGTCTAATTCTGATTAAATTCATACTCTTAAGTATCAATTTGACCCAATATATTAAAAGCAATGATTTTGTTAACACAAATCAATCTTTTAAAAAAATAGTCTATTTAAAAAATAATAATCTGAATCGATTGCTATAGTGTAGCAATCGATTTGGTACCATATTGTATTGATGAATTGTAACAATCGATTAAAAAGTCTGATTTGAATTCAAACAATCACTACTCTCAGTATATTATGTCAAATTGATGTTTAAGAGCATAATCAAGAGAACTAGACGAACACATAGGACCTGGTTCTATGTCATTCCAAGCTCCCTAAGTCCATTAATCGGTTTTGCTGAAACCGACTTATGGACCTAAAGAGCTCGAAATGATATGAAATCAAGTTCTATGTGTTCGTCTAATTCTCTTAATTATATTCATGTCTTCAAACATTTGGCATACTATATTGAGAGTAGTAATTTTTTATCAATAATGTGTATGAAAATTTTAATTTGTGTTAAAAAAATCACTGCTATCAATATATTGGGTCAAATTAATGTTTGAGGGCATAGATATAATCAAGAGAACTATACGAACACATAGTACCTTGTTCTATGTCATTTCGAGCTCTCTAGGTCTATCAACTGGTTTTGACAAATTTCGAGCAAAATCGATGATGGACTTATAGAGCTCAGAATGGCATGAAATAATGTTCTATGTGTTCGTCTAGTTCTCTTGATCATATCTATACCCTCAAATATCAATTTGGCATATATATATATTGAGGCAGTGATTTTTTTAATACGTAGATTTTTTGGATACTTTCGTGTTAAAAAAATCATTGCTCTCAATATAGTATGTCAAATTGATGTTTGAGAGCATAGATATAATCAAGAGAACTAGACGAACACATAAAATCTAGTTCCATATCATTCCGAGCTCTCTAAGTCTATCAATAGATTTTGGCCAAAATCGACTGATGGACCTATGAGGGCTCGGAATAACATAGAGTCAGCTTCTATGTGTTCGCCTAGTTCTCCTGATTATATTCATACCCTCAAACATATATATGGAACACTATATTGAGAGGAATGATTTTTTGAACACAAATCGATCTTTAAAAAAAAAATCTATTAAAAAAAAAGATTAGCCTGAATCGAGCAATCGATTGGGGTAAATACGGAGGGATAAAATTGGTATGGGGTACATGATTTGGTAATTTTGAAATTTGAGTACGTGATTTGAGTATTTCGAAAATTCATGTACATGGTTCTATCTGTTGGAGGATATTCGAAGATTTTACAATAAATTGAAATTACTAAAATAACTTCAACTTATCTCTGTTGAGTGGCCCCGACTGCTATTCCCCCAAGCTGCAGTCTTTCGAGTAGAATTTCTGAGCTTCCGAGTGAATTCCCGAGTTGCCGAGTGAGCTCCTGAGCCGATCTCCCGACCCGAGCAGAATCTCCCGTGCTCCCGAGTGGAATTCACGAGTGAATTCCTGAGCTGCCGAGTGAGCTCCCGAGTGAGCTCCCGAGAGGCCGAGTGAGCTCCCGAGCGAAACGGCCGAGTGAGCTCCCGACCCGAACAGTGTCTCCCGAGCTCCCGAGCGGAATTCCCGAGTGGAGTCTCCCGACTAGGATCTCCTAAGTGGTGGTCGGACGTCTCCCGACCCACCAGGATTTTGCTGAGGCCTGCGCAGCGCAATTTCCTTGAAACAGATTCGTCCTCCTCCGGCGGTGCTTCGAGGATCTGATGGACTTCTGTCTCTCAGGATATAACAGCCGAACCACGGGTGCAACGGAGCACTCGTTGCTCGTGGCGAACTGAGGATGTACCCGACTGCTATCAACGGAGATCGGGAACGAGGAGGAGTGGAGGAGAATTCCGTAGTGTCTGTGTGTTTTTGCTTTCGGTTACGACCTCCTTATATAGGCTCAGACCCCGCGTGGGTGCCCCGATTGCGTAAGAGAGAGTCTCTCCCCTAGCATTTGTTCACAACTATCATGCTTGTGATACAATATAAACCAAACATTTTGCCTTAAAACTCCCAATGTGGGACTAAAGCCCCGCTCATAAGGGAGTCCCTTTATTCTCCTCCTCACTTTCTACTCACTAGAAAGTTTCAATGTGGGACTAAAGTCCGACCACCTCTCTTCTATTCACACTAGATATCCAAGATATCTAACACTATCGATGATAATATGACCCAAGAATCTCATGAGAATTCATTGGGATTAGCCAAACAGATAGACTCATCGAGTTGTATGTCCTAAGAAATTGAGCATCTATCAAAATCTGTAGATTCTTTGTTATCTGAGACTATAGAAGGTGCTAAAGATTATGTCTGATCACCTACAAAAACCACGTGTTGTTTCGTTTGCATCAGACTTTGCTAGTAAACCTTACTTTGATCTGAATGAAGGCATCATTGCTGATAATGGATATCAAGTTGTTGCGCCTACAAAAGGACCCTTTATACCACCTAAAAAATTGCTCAAGAACAAGGGTGACACTGGATGGAAAGGCTCAGCTGCTACTAGTGCTTTCTGGAGAGCAGAATCGCGAAAAGCTATGGAGATGACACTCAATAGTTTAGAGTCATCACCATCTCAGTTTGCTGGGAAGCCGACCACTACTTGATATTGATCTGAATGAACCTGATGTGAGAATTCTTGAAGACATGGTCTACAACTCTTTCTGAGTCCAGAGGCACTCAACTGGTGATAGCGAGCAATCTTGATGCAACTCCACATAATTTTGAAAGAGAGTTTGATTTAAATAGAGTTGACAAGGATACAAAAAATTGCCACGCCTTAGCAAGCACCTCCAGCATTCAAGGTGTTCCACTTTTTGCTAATGGACGTGCATCGACAAAATTGCAGCACGCGAAAGCTAATATGTTAAGGAACTTTGATTCGAACAATGAACCAGAGGTTGTTGGATCTAATAGACCAAGCAGACTTCCTATCAGATTATATGTTCGGATTGTTAATCAAAATCTTGAATATTTAGAAGACATGCAAACTCTTGATAATTGGGACAGTGTTTCCTATATAAACAAAGCAGTTGAAATTCACATGGAGGCAATTACATGACACTGAAGGATGCAATGAGAAATATACTTTGAGAAATCTTTGGTGAAGACGCACCTACTAAGGCAAATGTAGTTGACGGAACCGAGGAATCTGATTCTGCCTACAGAGATTCAGAAACCAGTTGTACAAAAAAATGTAGTAGAAGAATCAACCTTTGGAAGACAAGGACCAAATAATGCTACTCTAGCATGCAAACGATTGTTAAGTTGATGGCGGATGATCTTCCTCCGCTACCACCAAATACTATTCTAAACTCGAAAACGAGTTTTTTTTTCAACTTAGGGCGACTGATGTAGGAGGATCCAAAGATTTTATCTTTTTTAATAAAATTTCAATGGTGCAGGAGGATCCGAAAATTTTATCTTTTTTAGAATTATTTTTTTCTTTTATATTTTTGGATTTTGAATTCATTTAGGATATCTTGTATGTTTAGTATGTTTAGATTTTTTTCCTTTATGTTGAGATTTTTTTCTTTTTGTTAAGATATTTTCCCGTCCTTTTGCATTTGAGGGTTTGAAGTCTACATAAATAATTATTTAGATCGATGTTGTAGAAGATTATTTTTGATATTCGTGCACAAATCAATAAATTTAATAGCCAGATTATTTTTGATATTCGTGCACGAATTAATGAATTTAATAGCCCACACGATAATCGATATCATAATGAAAAGACATTTTATGCAAATCATTGGGAAAAAAACCTTGAGAACATGGCTATTTTGAAGGACCGTGGGAAAGATATTCAAATAGCCTTAACCTTCCGAATAGGCCTTTAAATTTATTATTTAATTTTCCATTTCAAAATATCATTAGTTAGAGTTGATCGATTAAATTTATGATTAATTTTTATGTTGATAAATCATTCGTTTATATATAGGACATTATATAACCTTTAAAAGCAATCAATGAAGTAATACAATTATTTAATTAACTTAGTTTGATTATTAAAATTCAATCTTCTCAATATGATCATTATCATTGGAGGTTGATCCCCGATCATCTCATCCCCTTTTTTCTATTTTCCTACTCACTTGTTGCCATACCCAAGAAGGAAGAAGAAAAGCAAGATAAAGGTATAGAATAGCAAAATGCTGAAGAAATGAAAGGAGCTCACTGGTTATCACTTACGCTAGCTTCAAACGTGAATTGTTTCCCTCTCGGCAAGCTCATTGGTCTTCGCCTCCGTTCCACGGGCGAACTGCTCAGACTCCGACGGCATGATAACTCGGCGCGCAGCAGCTTCGATCGAGCGCTAGGGTTTAACGCATCGAATGATCTGACATGATACTCAATGCACAACATCTCTCTTTAAGATTAATTAAGTTAATACGCATTTATTGATCACGTGATCCAGGCAACAGTTTGGAGGTCTAAATTAATTCGTCGTGTCCGGCGGGTTTAGCCCGCTCTGTTTATGCCCGATATGGCTTGGCTTGGCTTGGCTTGGCTTGGTTGATCGAACCGAGTTTTCAGCGAATTGAACCGGTCGGTCGGTCCGGTTCGAAAATCACATCCACAATTAGATAAAAGTGAAACTGGCACGGTCGATACTTTTATTTTTGTAATAAAACTGAAAATAGTTATTTTTGAGTACCGAGCATCAACTGGAGCAAGGTCTCGAAGTTGTTGTGGGAGCTACCGCCGGGCGCCGCCGCCGCCATTGCCGCGTCCTTGAGTTCCTTCGCTCGCGCCTTCAGCTGTCTCCCTTTCTCCCCTCTCAGCAGCGCATCCAGAGCCTGCACTACCCCCTCCTTAGTCATCGCTTCCCCCTCGAACCCCATCCCGTTCCCCCACCCCAAAGCCATCGACCGCAGGGCCATGAAATGGTCGGCGAAGATAGGACGGCACAACATTGGCACGCCGGCGGCGATCGCCTCTATCACCGAGTTCCACCCGGCGTGCATCAGGAACCCACCCACCGCGGCGTGGCCCAGCACCGCCCGCTGCGGCGCCCACCCCACCACCATCCCCTGCCCCGCCGACGCCGTACGCGCCAGGAACCCAGGCGGCAGGCATTCCCACGACGACTCCTTGAGAGACCATATGAACGGCACGCCGCTGGCTTCGAGTCCTTCCGCTAGCTCGGCGAACTCCGCCGACGGCGGGGTAAAGATGGAGCCGAAGCTCACGTAGACTACAGAGGTAGGGGCCTGGCGGTCGAGCCAGGGGAGGCAGCCGTTGGGGTCGGCCGCCGGCGAGGACGACGAGAAGAGAAAGGGGATCGGGAGGTATCGGGTTAAGGCGGAGGCTAAACGGGCATCGACGGCGGAGTCGAGGCCCTCGAAGGTGTTGAAAACGACGGCGGTGGATCTGGGGGCCCGTTGACCCATGCGGTAGCAGAGATCGGAGACGGGGGATTCGATGGCCCCGGCGATGATTCCCTCGGGGAGGTCGCGGAGCCGTTGCAATTCGAGGCCGGGGATGAAGTCTAGAAGCTCCTCCTCGACGCCAACGGCGCCGTCAACGCCGAACTTTTGGCGAAGCAGATCGGTGTGGAGATGAGCGAGGAAAGAAGAGGAGCTCCCTGCATGCAGCGGAATCCACGGCACGTTCAGCTCCGCCGCCACATCGGCGGACATCCACATGAACGAGTCGCTGGTAATACAGCTCACCGGCACGCCGCCGTTGGCCTCAGCCGCGGCGGAGATGCCCTGCTTTAGGTTACCGGGGGTCGACGAGACGAATAGCGCGATCTGGTGTAGGATGTCCTTGGTTTGCGGGGAGGAGGCGTCCGGAGGAAGGCCGTCAGAGACTGGGACGTACTGGAGGTTGGGCGTGTCGTCAGCGTGGGGAAGAGAGGAGAGGGCGCGTTGGGTGGCGAGGAAGGAGACGAAGGCGGAGGGAGCGGCGGCTGCGACGGCTCGGGCGATTTGGAAGATCGAGAGCGGGTGGGAGGCGAACGGGAAGGCAATGAAAGCCACGTGCGGCGGCGGCATAGCGGCGAAGCTCATGACGTGGCGCCGAAAGACACCGCCTTTGCAATACCGTCCAGTATAAGTGGCGCCTAAACGATCCTAGACATGACCTTTTAAAACACTATTAAGATAGAGGAGCATATTTGTCAAATGTCATTCAGCACACACCTTCCCTTCAATCCTTGGGTTTTGAATTTCTACCCTCGAATTCAGCACACCTTCCCTTCAACACACCTCCCCTTCAGGACACCTTCCCTTCAACCCTTGGGTTTTGAATTTCTACCCTCGAATTCAACACACCTCCCCTTCAATCCTTAGGTTTTGAATTTCTCCCCTAAAAAAAACAAGATAAAGGTAGAGAATAACAAAATGCTGAAGAAATGAAAGGAGCTCACTGGTTATCACTAACGCTAGCTTCAAACGTTAATTATTTCCCTCTCGGCAAGCTCAATGGTGTTCGCGCGCCTCCGCTCCAGGGGCGAACTGCTCAGACTCCGACGACATGATAACTCGGCGCGCAACAGTTTTGATCGAGCGCTAGGGTTTAACGCATCGAATGATATGATACACAAAAAATTGAAAAAACAATTCAACGTACAACATCTCTCTTTAAGATTAATTCAGTTGATACGCAATTGATTGGTCAGGTCATCCAGGCAAGAGTTTCGAGGTCTATATTAATTCGTCGTGTCCGGCGGGTTTAGCCCGCTCTGTTCATGCCCGATATGGCTTGGCTAGGATGTTCGAACCGGGTTTCAGCGAATTGAACCGGGGCCGTTCGGTCCGGTTCCAAAATAACATCCATAATAATTAGATAAAAGTGAAACTGGCACGGCGATACTTTTATTTTTTTTTGAAATAACGCTGAAAATAGTTATTTTTATTTCCGAACATCAACTGGCGACGCCGCCGCCATGGCCGCGTCCTTGAGCTCCTTCGCTAGCGCCTTCAGCTGTCTCCCTTTCTCCCCTCTCAGCAGCGCATCCAGAGCCAGCACCACCCACTCCTTAGTCATCGTTTCTCCCTCGAACCCCACCCCGTTCCCCCACTCCAAAGTTATTATGAGATTAGAACGGAAAAACGACAACAAAAATAATAGAGAATACATCAGATTTATGTGGAAAATTCTTGATGGGGAAAAACCACGGGCAGAGGAGGAAAAATCACTAAGAACGACGGAATCTAAAGTCGGCAACTCTCATACCATAATAAAGTAAAGAGAAGTAGAGAGAAAATAGAGGTAGAGAAAAAAAAAGAAGAGATAACCAAATTATTTTCTTGATTGAGTGATTCAACTTGTCTATGAGATACACAATTTATAGGGACCTTAGAATACTTAGTCAAATAAAAAATTAATAACAAAACTATTAATTAACAGATTTATAAAGAATCAGTTAATTAACATATTAATAAGAAAATATCTAATAAATATTAACGGATTAAACAGAATTCGGGTCACCAAATTCTAACAATCTCCATCTTGACGCGAATTCCACAAATCTTCAAATGAACATTCTCCACCTTTTTCACAAAAGTTCCACAGGCAAATCTCAGCATCTAACATCAACCAACTCCAAGTAATGCTTTGTCCTCTCATGAAACATCTGATCCTTCGTGAGGAAAATAACACTCTGACTATCACAAAAGACTGTAGTAATCTGTAAGTCTTCGCTAAGCTCACTGAAGAGTCCTTTCGGCCAAATAGCTTCCTTACAAGCTTTCCGTAAGTGATCTTCTTTTATCCATATCACCTTGTGACGGCAACATCACCTATTACTGTGGATCCCTGTAGAACATATAAACTGGCGGTTCTCCTTAGTCCTTTCATCACAACAAGAGACCCTTTACTGACCTTCATAGCTCCACCTTCACCAGTGTACTTGTATCCTTTAGAATCAAGAACACTCAAAGAGATCATATTTCTCTTCAAATCAGGAACGTGTCTCACATTACCAAGTGTCCGAATGGCACCATCAAACATCTTAATTTTGACCGTACCAATACCAGCAATTCTGCAAGATGTATTATTGTCCATCAAAACGGCACCACTCGAAACTGTTTCATATGTTGAAAACCAGTCCCGATTAGGACACATATGAAACGAACAACCAGAATCAAGAATTCATTTCTCACTCTTCTTCAAATCAGCATCAGAGGAACGAGAAGTTCACCATCACTGTAATTTTCGGCAACATCAGCCTCACCAGACTTCTTTGATTGTTTTTTCCTTCAAATTTTCACCTGCCCTTTTATTCTTATTCTGCAGCTTATAACATTCAGATTTGATGTGACCATTCTTCTTGCAATAATTACATATCTTATCGCTATTTCTGGATTTCAATCTGCCCCTGATTTACCATCAAAGTCTTCCTCCTGAGTCTTTCCTTGAATAATAAGACTCTCACTCTGAGTCTCAGATTCTTCGACAAGCTGTTTCATTTTCTCTTTTGAGAATAATGAATCATAAACTTCATTCAAAGTAAGAGTATCACGACTATATAAAATAGTATCTCTAAAAGCCGTATATGACAAGGGTAAAGAACACAGTAAGATTAATGCTAAATCTTTATCGTCATATTTGACCTCTAAAGCCTCTAAGTCAGAGACAATTTCCTTAAAAACGGTCAAGTGATCTCTTAACGACGTATCTTCTGTCATGCGATGAGAATACAAACGTTGTTTCAGACCCAGTTTGCTCGTAAGACTTTTTCTCATGCACAACTACTCCAGTTTTAGTCATAGTGCAGCAGCGGATTTCTCCTTCAAAACATCCTGTAAAATCTCATTCGATAGGTGAAGGTAGATCTGAGATAGAGCTTTTCGATCCTTACACTCCTTTTCCTCCTTTGTCCATGTCGAGGGCATGTTGTCTATCCCGAACAGTGTGTCGTCCAAGTCCATATGCGCTAGCACCGCTCGCATCTTAACCTGCCACAGCGTAAATCTGGTGTTGCGATCCAAAAGCGGAATACCATACTTCATGCTTACCGTTGTCATTAATCCCGTTTGAAATCTTCAAAACCAACCTTGCTCTGATACCACTTGTTACGAGATTAGAACGGAAAAAATGGCAACAAGAATAATAGAGAACACACCAGATTTATGTGGAAAACCCTTGACGGGAAAAAACCACGGGCAGAGGAGGAAAAATCACTAAGAACGACGGAATCCAAAGTCGGCAACTCTCATACCATAATAAAGTAAAGAGAAGCAGAGAGAAAAGGGAGGTAGAGAAAAAGAAAGAAAAGATAACCAAATTACTTTCTTGATTGATTGATTCAACTTGTCTACAAGATACACAATTTATAGAGACCTTAGAATACTTAGTCAAATAAAAAATTAATAACAAAACTGTTAATTAACATATTTATAAATAATCTGTTAATTAACATATTAATAAGAAAATATCTAATAAATATTAACGGATTAAACAGAATTCGGGTGGCCAAATTCTAACAAAAGTCATCGACCGTAGGGCCATGAAATGGTAGGCGAAGATCGGACGGCACGCCGACGGCGATGGCCTCGATCACCGAGTTCCACCCGGCGTGCATCAGGAGCCCACCCACCGCGGCGTGGCCCAGCAATACCGCCCGGCCTGGCGCCCACCCCACCACCATTCCCTGCCCTGCCGCCGCCGAACGAGCCAGGAACCCCGGCGGTAGGCATTCCCGCAACGCCTCCTTGAGAGACGATATGAACGGCACGCCGCTGGCTTCGAGCCCTTCCGCTAGCTCGACGAGCTTCGCCGACAGTGGGGTCATGATGGAGCCGAAGCTCACGTAGACTACAGAGGCATGGGCCTGGTGGTCGAGCCAGGGGAGGCAGCCGTTGGGGTCCGCCGCCGGAGAGGACGACGAGAAGAGAAAGGGAAAGGGGAGGTATCTGGTTAAGGTGGAGTCTAAACTGGCATCGACCGCGGAGTCAAGGCCCTCGAAGGTGTTGAAAACGACGGCAGTGGAAGTGGGGGTCTGTTAACCCATGCGGTAGCAGAGATCGGAGACCAGGGAATCGATGGCGCCGGCGATGATTCCCTCGGGGAGGTCGCGGAACTGCTGCAATACGAGGCCGGGGATGAAGTCTAGAAGCCCCTCCCGCCGCCAACGGGGGCGTCAACGCCGAACTTTTGGCGAAGCAGATCGGTGTGGAGATGACCGAGGAAAGAAGAGGAGCTCGCCGCATGCAGCGGAATCCACGGCACATCCAGCTCCGCCGCCACGTTGGCGGACATCCACAAGAACGAATCGCTTGTAATACAGATCATCGGCAGGCCGTCGTTGGCCTCAGGCGTGGCGGAGATGCCCTGCTTTAGGTTACCTTGCATCGACGACACGAATAGCGCGATCTGGTATATAGGATGTTCCGGAAGGAGTCGACGACGATGGCCAGACACCGATGTTCTGCCCACGTGGAAGCTAGCAGGAGTGAAGGAACTCTGCGCCCTGCGAGATCAACACGAGCATTAGGGGAACACGCTGGAAGTTGTCCGATGGAGCCCACTCCGACGCTCAAGTCAGTACCTCGATAGAGAAAGGTGTAAGACAAGAAAGAAAGTATGAGTCGTAGAGAGTGTGTAACCCCCTTACCAGAGGGGTTGAACTACCTTTTATACCTGCGGCGGCGGTCCCATGTGTCTCACTTTCTTTTCCTCGTCCCCTTGATTGTTGGTTACTGGATAATCTTTGTAACAACCGTCGCAGATATTAAATCTAGGCTCTTGTAATGATTAAGGCTTTAATGACCGCGTCTTGCGAGTCATGATTATCCACAGATCCGAAGAAAGGGGAACGACTACTTGAGGTCGAGTGCTCATTGGGTTGCGCTACCCCGAGGTGGTCTCTGGGCCTTTTGGCTCGGGGTCCCTGGGGCTCGCCTTCCCGAGGTGATCTCGAGCGTGTATCCTCCTGGAGTGATCCCAGAAATAAGTCTACCCGAGGTGGTCTCGGGGATCCATCTTCCCGAGGGAGCCAAGGAAAGAGAGTTGTACAGACTCGGTAGATCCTGTATCATAGCTTCTTCAGTCCACGTGTCAGCCACGGGGTGCACAACCCCATCACAAGTCCCTCCCTTCAAGTCTAATCGAAGGAAGTGTGGTTGACTGATTAGACTAGTAGTGTAGCGAAGAAACTATGTTATGGTGGTCCATATATATCCTTTACTGCTTCATTGGCGGCATGTCGGGTCCGAAGAATCGAAACATTCGCTCCTTGAACCGGGATAGTCTTTTAAATTAGTCAAAAAGACTCTTTAAGAGTTTCGAGGCGAAACATAGATTTACCGAGCCTGTCGTAAGGCAAAGAGATAAATGAATCGCTAGCGCGGAGCTAGGATCGCCGAGCCTGTCGTAAGGCGAGGAGATAAATGAAGTGCTAGCGCGGAGCTAGGTTCACCGAGCCTATCGTAAAGCAAAGAGAAGCGCTAGCGCGAAGCTAGGATCGCCGAGTCTGTCGTAAGGCAAAGAGAAGCGCTAGCTCGGAGCTAGGATCGCCAAGCCTATCGTAAGGCGAAGAGAAGCACTAGCACGGAGCTAGGATCGCCGAGCCTGTCGTAAGGCAAAGAGATATATAAGTCGCTAGCGCGGAGCTAGGATCGCCTAGCCTGTCGTAAGGCAGTGAGAATCGCTAGCGCGGAGCTAGGTTCGCTGAGCCTGTCGCAAGGCAGTGAGAATTGCTAACGCGGAGCTAGGTTCGTCGAGCCTATCGTAAGGCGAAGAGAAAAATGAATAGCTATTGAGGCAATATGTGGTCCGGAGTGACTATGTGTCTTGATGTTTGGGCAAAGGGTTTAAGTTAGGTTTACCCTTGTGTATTTGATATATAAGGATCGTTCTGGATGCTAGAAGGGGGGTGAATAGCGCTTTTCGGATCTTTCTTGTACCTGCGTTGTTAGTTGCACAGCGGAAAAAATGATAAACAAAACAAATAACGCTAACAAATCAGTTTTACTTGGTATCCACCCCGGTAAGAATCCATCGGTGGATCACTCCCCATATAACCTCCGGCTAGCTCTCATCGCTCCTTGTGGGTGGAGAAACCTCGCCACAACACCTTGAGAACCTCTGAGCACAAAGACTACTGTTTGGCCCTTAACCAACACCAAACTCGTCAAGAATCTCAGCCACCACGAAGTCCTCTTTAAATAGGACTCGGGCTGAGACCCTCGCTACTAGTCGACTGCCCCCAGGGCAGTCGACTGGTGCCACTGAAATTTGACCGTTGCACCCCAACGTTCGAATTCTCAGCCAACTCACCAGCCACCTACCAGTCGACTGCCCCCAGGGCAGTCGACTGGTCCCAGGGCTGAGATCTTTCTGTGAGTTCCATCAGTCGACTGCCCCCAGGCCAGTCGACTAATCTACTCACCCACCTAAGGTTACCCTTCCTGAGTACATTCCACTCCGCACTCAAACTTTAGGATTTCCCGAGTACAATCACACAAAACTCGTACCCTCACGACTCGACTGACTCCTCCACAGCAGCCTCGACTGTTGCCTTCGCGCCCTCTTCATCTTCGGCTCCCGTCCCTCGGATGCACGCAAGCCTCCAGCTTGCCTCCATGCCATCCTTCACGCATACCTCGAAGTCTGCGCCCCTCAGCTCATCGTCCCTACTCTCCAAGGTCCCTCGGGTGCACACAAGCCTCCAACTTGTCTCCATGTCACCCTTCACCATACCGAGGTTGTCCAGTCAAGTCCATATGTGTAACCTGTACAACCTGCACACTCAACATACACATATAAGAACACAAGGGTAAACCTAACTTAAACCCTTTGCCCAAACATCAAAACACTTGGTCACTCCGGACCACAGATTGCCTCAACATGATATGTGTGTGTGAGTGTGTAAGATGTGCAGGTTACACATATTGGCTTAGCTGGATGGCCTCGGTACGGTGAAGGGTGGCATAGAGACAAGTCGCGGGCTTGTGTGCGCACCTGAGGGACCTTGGAGAGCAGGAATGATAAGCTAAGGGGCGCGGACTTCGAGGCATGCGTGAAGGATGGCATGGAGGCAAGCTGGAGGCTTGCGTGCATCCGAGGGACGGGAGCCGAAGATGAAGAGGGCGCGAAGGCAATAGTCGAGGCTGCTGATGAGGAGTCAGTTGAGTCGTGAGAGTACGAGTGTTGTGTGATTGTACTCGGGAAATCCTAGGGTTCGAGTGCGGAGTGAAATGTACTCGGGAAGGGTAACCTTAGGTGTGTGAGTAGACCAATCGACTGCCCTAGGAGGCAGTCGACTGATGAAACTCACAGAAAAGTTTTGTTGGGGACCAGTCGACTGCCCTGGGAGCAGTCGACTGGTAAAGTCAAAATCTAGCCGTTGCAGCTAGCCGTTAAACAGTTGTTTGGCTGGCACCAGTCGACTGGTAAATGGGCAGTCAACTGATGGCGAGGGTTTCAGCCTTAATCTTATTTAAGGGGACTTTGTGTTGGCTGAAAGATTTGACGATTTTGGTCTTGGTTAAAGGCCAAATAGTAGTCGTAGTGCTCAGGTATTGTCGAGGTGCTGTGGTGAGGTTTCTCCACCCACAAGGAGCGACAAGGGCTAACCGGAGGTTATCCGGGGAGTGATTCACCGAAGGATTCTTAGATTAGTCACCCTTAGGGGTGGATACCAAGTAAATCTCTGTGTTAGCATTGTTTTCTTGTTGTTAGTTTTATTCTTTTGTATTTCCGCTTGCGCAACTAACAACGTAGGAAGAAGAAGATTCGAGATTTGCTATTCACCCCCCTTCTAGCAACCGTACTCGATCTAACAATAGCTAGCGCAGGGCTAGGTTCGCCGAGTCTGTCGTAAGGCAGTGAGAATTGATAGCGCGGAGCTAGGTTCGCCGAGCCTGTCGTGAGGCGAGGAGATAAATGAATCGCTAGCGCGGGGCTAGGTTCGCCGAGCCTATCGTAAGGTGAAGAGATAAATGAATCGCTGGCGCGGGGATAGGTTCGCCGAGCCTGCCGTAAGGCGACAAGATAAATGAATCGCTAGCGCGAGGCTAGGTTCGCCGAGCCTGTTGTAAGGCAGTGAGAATCGCTAGCGCGGAGCTAGGTTCGTCGAGCCTGTCGTAAGGCGAGGAGATAAATGAACCGCTAGCGCGGAGCTAGGTTCGCCGAGTCTGTCGTAAGGTGAAGAGATAAGTGAAGCGCTAGCGCGAAGTTAGGTTCACCGAGCCTGTCGTAAGGTGAAGAGAAGCGCTAGCGCCGAGCTAGGATCGCCAAGCCTGTCATAAGGCGAAGAGAAGCACTAGCACGGAGCTAGGATCGCCGAGCCTGTCGTAAGGCAGTGAGAATCGCTAGCGCGGAGCTAGGTTCGCCGAGCCTATCGTAAGGCGAGGAGATAAATGAACCGCTAGCGCGGAGCTAGGTTCGCCGAGCCTGTCGTAAGGCGAGGAGATAAATGAACCGCTAGCGCGGAGCTGGTGATAGATACCATTTTGTTGATTATTTTAATTGCTAAAATCCATGTTTGACCTATGTTTTTATTGCTTAATCGTGAAATTGCCCTAGGTTTTAGAACTTACATTTATTTTGGACTTAATTGCAAAATTGCATTAAATTGGATTAATTGGCCACTAAATTTTGGATCTATTTTTTGTAGGCATGAAAGGTTCATGGACCTAGGGCATACTGGGTCAAACTTGAGTTGGAAGTGGAACCGGATCGAATTATCAAGCTTGCGATTAATCCGGGCCGTCCGATTCAAAAGCGGCTAGATCTGAGCTATCCGGGACCATCTGAAGCAATCCGAGCTAGGGTTAAGGTTGATCAAGCATTATGATCAAGATCTGAAGGTTTCATCCCAATTAGAGTTCAATCAACAGTTGGATCAAGCTCGGAGAACTCTAGATTGTCCATTTAAAGATTAGGATGATCTGGACCATCCGTTGCACATCTGGAGGATCTGAGCTACCACGAGGTAGATCCTAACCCCAGATCATCATCATAAAAGTTTGGCTCAAATAAGATCAGCCGTTGGATTTTCTCAATTCAATCTGAGCCGTCCATTCTTATGTATTTAATCAGAAATTCCCTGCCTTCAGCCGTTGTCGCGTCTTCGCCGCAGCTACCTTCTTCATCGAGTTCTTCGTTTTTCTTCGAGTTTTCTTCAATCCGTGGGCGTGACCACTCGATTTCCTTGCTTAGTTCATGTGCTAGGTCATTGGGAAGGCCATCAGTGGAGTTTCCGGATCAGAATTGCTCAAGAGACAGTGCTGTTGAGAGGTTTCCGCAGTTCTGACCATTTGACACCTTCGGATCGGCTGTGCTCGAATTCATTCCACCTGAGCTATCTAGAGGGGTTCCCTAGATAGTTTAGATCTTCATCCATTCGCCTTCGCACGCAGACGCAGCTGAAATGAAGATTTTGAGTGGAAAATTCAGAAATGAGCAATCTGAGCTGTATTCAATCACAAATGAAGTTTTCCCCATGATTTGCTGAGCTTACGGGTCCGAGGCACTCCCTTGCTTGACGACCAAGGAGTATCTGAGTTCGGGAAGGGATCGAGGAGTAGTTTAATTAGTTAATTTCAGTTTCTTAGCTGTAAATTTTAAATTCCTGCATTGTTCTGTTATTGATGTTTGTTTCAGTTACCTTAGTTTAAGTTTTGAATTGTGTTTGGTTTCTATTGTGTGTAGTTTTTCAAGTTTGATAGTTAGGGAATGTGTGTAGTGGATAACTGCTTTGAATTCTAGTTTAATTGTAGCTTAAATCGTTGCGTGCCAATTTCAATAGCGTGCCAAGTTTAATTCTGATTTTTTCCTTTCAGTTTCTGAAATTGTCTCAGGTTTCCTGTTTCTGAGTTGTTTCTGAGTTTCTTAGTTGTTAATTTCTGCTCTAGCATTAGATAGATAGCGTGTTTAGTTAAAATAGCACTTAATTGTAGTTCTTTGCAATTCCATTTCTTGCGTGCCACTTCCCAGCTTGCGTGCCATTTTATTTCTGCAAAAACCCAATTCTGTTCTGAAATTTCCAGCTGTGGTTTGGAGAATTCTTGCTAGGTAAACACTAGACATTTCAGCTTAGTTTGTCTGGTTTTTCGATCAGCGTATCAATCTGAGTTTGTTTGTGTTTTGCACCCAAGCCATATGCTGAATCTCTGAACATCAAATCCGAATTTCTGCTTACTCCATTTCTGAATTTTTGCTTCTCAAGTCTTGATTTCAGTTTCAATTCCTTTGCTTAGTCTTGCTTAGTTCTTTCCTACTACCCTTGTTTCCCAATTGAACCACTCAGCTTAAACAATTGAGCTGAAAGTTTACTTATTTCATAAGGTTGGTGTTAGTTTTTCGCACAAAGAGTTTAGCTTGCGTGCCACATGCTTTGGATCTATTTGCATCGAAATTTAACTTGTTTTTGTGGCATAAGATTGTGTTTGAGATCAATAAGTTTGCATTCACTCATTTCTGAATTTTGTTGGCAGTGGTTGGCTTCCAAAAACACTTTAGCTAGTTGAGTTGCATTGTTTGTTTGAGTTCTACATTTCGCATGCTAGTAATTGTCTTAGGCTTGTTTATTTCCGAAAACTCCCATCACTGCCTTTATCTCATTGCTTAGCATTTCTTTTGTTTTGTTGAAATCAGAAATCAGTTTCCCAAAAATTTGGTAAGTGTCTAATTAGGTTTCCATTAGTTGAGTTCTTTAGTGTCAACTTCTTGTTTAGTTCATTAGATCAAGGTTCTTACTTTTCCATTGCAAATTTTATTTTCGATTACAACCCAAAACCAAATTCGTCTTTGAGCTTTCATTCATTTTTAATTACATTCGAAACCCAAATTCGCAAACGACACATAAATACAAGCTAGAATCAAACAAACACAACAACTAGCTCCGAGAAAAATACGACCTGTGGCCCCTTTACTACGTTTTCATATTTTGATTGCAAAAAGGATTTCCAACACTTTATATTCATATCTAAATTTGAGACCCACTTTCGTGACAGTCTATTTTGGGTCCGTCAGCTGGGTTTGCCGAGCCTGTCGTAAGGCAATGAGAATCGCTAGTGCGGATCTAGGTTCACCGAGCCTGTCGTAAGACGAAAAGATAAGCAAAGCTCTAGCTCGGAGCTGGGTTCGCGGAGCCTATCGTAAGACAAAGAGATAAATGAAGCGCTAGCGCGAAGCTAGGTTCGCCGAGCCTATCGTAAGGCGAAGAGATAAATGAAGCGCTAGCGCGGAGCTAGGTTCGCCGAGCCTATCGTAAGGCGAAGAGAAGCGCTAGCGCAGAGCTAGGATTGCCAATCCTGTCATAAGACGAAGAGATAAATAAGTCGCTAGCACGGAGCTAGGATCGCCGAGCCTGTCATAAGGCAGTGAGATAAATGAAGCGCTAGCGCGGAGCTAGGTTCGCCAAGCCTGTCGTAAGGCAGTGAGAATCGCTAGCGCGGAGCTAGGTTCGCCGAGCCTGTCGTAAGGCGAAGAGATAAATGAATCGCTAGCACGGAGCTAGGTTCACCGAGCCTGTCATAAGGCAGTGAGAATCGCTAGCGCGAAGCTAGGTTCGTCGAGCCTGTCGTATGGCAGTGAGAATCGCTACCACAGAGCTAGGTTCGCCGAGCCTGTCGTTAGGCGAGGAGATAAATGAACCGCTAGCATGGAGCTAGGCTCGCCGAGCCTGTCGTAAGGCGAAGAGATAAGCGAAGCGCTAGCGCGGAGCTAGGTTCGCTGAGCCTATCGTAAGGCGAAGAGATAAATGAAGCGTTAGCGCGGAGCTAGGTTCATCGAGCCTGTCGTAAGGTGGAGAGATAAATGATGGAGGAAGGCAGTTCTAAACTCCATGAAGGAGTTGATAAAACCTGGGGGCAGCTTCTGGAACCACCGCTGGGCTGCTCCCGACAAGGTGTTCAAGAACACCTGACACTTTACACCGTTAGTGTATTGGTGCAAGAGTGTTGCGTTCTCGAACTTACAGATGTGATCCTCCGGGTCTGTTTTCCCATCATAATCGGCAATCCCAGGCCTGCGGAATTGTTTCAACATGGGGTCTTCAACAATTTCAGATGAGAAAGGAATAGCGGGAACCTTAAGGGAGGTCTTAGGTTCTTCCCTTGTCCCTCTGCGCGCTAGAGGCTACCGAGCGGGCCTTCTCAATATCTTCAGGAGACTCTCTTCAGGTACCTGGGGTCGCTCCGTCCCGCCATCCCACCGGAGTGATGGATCTCTGCGAGTTCGAGATGGAGACCCTAGGGATCTCCTCCCGCACAGGAACCCCTTGTTGCGAGGCAACCTGTTCGACTTGGTGTTGTTCGAGCGCTTCTTTGATGGCGTTGGCCACCAGGTGATCGAGTTCTTCCCTTGTAAGGACAATGGGTTGTCCTTCCGGTCCTGCCATCGATGCTCCTTCAGGTGCTTTGCTAGTATTCCCACAGACGACGCCAAATTTGTTCAGGAAGGAGTTGACGACGATGGCCAGGCACCGAGGTTCTACCCACGTGGAAGCTAGCAGGAGGGAAGGAACTCTGCGTCCTGCGAGATCAACACGAGCGTTAGGGGAACACGCCGGAGGTTGTTCGGCGAAGCCCACTCCGACGCTCAAGTCAGTACCTCGACAGAGAAAGGTGTAAGACAAGAAAGAAAGTATGAGTCGTAGAGAGTGCGTAACCCCCTTACCAGAGGGGTTGGACTACCTTTTATATCTGCGGCGGTAGTCCCATGTGTCCCATGTTCTTCTCCCCGTCCCCTTGATTGTCGGTTATTGGATAATCTTTGTAACAGCCGTCGCAGCCATTAAATCTAGGCCCTTGTAATGATTAAGGCTTTAATGACCGCGTCTTGCGGGTCATGATTATCCACAGATCCGAAGAAAGGGGGACGGTTACTTAAGGTCGAGTGCTCATTGGGTTGCGTTACCCCGAGGTAGTCTCAGGGCCTTTTGGCCCGGGGGTCCCGGGCGCTCACCTTCCCGAGGTGATCTCGGGACCTAATCTCCCGAGGTGATCTCGGACGTGTACCCTCCTGGAGCGATCCCAGAAATTGGTTTACCCGAGGGGGTCTCGGGGATCCACCTTCCCGAGGGAGCATCGGTAGCCAAGGAAAGATAGTCGTATAGACTCGGTAGATCCTACAACATAACTTCTTCAGTCCACGTGTTAACCACGGGGTGCACAACCCCATCATAGGATGTCCTTGGTTTTAGGAGAGGAGACTTCCGGAGGAAGGCCTCAGAGACTGGGACGAACTGGAGGTTGGGAACGTCGCCTGCCGGGGGAAGAGAGGAGAGGGCGCGTTTGGTGGCGAGGAAGGAGACGACGGAGGAGGGAGCGGCGGCTGCGATGACTCTGGCGATTTGGAAGAGAGAGAGCGGGTGGGAGCTAAACGGGAAAGTGATGAAAGCAACGTGCAGTCCGGTCTTACAAAAATTTTCATCCACCATTAATTAGATAAATTAAAAAGTATTCACGATCGACGATTCATAAATCCAGCGTCTCAAAATTTGAAAAAAAAAAATCAATGATAACTAGTTACACTTCCGCTACATCAAAACTCGGAAGGCCAATTTTTAGGTTTTGAGTTTCTGTTCAAAGTTGCTATCGGTGGTAAAATATCAAATGTATTTACTTCTAAACAATCCGATTCAAATCTTACATAGGATACTTAATTGAATTATTAATAAAACTAGAATATCTTATTTGTAACGATAATTTATTAAAGGACATATATAACATTTCAAGTTGATCAAAAACACGTGTTACTTTGGTATTAATTAAAAAATATATCTTATTTAATACTCTTTCCATTTCATCATTGATAAATTTGACTTTTATTACATATAACATCCCTTCTCTTTTCTTTCTCTTCTCATTCTTTCCTCTTTTGCATCTATTTTTCTTTCTTTTTCCTCTCTCCCTCTTCTCTTTCTTCTCTTTTTGGATGGTGCGGCGGGGGCGCTGGGGGCGAACGATTTCGTCTTTTTGGATGCATATGCTCCCACGGGCATAATTGAGATTGTAAAGGATTGGTAAATTGTTACTAAAAGTATTGGGTTCGAGCCACGAGGTTGATGGGCGCGTAAATCTCTGCACCCTGTGTAACAAGTCTTTTCCCCAACCTCTTGCCATCTTAGTCACCGCTTTTTTGTCACTCTCTTTTGGATGAATAGAAAAAATATCAATCTCACGTTAGGCCTAATATGAAAAAATATTATGTCCAACATAAGCTTGATATGAATCATATCAGGCCTAACGTAGGCTTGATATGAATGTATTTGGCTTAATCAACAAAGTAAACTAAATTTCCTATTTAATTTTTAAATTCTCTACACATTATAAATTTTAATTAAATCTAAAAAAATATATTATGCATTATGAATTTAAAATTTTATTTTTATTAATGTATATTATCTTTTTATCCATATTATAAAAGTAAAATATCATATTTTTTATTTCTTTAGCATAATTAAGGAATCTAGGATTTTTTTTTGAGATAACTTGAAAATTTTCTAAACATTCTAAACTATAATTAAATATGAAAGAATATATATATAATTTAGTCATTTTGATAATATTCTAAACTTTATGATTTTTATTTGCTAATAAGAACTATTCATCATAATTATCAATATCTTTTATTAATTATGTTTAAATGCAATAGAATTCCCTAAAATAATGAATAAGATAAATTAAGTTGAAACCAAAACTTAAATGTTGAATACGGTCAATTAAAAACCGATAGAATAAATTTTTCCGAAAAATATATTGGAAGATTAGGATTATCGAACTAGGGTAAAGGGTTTTGGATAACTCTTAAATTACGAAAGGATAAATAATCTAACCCTAGAGATTTATTGAGGTGGATTACAATAAATTAGAGGGTTAAATAGCTAAAACCTTTACCCTAAGAGTAGAATTTGAATTTTCGAGAGTTGAGGGGCCTTTCTGCAAAAAGACACATCCCTTATAAACCCTATTTCCTCTCTTCATTCGCACACAGCCACCCGATCCTTCTTCTTTCTTCTCCTTCGCATGACCTAGCCGCACGTGAAGCCATGCCCAATTTCCTTCCTCCTCATCTCTTCTCCGCGAACCCTAGCTGTAACGACCCGCCTTCTGGTACTAAGCTTTAAGGCGGATCGCTACAAAAATTCTTATTTCGCTATTTACTGAACTAACAATTCATAAACATACTGAGAGTACTAATTTGCCCAAAATAAAGCAAAACTTTTATTTTATTATCTTGGCAGGATTCAATCCCCCAACCTCTGGGTTACATGACTAAAGTACTAACCAGCTGCTCTACACCACCTTTATTTTACACAGTACCAGTCGACTGTTATATGCCAGTCGACTGGTCGGGCCACAGAATGGTTCTGTGCCCGATACTAGTCGACTGGTGTTTTCCCAGTTGACTGGTAGTTCTGAAATTTCAGTTTTCAGATTTCTAGAATGTATCAAACTTGAGCCACAATGTACCAAGATCATATCTAACCAACATAATGGCATAAATAAAGTTTCACGACTATTCTAAGGCATTTATTACATGTTTTTGAAGGGTTTCTAGCATGTATAGCAACTTAGAAATCATAAAAACGACATGTAGAAGCATAAACATGAATGTGCCAAGTTCGTATCAACTTCTTATTGAAACCATTCATTATTCATATCTAAGGGCATTCTTAGCTACTACATGTCATTCTATATGGTGCATATATCTTAAAACAAGCATATCCTATGTATTTAGCATGTAAATCAAAAGTATCAAGTTCTTATCTCTAAAGCTTAAGCATGGATCTAAATTACCATATTGCAAGTAGTAACTCATATCATTCAACATTCGCTAAGCAAGTATTAACACAGGTAAATAAACTACTTTAATATACTAGGCACCACAAATAACGAGTCTAATTAAGTTCATACATGGTTCACATAACCTATTGCGGAAAAACTAAAAGAAACATAATAAAGACTATTTCTATGCTTTGCAAGTTCCGAAGACTTTTATTTCAACTCCACCACCACACACACTTTGCATCAAGCCCGCCGCCTCCGCTACTAGTGCTTTCCTTTACCTGTATCTGCAGTATAAGGAAATACAAACTAATAAGCATAAAGCTTAGTAAGTACTATCTAGCCTTACAAAACTATGAAAACTCGAATTATGCTTTTGTAAAACATGCTATGCACATACATGCTCAAATCCATAAGTAATCATGCTAGGCTCATGCTAAAATACATATCATAGAATGTCATGGCATATAACTGAGACATGCACATACTGAACTAGAGCTGAAAAGTAAGCTATAGCATGACATACATATCTGAACTGGAACTGAAACTAACTAACATAAAACTAATTATTAAGTTCACCACATGCTGATATGAATTTCTGAAAACTAAATACATATAGTAGGTGAAAAATAATCAACTGCAGTGGGCCCGGCAATGTACCAACTGTGCCCGCATCCCTAATAAACCCGAGGTAGCAAATCCCAAATCCATTAGGGTTACTAGGTTATCTAAACCTAGGGGCAACTAGGAGCCCATCCCATACTAGGTTATCTAAACCTAGAGGCAACTTGGAGCCTATCCCTGGACCGAAGTCCGGTACAATGCCAACTGAAAATAAAATAGTATTTTATACTTTTCTTTCCTTTTCTGATTCTTGCTTTTACTAGGTTATCTAAACCTAGGGGCAACTAGGAGCCCATCCCGTTGGACCTTGGTCCCAATCATAAACTGGAGCAAGAATTTCTATTCTTTAATGCTTTCTATAGCATTAACTGAACTGAACATTTTAGCAAACACCTAATGTGTGTGCTTGTTCATAATTTACGATTTCTAACCGTAAAACATACATACAAGGAAATAAGGCATCTGAAAAATCAACCGAAACTACTTATACTGCAGGTGAGGGATACTTACTTCCTGCGCTAGGTTTTTCTTACGAATAAACTCTGAAATTCCTGAGGAAACGTCGAACTACAACGTTCTTCTTGCTTCTTGGCGTTCTCCTTGCGTCTACGAGGGTCCTTGTAGAGAATAGGGCCTCTTGAGACCTTCCCTTGGCTTCCCCTTTGTCTCGGGCGGCAAGAGAAGAGGAGAAGAGGAAAAAAACGCAAGAGAGGAAGAGGAGAGGAGGAGGGGCGTCGGCGCTGCACCCTTGGCTCACGAAAACCTAAAATCTCCTCCTTTAATTCTTTAATTCGTTATTTATATTAAGTTGTAAAATAATCCTAAGTTAAATACATATCTAGAATACTCGATTATTTTTTTCAACGAAACTCCCATTGGCCTGGTGGTTCATGGAGTCATGCCAAGGGTTTACTCTAGCGGAGGTTGCGGGTTCAAAACTCACCTAAGGCCACCAACTCATCTTCTTTATTTTTGGCACTTCTTTTTATGGAAAAATTCCATAAAAATATCTAAAAATTCTAGAAAAATCCTAGGACATTTCTAAAATTATTTGAGGAAATTTTTGGGTTTTACACTAGCCGCGGCTAAAGCTACTCCAAGCCGATTTCTTCTTCTTCTTCCATTCCTTCGTGAGCCCTAATCGAAGCCGAATCCCAGCCGACGGCTACTCCTCCTTTTGCTTTCACGCACGCGGACGAGGGGTGACGTTAAGCTGCAGTCGAAGGTGGGCTCGCGACGCAGGGAACCCTAGATCATTGCTCTCTTCCGAGGATCCCTGCTTGTTCCTTCTGATCGCAGCTGTTTAGGGTCGCAAATCACAGGTAAGGAGCATTATCTAGGTTTAGTCTTGGATGGTTTCTGGATTTGGATCAGATTGATTGAATTTATCAGATTAGGCTTTGGTTGTAAGCTTGATTGGATTTTTATAGTTGGGTTGATCCCTATTTTCAATGGAATTGTAGAATTGCGGGACTCCCTGTTGATCGCCGGAGTTGTGGAGCGTCGCCGACGTTCCGAGGTAAGGTTGGTCTATGTTGTTTGTTACCTTTGAGATGTGATCATCAGTTGAAGTGGGAGGGGCGCCTACCACTCTTGTTTTGGGTAGTGAGGGTAGCGGGTTAAGGTCCTGTTCTGTATCCTTGAGGGAGGCTGCTATGAGTCCATCTCATGGGCAAAGCTGTAATAGGAGTGGATGCTTCAATGCTTGTATTGATTTGGTTTTCCATATAATCTGTGATTGAATTAGAATCTTAGGTGGTTCACTATGGGTGGAAAGTTGGATTGGCAGGACCTTAATTTGTGCTTGCCGTGAGCTTTTGGGAGAGCTATTGATTAAACTACGGGTTAGGTAATTTGAAATTTAAACCTAATGAGTTAACTTGATAAATTCGGATTCCAAAACCTAATTGGAATCTAATTGGGTTAATTTAGGATAATTAAGGCCTAATCATTTAACTTTCACAACTCTATATCCAAAACCTACAAATGCGTATCAAACAAAATAGCACAGGTAAAAGTCACCCTGGACCCTTCTTTTTGCTCCTCCATTTGACTTTCACGGCTCTGTATCATCTGCACACTCACAGGTTTATTAGCGAAGCAAATCAGAAATCTGACAACCATTTGAATTAAAGTTCTGAGATGCTGATCGGTCACCCTGACCGATCAAACACCCTCCTGACCAATCAGACTCCATTATGATTGATCCAGTGAAGTTCTGATCGGTCTCACTGACCGATCAGAGACTAAGGGATCGGTCACTAGACCGATCCCTAAAACTTACTGGGATTTGGCCAAGACCCCTGATCGGTCTCCCTGACCGATCAACCAAGGGCCTAATCGGTCAACCTGACCGATCAGCCAAGGGCCTGACCGATCAGGGCTCTCCCTGATCGGTCCACTTCCATTTTGATCAGTCGCACTGATCGATCAGATATCTCTCTGTGACCTCATAGAATATTTTCTGATCGGTCCCCAGACCGTTCAGAAAACCTTCTGTTTACTCAGAAGCCTTCTGGATCGATCAACAGACCGATCAAACATCCTGGATCGGTCTCGTGACCGATCTACGATCGAGAGAGTTCGCGCCAACTCCCTGATCGGATCTCAGACCGATCCAACCAACTCACTTGATTAATTCATGGCCCAATCCTGACCATAACTAACTCAAGTTAGACCCTGAGTCCAGAGAACATGCTCCTTTGCCTTCTCTGACTCAGTCTGGATCAGAGAACGAGCAACCGAGCCCTCTCCGATCTAACCCGATCCAGAGAACGAGCTACCGATCCCTCTCTGATCTAAGTCCGGAGAACGAGCTACCGAGCCCTCTCCGACTCATCCAGGTCCAGAGAACGAGCTACTGAGCCCTCTCTGACCTAAGTCCGGAGAACGAGCTACCGAGCCCTCTCCGACTCATCTCGGTCCAGAGAACGAGCTACCGAGCCCTCTCTGACCTAAGTCCGGAGAACGAGCTACCGAGCCCTCTCCGACTCATCTCGGTCCAGAGAACGAGCTACCGAGCCCTCTCTGACCAGTACACTTAATCTGAACTTCACTATCTGATCTCAATTCTCACTCAACCGAACTTAAATCAGTGTCAACATCAAAACAACAATCAGGTCAGACTGCATCAACAATAATTGTCCGAAGTTGGAGGGTTTTTTTGTAAAAATGCCAAAAACATTTTTAAAACCTAAATTCCTCCTTTTATTCCTCTCCCCCATTTCTTTTTCCCCGACGCCGCATGACAGTCTTCTGTTGAGGCAATCTATGGTCCGGAGTGACCATGTGTTTTGATGTTTGGGCAAAGGGTTTAAGTTAGGTTTACCCTTGTATTTAATATGTGTATTTGAGTGTGCAGGATTGCAGGTTACACATATTGACTTAGCAAGACGGCTTCGGTACGGTGAAGGGTAGCATGGAGATAAGTTGGAGGCTTATGTACACCCGAGGGACCATGGATAGCAGGGATGATGAGCCGAGGGGCACAGACTTCGAGGCATGCATGAAGGATATCATGGAGGCAAGCTGAAGGCTTGTGTGCATCCGAGGGACGGGAGCCAAAGACGAAGAGGGTGAGAAGGCAACAGCCAAGGCTGCTGGTGAAGAGTCAGCTGAGTCATGAAGGGACGAGAGCCGAGGGAAGAGGACTCCAAGGGCAAGCCGGGAAGTGGACTTCAAAGGGTACACGTGAAGGGTAGCATGGAGGCAAGTCGAGGACTTGCGTGCGTATTCGAGGGACGATAACCGGTGGAAGAAGACTTCAAGGGGCAAGCCAAGGGAGTGTACTTGAAGGCACGCGTGGAGAAGGGTCGTTGCAGTAAGGAAGAGTGGTTGTATTAGGCTGGGCTGTCGACTGGGAATATAACAGTCGACTGCCAGCAAGACCAAAAACTCACAGAATGTAATTGACCCGAGACCAGTCGACTGCCCTGGGAGCAGTCGACTGGTAGGTGGCTGGTAAGTGGCTAGAAATTCGAACGTTGGGGTTTCAATGGTCGATTTTCAGTGGGACCAGTCGACTGCCCTGGGAGCAGTCGACTGGTAGGGTGTTTTCCAGCCTTGCGCTCTTACCATAAGTGCAAGTCCGACGTAGGCCTCGATCTCAGATTCTTCTGAATATATGTCGTCTCACGTTGCTTTTAAATTCTTGTACTTTGACTTGTTTTCTTTTTCTTTCTTTTTATTCTTCAATTTAGGGCATTGTTCTTTAATGTAACCTTCTTCATCACAATGGTAGTACCTAACTTGCCTTTTTCTTAGATAACGTTTCTTGCCCTACAACTTGGAAAACTTGTTATATTTAAATATTTTATTTAGTTTCCTTACCACAAATGTTGTTTCGTCTTCGTCGGCCGAAAACTCCGAATCTGGTTTGATCCTCCTTTTGTTTAGGGCGATATTGTTCGTCTTTTCTTTTCTTGATCCTGCACATCAAGATTCATATAATTCAAAAATAGAAAATATTTCTTCTAGGGTACTTACCTCCAGGTCCTTTGAGATGTAGTAGACATTTACTATTAAAGCCCACTCCTGGGTTCTTGAGAAGGCGTTGAGAGTGAATCGGATCGAGTCGTGATTTGTTACCGATTCGCAAAGGTTTGTGAGTCTGGTGATTAGCTCCTTGATTTTCACATGCAATTTGAGTCACCGTCTCTCCTTCCATCCGAAGGTTGGTTAGCTGGTTTCGAAGTAGATCCAATCATGCTAGCTTCGCCTCCGATGTGCTTTCATGAAACTCCAGGAACTTATCACAGAGTTCTTTTGTTGAGTTGTATCTACCGATGTGGTTGACTTCTTGAGGTGGTAGTACTGTCAACAGGTGAAATTCTACCTTTACATTGGCTACAGAATCTAATTGTTGCTTCTTATTCTAGAGATTCACTCCATTTATTTTGTCGTTATCGTCTATGGACACTTCAAAATCATATTTTATTATAAATAAAATTTTAAAATTAATTCTAAAGAATACCTTCATTTTTTGCATCTATGTCGCGAACTCTCCTTCAAATTTTGGCGGATGAATGCTAGTTCCGACTATTTGTAATTTGCTACAGTTGGTGGTTAATCCTTCTGGAGCGTCTTCGCTCTGATACTACTTGTAGGACCGTTGGCAGACCAGGAAAAGAGAGGTGAGTTACCCTGTAAATTAGAACTATATCTTTTGCACAAATCTCAGCAAAGATATCAGATTAGTTTAGCAGTTAAAATAAGCATGAACAATAAAGAAAACAATAAGAGACACTAGTGTTACTTGGTTGCAACCAAGATGGTTGCTAATCCAAGGCGTTGAAAAACTCCACTAATGAAAACTTCTTCGTTATAGGCAAAGAAACCTTTTACAGACTTTAAACAACTCAGAGAATGAGTAGAAAAATTAAATACAATTGTTGATCTTAATCCTCGCTTTGAGGAGCTATTTATAGCTCGAAAATCAACTTTACCGTTGGGGTAACGTAGACATGAGGAGCCTCAGATGGATAAAACTTTATCCACAGGTGCCAATGGTAAACTGTGGATAACTTCTATTCTGAGACACCTTAGTTCAACCGAAGACGCCTGAGTTCCGTTTTGAGGTGGCTCGAGTTCAAACTGAGGCGCCTCGGTTCTGCTTTTGCCCAAAGCTGAAACTTTTAGCTGAGGTGTGCCTCACACATCAACTAAGGCACCTCAGAGTGCCAGTAAGTCAAAGTCAACACCCACACTGACTTTTTCATCTTTCTTCCGCTTGGGTGATTTCTGGTTAACCGGAGTTATGATCACCCGAACCCGACTCTGGCCTTCGCCGACGGACTTCCTCCCTGCTTCTCGTCCCTCAGATGTCGCGTGAATCCTTTTCGCTCCACCAGTGTGCTCTTCCGCAGACCTCCGCGTCTCTCAGATGCACCGAGCCCATCGACTCATTTTCCATGTCATCGTTCTCGTCTGCTGCATCTTTCGCTTGACTTCCTGTGCTCCTAAGCTACTGCACACTTAGACACAAGGATCAAAACACACCAAGACCTAACTTCACTTGGTAGATCGCATCAAAACCAACCCGAGGTACTTACATATTCGCCCTTCCTTTTCACGTGCATCGATCCTATAAGTTTTACTTGGTTACAACCTAGGGATCGATGGACCGGCTAGAGGGGGTGAATAACTTTTCTTCCAATTCACTTTCTTCTAACAATTATTAGCGCAAGCAAAAACTCAAACTATCAATTAGAACAATTCTAACACTTTACAGTTTACATGGTTCGGAGATTGCTTGCTCCTACTCAACGACGTATCCTTGAGGTAGACGAACCCTTGATCCTTCGGTGGATCACTCCCCGACAATCTCCAGCTAATGCTTTCTCTTTCTCGGTGGAGAACCTCTCACAAATCATCTTCCTCTTTACAAGATGAAAGCTGGGGTTTAGGAGGGAGAGAGAAGACTTGGAGCTTAAGCACTTGAACACTTGAGAAAGGATTTCACAATAGAAAACACTAACCCTTTACTAGTCTCAAGCTCCTCTTTAAATAAAGGAGAGAGCTGTTAACAAAATAGCTCAGCCCCGACACCAGTCGACTGTCCCCAGGGCCAGTCAACTGGTGTCCAGCCAATGGCAAGATTTCGAATAGATCAGTCGTCTGCTACATGCTGTTTGACCTTACAAAAAGATCAGTCGACTGGTTCCCATACCAGTCGACTGCTACAGTTCACTCTCAGCAGTGTCAGTAGACTGCTTCCCTTGTCAGTCGACTGCCCTACTTACAAGCTCACTCTCAACCTCTCCGGAGTCCATCCTTCGTGTATGCCTTGAAGTCCACTTTCTTAGCTTGCTCCTTGAAGTTCTCTTCCTTCGGCTCTCGTCCATTGGATGTGCACACAAGCCCACGGCTCATCTCCATGCCATCCATTGCATATGCCTTTGAAGTCTACTTCCTCGACTCGCCCTTTGAAGTCCTCTTCCTTCGACTCTCGTCCCTCGGATGCTTCACTCCGTTATTCCTCATGTGTGGTTCACGAAGTCCTACAAGACTCAAACACATACATCAAACCAACATGAAAACCTAACTTAATCATATTGATACACACATTAAAACTCATGATTTATCCAATCAAACTTGGGTCGATTGCACCAATAGTTAATCCAAGGCAGTAAGAAGTTCACTTTCAAAAACTCCTTCTCCGACAATATCGGAGGCGACCAAAATAACCCCTCACAACAATTGAGTACAAGAACAGTGAAGACCAAAAATGTAACTTCAGAGGTTTTTTACAACTTGCTTTAGGACTCTATTTATAGTCACTGGTCATAGCGACTATTTGCTGACGTGATGAAATTCAGATGCCTCTATTGAATCCAGGCACCTCCAACTGGCTGATCTTTATCCACGCTAACATTCACCATTCGCCAACCTAGAGGCGCCTGTTGTTGGTGCAAAAAACATCTGAATTCAATCCAGGCACCTTGAGTTCAGTCGTCGCTGTTATCAATTCTACAACGGTTGAATTCGACTATTGAGGCGCCTTTATCCAATAGAGGCCCTTGGAATCCAAGCACCTCAGAAGTTGACCATTCTTTCCTCCACTCACTTGGGTGATGTTCTGATCGTAAACTCACCTGAAATCAACTTTGGTCTTTTTCTCGAGCAAGCTTTCTCAGCTTCTCGTCCATCGAACATTGCATGTGTTTTTCTTGCTCCACCGGTGTACTCTTCCGTAGTTCCTCGTCCCTCGGATGTACTGAGCTTGTCGACACGCTTCCCGTGCTATCCTTCTACCTCACTGCGTCTTCCGCTCAACTTTTAGTGTTACTAAGTTTCTGTATACTTAGATGCAAGACATCAAAAATAGACCTAACTTGGCTCAGTTGATCGCATCAAAACTAACCAGGGTACTTACGGTCGTTCCTTGGTCCACGAGAGCAGCTACATCCAGACTCCTCTCCCTCCACGGCTCCTCCACCCCCTCCACTAAAACGCTCCACCTCAACATCGAGACAAACTCCTACTCCGTCCCGTGCCCCTGCTTGTACAGGAGCCTTGTCAGACGACTATGCCGCACATGCCCTCTCCCTCCATGGCTCCTCTGCAACCTCTTATCACCACTGCCACTATCATTGATCCCACCTCCTGTACCTCTCTTGGGCCATCAGCGCAGCCACCCTTCTTCTCTTTCTCTATCGCAGACCACGACGCAAGCTCCTTGGCCATCTTCGTCAATCATCAGATCTCGCCCAGCCACCACCACCAAAGATCCCTTTTAGATTTAGGAGGGATTCGCTGCCTCTTGGCCCTCACTGTCTTGCACACCCTAAAATGCTCCGCCTTCGAGCCCTTAGGTCTCTGAGCCCTCATTACCATGCACATCTGCTACCGTGCTCTACCTCTAAGGCCTCCGGCCTCCACACTTCACTCTGTTTCCAATCTAGACCTTGTCTCCAAGGTCTTCTCCAACCCAACGCTCCTCTCGGCTTCATCGACTCGGCTCTCCATTTGGCCCGGCTGATCAAACACCTAGCTCATCTCCAATCGCCCTCACCATTTGGATGCTTTGACTCACCTCCACTTTGGTTCGACATCCCTTCACAAGTCAAACTCTCCAACTTATTCATCCCAGCTGGTCGATAGCATGTAGGACAACACATGTGTTGTCAGAACACGTGGAGCATGTAGTATGGTTGACATAATGTGATCCAACGTGATCTCCTATAGTGAAAGACGTGGTTAACATGATCCCAGATATGGCAACATGACATTCCCTTTACCACGGATATGATATCTCACTCCTTTGTATTATAAAAGAAGTTTGCTCCCACTGGCCAAGGTACGCGTACACATTAGCACACATCCATTTCCATTGATTTACTACTATTCATCTTCTCATCTCCTTCCATCAGAGATTGACTTGAGTATTGGAGTGGACGAGTTGAATCAACCCATCCTTCATTCTAATCTCCTCCCTCACTCTTTTACTTCTAGCAGGCTCTCTAGGCTATTCGACCCTCTCGGCAAAGCTCGATGACTCCCTTCTACAACTTCACAGGCATCTCCGGCTGCCCCACCTTTCTCCTAGCTCTTCCGGTGACGAGGACAACTCACATTTTCTTCGGAGACTCGACCTAGTTAATATCGAAGATAACTCACTCTCTTATTCCTCCTGGTCATGGTGACTCCGTCAACATGAGGGACAACTTACCGGTGGCTTACCCTCCCAGCGATTTCAGAACAAGAACACGTGAAAAAACAAGATGCAAAAAGATCAAGATATAAGTAAAGGAGATCAGTTTTATCCCCTTATTAGTATTGTTCAGGAATATTTGAAAATGGATAGAAGGGTTTTGTTAGAATTTTGGTACCTTTTACGATAATCCATCAAATGTTACTACACCAAAATAGGTGCTTTGCGACGGTTCATTATGTGATTGGCGGCGGTTCAAACTGCCGCTATTAACCATTTGCGGCGGTTCTAAAACTGCCGCTATCCGTAGTGTCGCCAGCCATTTTGCGGCGATTTTGAGCAACCGCTGGTACAACCGCCGTGAATTATTTTGCGGCGGTTTGGGTGGCAATTAAACCGCCGCAAATCACTTGACTAAAATGTCACGCTAAAAGTTTAACAACGGTTTGGAAACCGCCGCTACATGGTGAATGGTGATAGTTAATAGCGGCGATTTGAAACCGCCGCAAATGGTGAATGGTGATAATTAATAGCGGCGATTTTGGTGGTGATTGAACTGCCGCAAATCACTTTGTTAAAAAGCACGTTAAAATTTTAGTGGCAGTTCTCGAACCGCCGCAAACAAAAAATTTTTATAGCGATTTCAACCACCACAAAATTTATTAGCATGAAATTACTAAAATTATTGCGACGATTTATGAAACCGTCGTTATTAGTTAACATTGTGCTCAACCAATTTGTGTGCAATTTGAAATCGTCACAACTAATTTAATTCAAAAGGTATTAAGAACAAACCAATGCATCAAATGCAAGTTTATCTTGCTAATGTCTAAGCAAATACAAATCTTTAACATAAAAAAATCTTAACAACAGTAGACCTGTAATCTAAAGAAAAAAAAGACTAAGGGTTAGAAGTTGATGTTGGTCCTTCATTTTGGGGTCCATGACTAGCCTTGGAAGAACGCCTTGCTTCTAATAGTGAGCCTATGTCTGTTTCCTGAAATTAAATAAAACGTCAATATTAGAAGTTTGATCTTGTAAAAGATGTTATAAAAATACAGATGCTATATGAGACAGAACTTTATTGCAAGAAAAGACATATTGTTATCAATCCATCAAATTATAGATTAGACATAAGAAAACAAAAATATATTAATGTACTTAAAAGAAAAACATTAGCAGTAATAATTAGCATAGGATAATGTACTTGAAAACAACAACCATGAAGTAAATCCATCAGTAGGTCACGACCAGCAGAAGAAAACAAATTGGCCAGATTAATGTACTTGAAAAAAAAGAATACAAAACATTTAACGTGCAGTGAAGTAGCGTTACAGTAATAATAAGCATAGGATAATCAAGTAATTATGACTCGCTATAAAAACAACCATGAAGTAAATTTATAGTGGGAGCCAAGAGCATTGAAGTCAATAGAAACTATACCTGATTGGCCTGTAAACCAGTGGGAAATTGACCTCCTTGTTGACTCATAATAAAGGTCATTTGATCTTGTAACAATTTTAACTGTAGCTTCAAGCTCTCGTATTCAGCTCTTGATGGACCATCAGATTGAATCGAGCCTCCCGAGCGAGATGATGACCCAAGTTGGGATGGACAGACACCAAATCCCATGCCTCGAACATATCCCGGGTGCTCTTTCCCAAAGACTTTCACAAATGCTTCATCTGCAGAAGATCCTTGACTAATCTCCTTTTCTAAATCTTCCTATTGACATTAAATGAAAATTATGAAATCTAAGCATAAATTACATATTTAGAAACAATATAAACACTCAAAACATCCAAAATATATTTAAAACTTACATTCTTTTTTTTTGGGCCTCTTCATTGACAAAAGATCCATCTTTCTTTGAAAACTTTCTTTATAAGAGCTATGAAATTCCTAACCTCTTATTCGAAACTTTCTTTGGAAAATGACCATACTCCTTGCACAGGTACAGTAACCGATCGATATGAGTTCAATAAAAAGTACTAGTATCATGCTATAAATTTGAACTTCACCATTGAACTAAAATTTCACCAAAATGAACAAAAACAGCACTTCAGAAAAACCTGGTTATACACCACCCATGCTACAATGGGCTTGAACTTGGATGTAAGATTTGTGGCAGCTTTTTTTAAGCACATATAATTTTCTTTAATCTGCAATATTTGACTAGTTAAAGATGTGACCCCGATATTCTCTAGATCACAAAACATTGCAAAATTATAAGTTAAGACCTTAATCAGACATATTTTCTCAAATTCAAGAATGAAATGTCTTATATTGATTGGCAAAAATAGCATAATTGAATAGTTGTTCTGGCCTTACAACATCATAAACTGAATTTTCTCTGACTTCAGAATTTGTAATGGTTGCTAGGTACTTGATCCATTCAGCTCTCTTCAGACACCCATATACGAGATCAACAAACTCAATTAGAAGTTTTTATTTCTTTCTAAGCAAACACAAGGACTGTACCTATAATGGAGTTCTTTCATCTAGAGGTACAAAAGCAGCAAAATTGCAGGGTTGCTGTTGTTCTACATTGCTAATGAAATGTGCAGAGAATTGAGACAGTTGTTGCATGTTTGTCTTTCTAACTAGTTGGATACCACCACTAATGTAAGATTTGAGCAAACACTAAGAATTAATTTGATCTGATGCATTCCCTTGAAGCTCTCTAGTAGGCCCAGCTATTGGTGCAAGTTGCATCAATGATATTCTCCTTCAAGTGTTTTAATGTTTGACAATACAATTAAGTCAGTGATACATTAAACAGACAAAGGGGAGCAAAAGAGAAGTAACCTAAGTTGAAGAAAAGTCCTAGTCAACCTAGGCACTAAGACCTGGTGAGTGAAGCTGGGCACCTAGCGAAGGGCTGCTGGGCACCTAGCGAAGGGCTGCTAGGTATCGAAACCCTAAGACATAGCGAAGGGCTGCTAGGCACCTAGCGAAGGGCTGCTAGGTATCAAAACCCCAAGACCTAGCGAAGGGCTGCTAGACACCTAGCGAAGGGCTGCTAGGCATCGAAACCTTAAGACCTAGCGAAGGGCTGCTAAGCACCTAGCGAAGGGCTGCTAGGCATAGAAGACCTAGCGAAGGGCTGCTAGGCACCAGGCGAAGGACCGCTTGGTAACAAAGACCTAGCGAAGGGCTGCTAGGCACCTGGCGAAGGACTGCTAGGGAATGAAGTTTTGGCCCAAGGGACTGGGCAACTTAGCAGAGCGATGACTAAGGACAGGAGTAGAGACGGGTCGGGGTTCGGGCGTCTCGAGATCCGGAGTAATCGGAAGCTAAGCAAAAGTCCACCCGAAGGGCTGGGTGGCAACCATCTCCTGAAAGGAGTAGGTGAAGGGCAAGTTCTCGGGGATGGGAACTTGTGCCGGTTCGACCTAGGGTTTCGTGCAAATTCGAAGTCCGAACCAAGTCCTTAAGGCTAATATTATATGTACATATGCTTTGTGTTTTGTATCTTGCAGGTACCAAGATTGGAAAACAAAGCAACTAGCTGGAAGCCATCATGCAGGGCGCCCCCAGTGTTGGGGGCGCCCAGAGTAAAGAAGGAAAACAGGTGTTTTGGTGTAGTAAGCAGAATAGCTCCAAGCGGGGTGCCCGGAGCGTCCGGGGCGCCCGGGTTTAAAGATGTTTTTGCAGTTTCGAGTCTGAAACACAGATAAGCCCTCATGAGGGCACCCGGGAGGTCCGAGGTGCCCTGGTCAAAGGTTTTATCAGCTACGGAGAGTTCGACGCGGGGATAAGGTTTGACCGGGTTTATCGGGGCGCCCCCAGCGTCCAGGGCGCCCCCAGGAAGCCTATATAAGGGGTTTCGACCCCTCTGCCTCTAAAACAACTTCCAAGAGCCATTCTAAGCATTCTGACCAACGACAACACGCTAGAGACGAGGCTCCACGACCGGGAGGCTCCAGGAGGAAGTGCGCGGTACTTCGGAGGTCCAGATCGGTCGAGCTTCAGACTTTGTCTTGTTGGTTTGCTTTTATTTTATTCCGCACTTAATATTATTTATCTTTTGATTGTAAACTTGCACTGTAAGTCGGGTTTCTCCGCCTCCGGAAAGTCCGGGAAGGAGACCAATAGTGGACGGGCGTTCCCGTGCATAGGCCTTGGATGTACTGACCCTGGGGGGTCGGGAACCAAGTAAAAATCTCGCTGTGTCCCTGTGTCTGTTTATTTTCGTTCTGCTTTACTTTTCCGCTGCACTAACGCTTTGAGTTCAGAACGACAATCGAAAGTCTTACGAAGTTTCGGAAATATTTTAACAGTCAATATTCACCCCCCCTCTATCGACGGCACCGGTCCTACAATTGGTATCAGAGCCGAGCCGCTCTTCACCGGACTAACCGCCGACGGAGCAACGACGCCAGGAGTTGAGGGGGAGCCCAGGGGTGAATCAGGTAATTTCTTTTTAATGTCTAATTTTAAATTGCATATTATTTGTTTCACATACAGGGAGAGAGGGCACTATAAAAATCAGTGCCCTACTCGTAAGACCCGATCTACACCACCGGCGGCAAAGGAGGTATCGGCGCCAGGAGTCCGGAAAAACAAGGATCACGTACAATGCTTCAAGTGCGGAAAATCCGGACACTACAAGAACAAATGTCCGGCGAAGGTACGCAAGATTTATATTCCAAAAATCTTTAAATTTCCTGCACTGCCTTGTGATAAAGTAGTTAATTTTTCTGATAAATTAGATTTACTGCATAGTAAAATTAATATTTTGCATGATAAATTACAAAATGTGAATATGACTAAAATATCAGAAATTAATTGTTTAATTCAGAATATCAATTCAGAAATTTCTAAAATAAATTATAATAAAATTAATTCTGATAATTTTAATTTTGAAAATTTTAATTCTGATAAAATTAATTCTGAAAATTTTAATTCAGATAAAATTAAAACTAAGGATAAATTTGAATTCAAATTCGAAAATCTTAAGGATAATCCAAAAATTAATTTTGAATTTCTTGAAAATATTGAAGATAATTCTGAGGATAAATTCGAAGATGAAATTCTCCAAGATAATAACTTAATCATAGAAAATATTGAAGATTATTACAAAACCTTAATTAGTGGCCCAAATTACTCCACCTATGTTGAGGACATTGAAAGATCTAATGTTGAAGAGGAGATAGAATTTTCTAAGATAAAGGCCATAGTCAATAAAAATTACAAAAATTCAAATAAATCAAAATTACTAGAAAAACTTGAAAAGATAGATAAAGATGAGGAAGAAATCTTCGAAATAATGAAAATGATGAATTTAAATCCACAATTATTAATTAATCATTTCAACCTTAATTATTCGAATTAAATCTTAATCATTCAAATTCAAAATTAATTAAATCTTAATTATTCAAATACAAATTAAATCTTAATTATTCAAATACAAATTAAATCCTAATTAAATTATAATTAATTCAAATTAATTCAAATTAAATCCTAATTAAATTCAAATTAATTCAAATTAAATCCTAATTAAATTCAAATTAATTCAAATTAAATCCTAATTAAATTCAAATTAAATCCTAATTCAAATTAATTCAAATTAAATCCCAATTCAAATTAATTCAAATTAAATCCCAATTCAAATTAATTCAAATTAAATACCAATTCTAATTAATTCTAATTAAATCTTAATTAATTTAACTTAGATTAATCCAAATAAATTAAAAATGAATTAATTCATACTTAAAATTAATTCAAACTTAAATTAAGTAAAATAAATTTAATTAAATCAATTAAATTCAATTTAATTCCTGTTCAATTTAAACTTAATCAATTAATTTCTAATTAATTCAACTTCAATTAATACTTAAGTAACCTGAATCCAACTAAAATCTTAAATAACCTTAACTCAAACTGAAATAAAATTTTACCCAAACTGTAACAATTAAAATTAATAACATTAAATATGTCAAAGTGGGTTGGCATGTTCGCGGGTTCACACGACATGTATCAAATCGGGAATTTGATATATTTTTAGAAACTTAAATAAAATGCTTTGGACTTGTTTGACTCATGCATAATTGTCATGTCATGCATTTGCTATTTCTTTTAAATATATGACATGTCATTCATATTTAAAGTTTATGCATATATTAGAACGGCTATAGGAAAAAGAATAATTGAAACTTGATCAACCTAGTATTGGGTGGCGGGGAGATGATAGTACGTTAGGGAAGCCAATTCTAATAAGATCAAGTATACTTGGTCTCTTTAGACTGGTGAAACTAGCCGAAGCTACCGATCCAAGACTCAAACTAGTTAGACCAGAATTTTTCAAAAAGTAATTTTGAAAATGAAATTTTATTAAAAGGCTTTGTCAAGGAAAGGGTTGATAATCCAATAAGGCTACGACCAGGCCTAGTGCCTCGCCAAGACCTGGAAGCCAATTTTTGAAATTCAAATTCAAGTTACCTCTTGTCAAATTCAAATCTAACACAAGCTTCAATTAAATCTAAGAGTTAATAATAAATTAAGAAAAATAATTCAAACATCTCACAATACACCTATAAGGCAACCATGCTTGTTGTATTGATACATCTAAAATGAGTGAGATGTTAAGGACTAATGAATTGAAAAATATTTTTCAAAATTGTTAGAATATTTTCCTAAAAATATATTTTCAAAATAGTGCTTCAACATAATAATGTTTGTATGGATTTCATGCTTGTTGATTGCCAATACAGTATATGCTTTCAAAAATTATATTCTTTCAAAAATTATTTGACTCACTCAATTAGACACAAGTCTCTTAGGACAACACTAAAGTTTCTTAAGGCACTTAGATAGAGTCAAACGGTATCGAGTACAGGGTAAAGTGCTTTTCATTGTTTTTGAAATGGTTTTCAAAATTGCACTTTAAACATTACTATCATTTGAAAAATACTTTTCGATAACTGTGCTTTAAATCAGTATTACTTGTGTTTTCAAAAAGGGGTTATGTTGTAAAAATTATATGTTCAAAAATTTACCTATTTCTTTGACTTTGATAAACCCTAAAGACATAGAGGAAATGTCCACTTCATGATTTTCAAGGACTCCTAGGATGTGTCAAATTTAGGGGGAGTCTGAGTCAAAAGAAGAAATTTAGAAAAGTTTTTTTTGGTAATTATTCATTTTTTGTTAAATATTCCTTTTAATCTGAATCAAATCTTAAGACTCAGAGGAAGAGTACTTGTGGTCAACAAACTTCCCAGGACTGAGTCAAGTTTAGGGGAGGTCAAATTAAAAGAATTATTTAATAACATGTTTTCATATCTGCCAACTTTTGCTAAAAATCTAAGTCTTTCAAAATACTATTATTCTATTTGTTAGAATTTGTGTGACTTATGATATTATTTTTGAAATAATGTTTACTTGGGTTGGAGAATTTCCAGGACACTTAGGAAATGTCCTTGTAGTCAACAAGGTTTCCCAGGATGGTGTCAGACTGGAAAATAAACCAAGTCAAGTAAAATATTAGGTCTTCAAAAGTTTACACATTTTTCAAAAACCACTAGCATATATTTTCAAAAGTACTATCATTTTTTTTTTGCAAAATTCCTATTAATATTTACTTGAGTTTGAAGAATTTCCAGGACACTTAGGAAAATATCTTTGTGGTCAACAAGGTTTCCTAGAATTGTGTCAGACTGGAAAAGAAACCCAAGTAAAATATTATGTTTCAAAAATCACTTATATTTTTCAAAGTTTCATCTTCTTCAAAAATACTTAGCACTTGCAAAATATGCATAATACTTATATTTTCCAAAATAGCATTCTTTCAAAAATTATGCATTTTCCAAAAGTACTTAATTTTTCAAAAATTCAATACATTTTCAAAGATACTTATATTACATAATCTTTCAAAAGTACATGGCATCTGTCTCAAAATTATGCATTTTTCAAAAAAAATGCAATATATCATTCAAAATGCCATGCTTTCAAAAATTGTGCACTAAGTATGTTCAAAAAGAACTAAAAGTTTTCATTGTTGGTGCAAGTAATTTCTTATTTTTTTTGATATATGACAAAGGGGGAGAGGTGGTGTGTGCTTAAGTTAGAAAAATTTTCTCCCAAAAATCAAAAATGTAGTTTCAAAACTTATATCATTTTTCATTACTTATATCATTTTTTTCATTTTTTCTCAAGGACAGTAAGTTAGCCCCTTAAACCAATCTAACTTAAGTTATTGTCAAACATCAAAAAGGGGGAGATTGTTGGTGCAAGTTGCATCAATGATGTTCTCTTTTAAGTGTTTTAATGTTTGACAATACACTTAAGTCAGTGATACATTGAACAGACAAAGGGGAGCAAAAGAGAAGTAACCTAAGTTGAAGAAATGTCCTAATCAACCTAGGCACTAAGACCTGGTGAGTGAAGCTGGGCACCTAGCGAAGGGCTGCTAGGTATCGAAACACAAGTCCTGGCGAAGGGCTGCTGGGCACCTACCGAAGGGCTGCTAGGTATCGAAACCCTAAGACCTAGCGAAGGGCTGCTAGGTATCGAAACCCCAAGACCTAGCGAAGGGCTGCTAGGCACCAAGCGAAGGGCTGCTAGGCATCGAAACCTTAAGACCTAGCGAAGGGCTGCTAGGCACCTAGCGAAGGGCTGCTAGGCATAGAAGACCTAGCGAAGGATTGCTAGGCACCAGGCGAAGGACAGCTTGGTAACAAAGACCTAGCGAAGGGCTGCTAGGCACCTGGCGAAGGACTGCTAGGGAATGAAGTCTTGGTCCAAGGGACTGGGCAACTTAGCTGAGCGATGACTAAGGACAGGAGTAGAGACGGGTCGGGGTTCGGGCGTCTCGAGATCCGAAGTAATCGGAAGCTAAGCAAAAGTCCACCCAAAGGGCTGGGTGGCAACCATCTCCTGAAAGGAGTAGGTGAAGGGCAAGTTCTCGAGGATGGGAACTTGTGCCGGTTCGACCTAGGGTTTCGTGCAAATCCGAAGTCCGAACCAAGTCCTTAAGGCTAATATTATATGTACATATGCTTTGTGTTTTGTATCTTGCAGGTACCAAGATTGGAAGACAAAGCAACCAGCTGGAAGCCATCATGCAGGGCGCCCCCAGTTTTGGGGGCGCCCCCATCATGCAGGGCGCCCCCAGTGTTGGGGGCGCCCAAAGTAAAGAAGGAAAACAGGTGTTTTGGTGTGGTAAGTAGAATAGCTCCAAGCGGGGCGCCCGGAGCGTCCGGGGCGCCCGGAGCGTCCGGGGCGCCCGGGTTCAAAGCTGTTTTTGCAGTTTCGAGTCCGTAACATAGATAAGCCCTCATGAGGGCGCCCGGGAGGTCCGGGGCGCCCTGGTCAAAGGTTTTATCAGCTGCAGAGAGTTCGACGCGGGGATAAGATTTGACCGGATTTATCGGGGCGCCCCCAACGTCCAGGGCGCCCCCAGGAAGCCTATATAAGGGGTTTCGACCCCTCTGCCTCTAAAACAACTTCCAAGAGCCATTCCAAGCATTCTGACCAACGACAACGCGCTAGAGACGAGGCTCTACGACCGGGAGGCTCCAGGAGAAAGTGCGCGGCACTTCGGAGGTCCAGATCGGCCGAGCTTCAGACTTTGTCTTGTTGGTTTGCTTTTATTTTATTCCGCACTAAATATTATTTATCTTTTGATTGTAAACTTGCACTGTAAGTTGGGTTTCTCCGCCTCCGGAAAGTCCGGGAAGTAGACCAATAGTGGACGGACGTTTCCGTGCATAGGCCTTGGATGTACTGACCCTGGGGTCGGGAACCAAGTAAAAATCCCGCTGTCCCTGTGTCTGTTTATTTTCGTTCTGCTTTACTTTTCCGCTGCACTAACGCTTTGAGTTCAGAACGACAATCGAAAGTCTTACGAAGTTTCGGAAATATTTTAACGGTCGATATTCACCCCCCCCCCCCCCTCTATCGACGGCACCGGTCCTACACTAGCAACTACAAGTTACATGAATTAGAAAAAAGGGAAAGAAACGCAGACAGTGAGGGCAAGTGTCTAGACTTTCAGGTTCATGCACCTAAAGCAATTTCTACATGAATCAAAATATCAGGAAGATGTTTCGTGGGTGATAAACTAACTAGACTTTGAGCATGAAATGCTTCAATTGTATCACTCTATGCACAATTTCCCCTTGCACCTAAAGATATCATTTAGTATAACTTGACTACAGAATATACATATGAAGCAGATTAGATGAGTAGAACAATTGGATGCCTTATTTTCATACAAGAATTAATCAATGAAATATCATGTGAGATAAGAATACCCCTTGAACAAGATCAGCAAGGCCAGCTCCAAACTCTTGAAGAATCTCTTGAATGATTCAGATTGATTACCATTGGAAACTAAAGGATTCAGATTCAAACCCTTGAAAAAATGATAATGTAAATAAACAGAGGCAGAGGCAGAGGAAATGAGAGACGGAGAGGGAGAGAGGGATACCTTGAGATGGAGAGACAGCGACGATGGAGAGATCGTGAGATGGAGACACCGTGAGATGGAGAGACAACGACGATGATAGCGATCGATGAACGGCGAACGACGAATGACGAAAGGCGACGTCAAACGGTGAGGGCACTCGAAGGTTTTGGTGGTGAGGTAGCGTCGGCGTTTAGGGCAAGCACGCGAAAGGAATACGACGTTAGGGCAAATGCGAAGCGACGTTTGTGAGGAATGCGTCGGCATTTAGGGCGTTTGTGAGGAATTAATGGATGAAAAGCTTAATTATTTAATCAATATATTAAATATTAATCATTAATAATAATGTAACTTTTTGCGACGGTTGCGTAAAACCGCCGCGAAATGTTGGCATAAAATGTGACTGCCGCGTAAATCACCACTCCACTACAATAAATTAGCGGTGGTTAATATGATACCGCCGCTAAATTCCATTAATTTGCAGCGGTTTCCAAACCGCCACTAACACCGCCGTGAAATACTTATTTTGCGGCGGTTTATCATAACTGTCGCAAAACAACCGTCGCTAAATTCCGTTTTTGGTGTAGATATTGATCCTTGGGCACCATTCAATCTACAGGTTTTGAATAAGGAAGCTCAGTTGATTTCCTATTGAAAGAGACCTTTTTGAGGAATCCTATTTATGAACCCCTAAAAATTTACAAGTGTATACTCATTCTGGAATACCCACAAGTCTTGGCTCTACTTCCTTGAGATCACTACTGGAGGCTCTTTGGAAGCCGTGTGAGATCGGGATGACGGTACGAGATGAGATCGGAGAGGAGTCGACCCGGCAGAGGCAAGAGATGCGCAGGGGAAGATGCGGAACGATGAATGAGCCCTGGCAAAGGCAATATATATATTTTTAATTGATTTAGGTTATAAATTAAATTATATCCATTGAGATTAAGATGGACGACGCGGAGTCGACTTAATTCGTAGAAGGATAATACAGAGTTTGAATTTGAATATCTGATTATCAAATTTAATATATAATGCATCATAATTAACTATTGTTGGGGTAATCGACCCAAGTATGATCGGGAGGATCATGGTTTTGATGTGTGTGCCAATATGGTTAAGTTAGGGTGTTATGTTGTTTTGATATGTGTGATTAAGTTGTGCAGGAATTGGTGAGTCACACATGGAGTACGCATCCGAGGGACGAGAGTTAAGGGAAGAGGACTCCAAGGGCAAGCCGGGTGAAGTGGACTTCAAAGGGCATACGTGAAGGATGGCATGGAAGCAAGTCGAGGGCTTGTGTGCGCATATGAGGGACGACAGCCGAAGAAAGAGGACTTCAAGGGGCGAGCCAAGGGAGTGGACTTAAAGGCATACGTGAAGGGTGGTCTTCAAAATGAGGAAGAGTGCAAATGTAAGCTGGGCAGTCGACTGGGGATGGATCAGTCGACTGCCAGCAAGTAAACTCGAACTCACAGAAAGATCAATCGACTGGTCTGAGACCAGTCAACTGATCAGGTCAATAGCCGTTGAGACTAGCCGTTAGCTAGGTGTTTGGCTAGGACCAATCGACTGCCCGTAGGGCTGTTGATTGGTGGCGAGCTGGCTGTTTTTTTAAACAGTCCTCTCTACTATTTAAGCTGTAGCTTAAGGCTAAGAGAAGATTAGCTCTTCATTGTAAGATCTTCTCTTTTGTGCTCATCTTCCTCTTCAAACTCTAGAGTCATCTTGTAAGGAGGAAGAAAGGTTATGAGAGGTTGTTCTCCACCGAGAAGGAGAAAGAGTTAGCCAGAGATTGCCGGGGCGTGATCCACCGAAGGATCAAGGGATTGTGCACCTCAAGGACACGTTGTGGAGTAGGAGCAAGGAATCTCCGAACCATGTAAAAGGTATTGCGTTAGCATTATTGTGATTGATAAGCTTCCGTGTGTGCTAACATTGTAGGGAGAGTCGCGACTTGGGGTGACCGAGCTATTCACCCCCCCTCTAGTCGTGCCCACAGTCCTACAACTATTACATCTATCGACTTCGTAGATAGACTTGCTTGATCTATCTCAATTAACCAACTTACCTAACTTCTCTATCCACACCATTTGTTACCCTGGCGGTCGGTGGGAAATTTCCGTGAGGCCGGGCCGGTCGCCCGAGGTTGGAAAAACCTCGTTAATCATTTTTTTTTCTATCCACACCATTTGTTGGGTTCGAGCCACGGGGCTGGTGGGGCGTAAATCCTTGCACCCTGTGTAAACAGTCTATCCCCCCAACCTCTTGCCTTCTCAGTTATCGTGATTTATCTCCTCCGTGTTGGTCCTGGGTAGGGATGGAAATAGGCCAGGCGACCTGTCAGGGGCTTGTGGCCTGGTCTGGCCTATTTAAAAATAAAATAATACTCAGGCATGTTTGAAAGTTTATTTTTCTTATCAGGCCAGACTCAGACTCAATATAAAGACTATGAAACCTGACAGGTCGACCTGGGCCTGTTAAAATTATATTATATAATATATTATCAAAACAGAGATTCAAACCTTGGACTTCTACTGACCAAGAACTTATCTACCACCCTACTTACCAATACACTACAAATCTATTTTAACTATAACATATATATTTTATATATATTAGAAGTATCTTTAGCTAATTTGTTAAATTAGTATTTTGGATAATCGAATCAAATTGTTATATTTTATATATTAGAAGTATTTTGAATAAGCGAATTAAATTACAGGCTTTGTAAACAGGTCGCAGGCCAGGCCAAACTATTGAACAGGCCAGGCTTAGGCCAAGAATAAAGTCTATAAAAGGGCACATGCCAGGCTCAGACCGGTTTATTATTATTCAGGCCTGGCCTGTTAAGGTAAAAGTCTGGCCTGGCCTAGCCTGTTTCCATCCCTAGTCCTGGGGTGGGCTGGCGGGGGCGCTAGGGGCGAACGATTCACCTTTTGCCACTATCCACACCATTTGTCCCAGCTACGGCGTATTTGCAGAAATTTTTCCTCCAAATTGGGCGCAAACCCTGGGACGCTGTGCTTCTAGACCGTCCACTATGAGCGCTTCTCGATTTATCCTAGCGGCCGGTGAGAAATTTTCGTGAGATCGAGCCGGTCGTCTGAGATTGGAAAAATCTTGTTAATCATTTTTTTCTATCCACACCATTTGATCGATTAGTCCATCCGAGTTGATTATTCTCACCATTAGTTTGTTCAAATCTATAGACTTACCCAACTTACTCAAACTGTTCGACCCATTCAACCTTCTCGAGTTTGTCCAAACTAAAATCACGCTTAGATTCAATAGTCTAACAAGACCATCTAGCTAGCACATTCAAACTAATCAATTGTTTTCAGTCGATTGACCTATATATACAAATCAACTCGCTCTAGGAAAGCAAGGACTACGTAGCGCATTCGGTCGGCTAACCAAATCAACTTGCTCGATCCAACCCCTTCAATTTAGTGTTGGATTTGGGCCGGACCTATGCGATTAGTGAGGGCGATTTCTCATTCATTCCTTATCCATTCGGGTTTTCATCCACGTAAATAGACGGAGACCTAAGAACTCATCGGAAAGCCGACAACGTATGTTTTCTGTTCGTGACTCGATAGTTAAGTTTGTCTTCGGTTTCGTCATCAGTGTGTCGATCCGATCCTATCGATAAATCACATCCAAGACACGGAGACATGGAGTCTAAAGAGCATGCCGCAACGCTAAGCAAGCAGCTGGAGCCTACCATTCCCTCGACCAAATGCACTCGCCCGGTAGGCCAATGGACCCGGCTCGCTCTAACCGGTCCAACTACAAGCCGCCATCAGCACGACCAAGGCTGCCAGCTCGACTGCGATCTACGCACGGATTCGAGTGTTGGATCGCATTCAATCGTATCATTGATTCCACAGCGCTATCAGTAGGGGAAAAAAAAAAAAGATAATTACATAGTCATCGGCTTAGATTTGTTCAGCCGCACTCGCCGGGGCAGCCTTGACGGCGAGGAGATCAGCCAGCGTCGTCCGCCGCCGCCGCTCCCGCTTCAGCAGCGGGAGCTCGGGGACCTCGTCTGCTTCGCGGTGCGCCAGCTCGCACACCTTCACGAATTCCATTCTCCTCGTCTCCTCCTCCATCGACAGCTTGATCTTGAACACCGCCGCCTCCTTATCGTGGCTGCGGCCGTGGTCGTCGGCGGCTTCCTCTGTCTCGGAGGACGCAGAGTGGCAGCGTGAGATGAGCTGGTGGTGGCGCACGGCGAGAATGCCGTTGAGCATGTCATGGAGCAGCAGGGCCTCCGTCTCCGGCGCCGTCACCGGCGCTGCCTCTTCTCTCTCGCCCAATTCTTCGATCGGCCGAAGAAGCAGAATCCGCAGAGCAGAACAGTTAAGCAGACAAGTAATTAACGAGCATTTCTCACCAAGTTAATGAATGAGGAAACAAACCTATGTTCTCAGAGAAATGGGAGTAGTCGCTGAAGCAGAGCAATCTGCGATGCATCCAGTTGAGGATCTACCGATCGGAGGCAATCAGGAACTGGATTTGATAATACTCAATCAATGTAGTAACTTACCTTCATTGAAGAGCCAGTATTGCATCTATCCAACGGAATGGCATGCAATGGAATTGCTGGGATGGAGTTTAAATAAGTGAGAAGATGAGAGAGGCAAGTCCTCCATGAAAGGACACTTGGAGCTAACGTGGATCCAGAAGTCACTGTGGAATGCTCAAACCAAGTAGAACAAGCTTTGTGTTGGAGCTAATCGACTCTGAAATGATTCCATTGGAGAACATCTACGTACTTGCATGCGCCTCTGTCCTGATACCACCTTTCCAGGTTAATTTGAAGTTGATGGCAATGGGTCCTCTGATAGCATCACCTCAACCATTTCAGTTATTGGCTTTAAAAAGGAAAAACCCTAGCTTTAAATTTAGCCATTGACGGCGCACTTAAAGTTGCATAATGCTGAAAGGCATATCTAACTTTCTCAATTTTTTAAAGCATGTATTTATTTTTCATTTTATTTTTTTCATCCATCATTATATTTCAAAAAACATCATTATAGTGTCAATTTCAAAAATCAACATCATTATCATACTGATTTTAAGATTTATACAATACTAAAATGATACCGCATTTCAACGCACACCACCAGAGTAGTGTTGGTTTTAAAAAAATGATATTAATTTTTGAAAAGCAACTATTGTAATATTGATTTTTGAAAATTAGCACCATGTTAATTTTTAAATGCATCATCATACTAATTGATGGGAGAAATAAAATAAAAAGCAAATGCTCCCTTTGATAAATCTAAAAATTAAATCTTTTAAAATTACATATTTTTAAATACATCTCGAGTCAATTGCCACTTTAAATTTGAAGGTTTGATGGATAGTCAAATATCCTCTGGGGACACAGGCTCCAACTTTTTAAATGAGTGTGTCGACTTGTTTGCGTGGATAAGATAGGGTAAATTAGGTGCAATGTACCTCTCTAAGCTAAGCCACCAAACAGAAGATGTTATGTTCTCCAATCCAAGCAACCATATGCAGGATTTAGATGTGGGCAATGGGTTCCACTCAACAAAGAGACTTTAGCTTTTGCAACTGGCAAAACCCCACAAGCTTCTAATGAATCTAGTCTGTCTTGGATTCAGTATTGAACGAACTACTCTTACGAGCTTTTCGGATAGTTCCTTCCTTTCTCGGGCACTAGGACATGTCGGAGCACTCGGTGGTGATTGATTGAGCTAACTGGTAAGCTTGCTCGAGTGGACGAAAGCTAATGTACAACTGGAACGCTTAAAGGAAACTATAGCCGCACAGCTTTGGATAAGTGCCAGGTTTGTACGATGGTCTTAAGTGAATGAAATTGGCTACGTACGATATGAATGGGAGAGCAGTTTCTGTTGGATAATTTATAGGAGCTCTTTTTTTTTCCCGGAGAACCGACTTAATTGAAATTATATCAAATCAAACTTATCTATTGAGATGACTTGAACAACTAATCTCAGATTGCCAGCGGGGCTGGTTCTATCAAGCTTCTAGTCGTTGAGTCTGGGTCACCAAGTGCAAAGCCGTCCGATTGCCAAGTGTTGCCGGGTCGGGATGAGATTTCCCGAATAGATTTTGAGTGCTCCCAAATAAACGCCGAGTGGAATATTCTGAGTGTTTTCGAGTAGAACGTCAATTGCTCCTGAGTGACTCTCTGAGTGGAGCATCGAGTCGGGAAGATGAGTCCCGACTACTTCCGAATGATTCCCGAGTGGAAGCTAATTTCTCCCGAGTGGCTCTCCGAGTAGAGCGTTGAGTAGGCAAGAAGTGTCCTGCAGCTCCTGAGTGCGAAATCAGAATATTCCAGGTGTTCTTGAGTGAATGCCAAGTCGGGAAAAGTTCTCCTAAGTGGACACCTAGTAGGGAGAAAGATGTCGAGGCCTGCGTTAGTCTCAATATTCTTGAAATAGATTCGCCTCACTTCCCATTTTTCCAGGATACCGCTGTAGATCGTGATCGCCACCAAACACTAGTTGATCACGGTGAACTGAGGAAGTACCCGATTATTATTAACTTGGTTCAATGCAATTCAGACTCTAAATTTGCACTTCTTATGCACCCACGCGCGAGAGAAAATCTCTCCCCATGTATTTATTTATATACAACAATATAAACTAACAACGATACCAAAAAAACTCCCAATATGGATCTAAAATCCATTCACAACAGAATATATTTTCTTTCTATCTCATTTTCATTTACTTATATCCAACCGTTTCATAATAATAGAGTTGGTTTATAGTGAATCACAACGTAAAAAACATCATGAATATATTTGGATGAGAGGTTTTCTTTCAATTCAACCTCTCGACTACCCTAAACCAGCCTCTTACGGCGTTCCACAGCTCACTTCGACTCCTCGAACTCCCTTCCCAGAGCAGCTTGTGTTCTTAGAAACCCTCCTCTCTTAGCACTTAGCAGACTACATAAGTCTCTATTTGATACGAGTGTGAATCCAAGTGTTAAATGTTTCTCAAAGATAGGAACCCAATTCGATATCTTCTTTTAACTTTTAATTTCTAGATCTATTTCTTATTTAAGATCTTCTTATTAACTAGAATAAAGAATTAATAGATTTGTTCATAAAGAATTAGATCTTCTTATTATTGTTGAATTTTGTTTGAATTTTCAAATTTATTGGAGGAAGTTTAGTCCCACATTGCTAAGCTATCGGAGTTGGAATGCCTTATATATGAAGTCGCTCCAATCATGCTTAGATGGCTTAGGGGGACCTACACGCATGCGCGGGTTGAGCCCAAACCAGGTGGTTTCAGGGGGTCTGGGCCGGAAATCCATAAATCGGGCGCGACGCGGGGGGGGGGCAGGGGGGGTGCAAATCCCCAGCCCGTGAGCCTCGCGCTTGCGGGGGCCCGGTTTGGTTTTGCAGATTTCGGTTCGGTTTGATTCCTAAACCAATTTGGTTTGGTTTGCCTCTTCGGATCTATAAAAGGAGAAGGGGAAGAAGCAATTCAGTCATTCACTGCTTTCTTCTCTCCTTCTCCCTCTGAGCGATCGGCGCATTACTCCTTTCGTTTTTCGCATTCTTCGGTCGATTTTGGGTCTTGAGGCTTCGCCTTGTGCGATCTGAGGTTGTCTGCGCGGGCAGCGATCGTCTTGGAGTGCACCTACGACGCTGTGAGGTTGTCGGATCTTGGGGGAATTTTGCCGGGAGCCTTTGCACCGTACGGCGGCCATCAATTCTCTAAGGACAGTCGGCACGCCGGCGCTTCAACCGGATAACTATTCCTAACTCTGCGCTTTTCTTATCATATTCCTGCATCTATATATTTTATTGTCTACTTAAGTGTCTGCTTTATTGTAATTAACAATCTTAGAGAATTGATTGTACCTAAGTAGACATGTTAAATGTTAGAATGTCGGGGTCTGATGAGGCTAGCGCCAAACCCGAGAGGTTTTCCGGGCAAAATTTCAAACGTTGGCAACAACGAATGAAATTTTGGCTTACTACGCTGGGGCTTTTCTCCGTTATAGAATCGGATCCTCCTTCACCTGATGAAGAAGAACCTGCCTGTAGTGCTTCTACTGAGAGGTTTAAACAGAGGGATTATCTCTGCCATGGGAGAATCCTGTCCGCTCTCTCAGACGCACTATTTGATGTGTACTGCTCTACAACCTCGGCCAAAGAGTTATAGAAATCTTTGGATAAAAAATATAACTCCGAGGACTCTGGTTTAGAGACGTGAGCCTCGCGCTTGCGGGGGCCCGGTTTGGTTTTGCAGATTTCGGTTCGGTTTGATTCCTAAACCAATTTGGTTTGGTTTGCCTCTTCGGATCTATAAAAGGAGAAGGGGAAGAAGCAATTCAGTCATTCACTGCTTTCTTCTCTCCTTCTCCCTCTGAGCGATCGGCGCATTACTCCTTTCGTTTTTCGCATTCTTCGGTCGATTTTGGGTCTTGAGGCTTCGCCTTGTGCGATCTGAGGTTGTCTGCGCGGGCAGCGATCGTCTTGGAGTGCACCTACGACGCTGCGAGGTTGTCGGATCTTGGGGGAATTTTGCCGGGAGCCTTTGCACCGTAGGGCGGCAATCAATTCTCTAAGGACAGTCGGCACGCCGGCGCTTCAACCGGATAACTATTCCTAACTCTGCGCTTTTCTTATCATATTCCTGCATCTATATATTTTATTGTCTACTTAAGTGTCTGCTTTATTGTAATTAACAATCTTAGAGAATTGATTGTACCTAAGTAGACATGTTAAATGTTAGAATGTCGGGGTCTGATGAGGCTAGCGCCAAACCCGAGAGGTTTTCCGGGCAAAATTTCAAACGTTGGCAACAACGAATGAAATTTTGGCTTACTACGCTGGGGCTTTTCTCCGTTATAGAATCGGATCCTCCTTCACCTGATGAAGAAGAACCTGCCTGTAGTGCTTCTACTGAGAGGTTTAAACAGAGGGATTATCTCTGCCATGGGAGAATCCTGTCCGCTCTCTCAGACGCACTATTTGATGTGTACTGCTCTACAACCTCGGCCAAAGAGTTATGGAAATCTTTGGATAAAAAATATAACTCCGAGGACTCTGGTTTAGAGAAGTACACCGTGGGGAAGTTCTTAAACTTCAAAATGGTTGAAGGTAGATCTGTCATTGAGCAGACCCATGAATTTCAAATTTTGATTCACGGTCTTGCCGATGGAGAAATGCCGATACCCGAGAAACTTCAAGTCTTGTCTATCATCGAAAAGTTGCCTCCGAGTTGGGAAGATTTTGGCATGACACTTAAACACAGGAGAGGTAAAATCTCTCTTGAAGATTTAATGATTGCCTTAAATATCGAGGAAGAACATCGGAAGCAACATAAGGATGATGATAAGGGGATACCTATGGAATTTGCTCCAAAGGCAAATGTGGTGGTCTCTTCTGACAAGAACAAATTCAAAAACCAAAAAATAAAAAACAAAATGAAACTCAAACCAAAGGTTCAGAAGAAGCATGGGACTAGGCCGTGCTGGGCTTGTGGACAAGTTGGACATTTTGCCAAATTCTGTCCTGAACGGAAGGACAAGAAGAAGAACCAAGGCAATGTGCCCAACACCAAGGCGCAGGTCAATGTTGTGACTAGCACCAGCAATGGGTTCGTTTCCATTAACCCCGAACTAAATTTGATTTATCAACCCAATGAGTGGTTAGTTGATACAGGTGCTAATGTACACTGTTGTGCTGATCGCTCTGCCTTCCTTACTTATCAAGTAATTGAAGGCACTTCCGTAACCATGGGGAATCATTCTGCAGCCAGAGTGTTAGGGATTGGACGAGTTGACTTGAGATTTACCTCAGGAAAGGTCCTGTCACTGCATGAGGTGCATCATGTTCCAGCGGTCCGACGGAATTTGATTAGCGGGTCAAAATTAGTTCGTGCTGGTTATGAGCTAAACTTCAAATGTAATAAAGTTGTATTGTTACATTTAGGAACATTATTGGAAAGGGTTACCTTAATGAAGGTTTATTTAAACTCAATGTTGAGAATACGATTATTAATAAAATTAGTGATATTGGTTGTTCTTATAACATTGAGTCTTATGATGTGTGGCATGATAGATTAGGACATGTTAATTTTCAAACTATAAAAAGGATGATGAATCTTGACATGATTCCTAAGCATGCCATAAATGATAAGAAAAAATGTGAAGTTTGTATGCAATATAAACAGCCTCGTAAACCCTTCAAATCAGTTGATAGAAATTCTAATATTTTAGAATTAATTCATACTGACTGTTGTGAGTTTAACGGTTTAATAACGAGAGACCATAAAAGGTATTTCATTACCTTCATTGATGATTACTCTCGTTATTGCTATGTTTATTTGCTGAAAACTAAAGATGAAGCTTTAGATAAATTTATGATCTTCAAATCTGAAGCTGAAAATCAAACAAACCAAACCATTAAGAGGATAAGGTCTGATAGGGGTGGAGAGTTCACCTCAAACCTGTTTCAAAAATTCTGTCAAGATTCAGGTATAATTCATGAGGTCACTGCTCCATATAGTCCTCAATCTAATGGTGTAGCAGAACGCAAAAACCGAACCCTTGAAGATATGATTAATTCCATGTTAGGAAGTTTTGGGTTACCCAACTTCTTGTGGGGGGAGGCTCTATACACTGCTTGTCATATGTTAAATAGAGTACCTATGAAGTCAAGGGATAAAAGCCCATATGAACTTTGGAAAGGTCGAAGGACAAGTTTGAAATACCTAAAAGTGTGGGGGTGCCTTGCAAAAGTGCTAGTACCTGAACATAAAAGGAAAAAACTTGGTCCGAAGACTGTAGATGGTGTCTTCTTGGGTTATGCTCAGAATAGTTCTGCATATAAGTTTCTGATTATTAAATCAGAAATTTCTGGAATAGATGCAAACACTATTGTTGAGCTTCGTGATGCTACATTCTTTAAGGATATATTTCCTATGAAGACTAGAACACCTCAGTCTATTTCTAGTACTCCTACTAGAGATGACTCTGCCTCCATAGAGGTCCCATTATCCTTAGTGAGTGTACCTTCCTCAAGTCACTCTAGATTAGATGAATCTAGTGAGTGTACAGAATTGAGAAAGAGCAAGAGGCAACGTGTGTCTAAGGATTTAGGCAAAGATTTTATCACCTATAATATAGAAGGTGACCCGGTGACATATAGAGATGCTATAGCTTCTCCTGAAGCTAAACACTGGAAAGAAGCCATTAAAAATGAAATGAACTCTATTATCTCTAATGCCACTTGGGAGTTAGTAGATTTGCCTCCTGGTTGCACCACCATTGGATGTAAATGGGTATTTAAGAGGAAGTTAAAACCTGATGGGTCAGTAGATAAGTTCAAAGCCCGCCTGGTAGCTAAGGGATTCAAACAGAAGGAAGGGATTGACTATTTTGACACTGATTCCCCTGTTACTAGAATTACTACAATCCGAGTATTGATAGCACTGACATCCATATATCATCTTGAGGTCCATCAAATGGATGTCAAAACGGCATTTCTTAATGGAGATCTTTAAGAAAAGATATATATGGATCAGCCAGAGGGATATGTAGTTTCTGGAAGTGAGAATAAAATCTGTAAGTTAGTAAAATCTCTTTATGGTTTGAAGCAAGCCCCAAAGCAATGACACGAAAAATTTGATAGAGCTATGCTATCATTTGGCTTTGAAATTAATGACTCTGATAAATGCGTATATACTAAAATGAAAGGTGATAAATGTATCATTTTATGTTTATATGTAGATGATATTTTACTGTTTGGATCTAATCTTTCAATTATTAACGAGACCAAGGCTCTCTTAAGTGGTAAGTTTGATATGAAGGATATGGGTTGTTATGATGTGATTTTAGGGCTGAAGTTGACTCGCTCAACTGATGGAATAGCAATTTCTCAGGCACACTATGTTGAGAAAGTGTTAGAGAAATATGGCTATAGCCACATAAAATCTGTAGTCACACCCTATGATCCTTCAAAGACTCTCCACAAGAATAAGAGTGGTGTGGCTGTGTCTCAATTAAGATATTCCCAAATAATTGGTAGTCTAATGTATTTGGCAAATTGTTCTAGACCTGATATTTCGTTTGCTATAACTAAATTGAGCAGGTTTACCAGCTGTCCGGACAGAACACATTGGGATGCATTAGACAGAGTACTCAGATACCTAAAGGGTACTATATCCTTGGACTTGTGTTATGGGAGGTTCCCTGCAGTCCTGGAAGGATATAGTGATGCCAGTTGGATAGCTGACACTGCTGAGTGTAAAGGCGTTACTGGCTATGTTTTTACACTTGGAGGCGGTGCAGTTGCTTGGAGGTCTGTTAAACAGACGATCATATCCCGTTCTACAGCTGAGGCAGAATTGTGTGTTTTGGATACCACAGTAACTGAAGCTGATTGGCTTAAGGGTCTTCTTACTGAGATTCCCTTGATTGTAAAACCAATACCTCCTATTTCAGTGAACTGTGATAATCAAACAACAATAGCTCAGATTAGAAGCTCCAAGTATAACCAGAAACAGAAGAGACATGTACGAATAAGATTGAAGTCTGTTCGTGAGCTAGTTTCTCTCAGAGTGGTGTCATTGGACTTTGTAAGTTCAAAAGACAATATTGCTGATCCACTCACAAAAGGACTTGATTCTGAGAAAATCAATAGATCCAATAAGGGAATGGGACTGAGGCCTATTCTGGTATCATCTATAGCGGCAACCCAACCTATCTGATTGGAGATCCCAAGAAGTAGGTTCAATGTGGTATAAACAAGCTATAAGGGTGAACCGTAAGCATAAATTTGATTAAGATATAATCTCAAAGTCTCTTCCCTGGATAGATGCTTGACTGCTAGTAAGGATGAGCTTAAGGCTCTTAATGAGTTCGAGGTCTTTATGACAGGATGCTTGCAGTACATCCTTGGAGAACTCACCTATGTAAGTGTAACTGTGAGGCTGCAGTGTGGGGGGTCTGGGCAACTCTCCTTAACACTTATGAAACAAGATTCGGTGGCATGACCGTAATGCACCAACCCAGAAGGATTCAACCGTCGCCTGTGATGAGTTGTTGCCAATTGATTTTCACATATTAAAGGTTTAAGTTCAAGACTTAGTTCACTTCAAACCTGTGTGAATAAGATTGGTTTACTTAGGTGAAAATTCAAACCGGAAGGTATTTTCACTGAAAGCTCATTACGACAAAGCCTCAAGACCTATTTTATTATTTATTAGAATTTGAAATTTGTGGGGGATTGTTGAATTTTGTTTGGAATTTCAAATTTATTGAAGGAAGTTTAGTCCCACATTGCTAAGCTATCGGAGTTGGAATGCCTTATATATGAAGTCACTCCAACCATGCTTAGATGGCTTAGGGGGACCTACACGCATGCGCGGGTTGAGCCCAAACCAGGTGGTTTCAGGGGGTCTGGGCCGGAAATCCATAAACCGGGCGCGACGCACGCGATTATCGCGCGCAGGGGGGGTGCAAATCCCCAGCCCGTGAGCCTCGCGCTTGCGGGCGGCCCGGTTTGGTTTTGCAGATTTCGGTTCGGTTTGATTCCTAAACCAATTTGGTTTGGTTTTATTTTTTTCTTTCCTTTTATTTATTTTTTTATTCTTTTTTTTTGAGAAACCGCGCCCTTCCCAGCGGCGCTCGACGCGACTCCTCGTCGCGTGGTCGCGATTCCTCAGAGAGAAGAGGCAAAGGTTTGCCTCTTCGGATCTATAAAAGGAGAAGGGGAAGAAGCAATTCAGTCATTCACTGCTTTCTTCTCTCCTTCTCCCTCTGAGCGATCGGCGCATTACTCCTTTCGTTTTTCGCGTTCTTCGGTCGATTTTGGGTCTTGAGGCTTCGCCTTGTGCGATCTGAGGTTGTCTCCACGGGCAGCGATCGTCTTGGAGTGCACCTACGACGCTGCGAGGTTGTCGGATCTTGGGGGAATTTTGCCGGGAGCCTTTGCACCGTAGGGCGGCAATCAATTCTCTAAGGACAGTTGGCACGCCGGCGCTTCAACCGGATAACTATTCCTAACTCTGTGCTTTTCTTATCATATTCCTGCATCTATATATTTTATTGTCTACTTAAATGTCTGCTTTATTGTATTTAACATTAGTTAGGGCTATAAAATTTATAATCATGGAATCGAATTGATGATCATCAGCATACAGAAATGACAGTCAAGTGAAGGCTAAGTTCAGGAAAGCTTGTAACTTGATACAGACTCTAATCACTCTCTATATTTGTCAATACTTTCAGAGGAACCACAAATCTTATTGTTCTCGCCTACATTTCTGACATGGAACTCTGAGAGGCATAATGCTAAAATCTAAGTTACAGGCATTACATGGATGGTCATTTTTTCTTGGTTAGAAATAAAAAACGATTAAACTTATTAAAGGTTAAAGAATCTTAATAAACAACTTTCAAGAATAGAAGGATATTCACTATTTAAACTTTAGAAATGAACTCATTTCTACGAATTTGTGTAAGAGAAGAGTATTATTGAGACAACCAAAATTAGACTTCCATAGAGTTTGTTCACAAGAATCGTCTTCGACGATTGAGTGTGATGCCTAATAAATTGAACATGCTTAAGGTAGAGAGTCATACAAACTGATCCTAAAGTAATTCTTAGATGAACAATAGTTGGAACCTATACAATTGAAACTTATGATAACTGAGAAACAATCAGCAAGGTTTATGAACTAAGCTACTAAGATTTCAGACACAAACATTGTTTGTTCTAGGCCTGTCCATGACTCGGCTCGGGTGCGTAACCGAGTCAATGGGCTGGTTACCTATTGACTCAGGTCGTCGGATCTAAACCATAATTGGGGCGGCTACAGTTCAAGAGTTCATTTAACCACCAAATTGCCGGTTCAGAATTTTTTATATCTAAATAAAATTTGTTAAAAAGAGTTTTGTTATCGACACTAAAACTCGGGGTCTCACGAATGCGAAATAAGCATTCCTAACCAACTAGACTATAATTATTAACATTCATATATGTTACTTAATTATTTAATAATTAATTAATAATTTTTTGCTATATTATTATTATTATTATTAGTTGAAAGAAGAATAGGGAAGAAAATAATTTCTTTCGACTAATGTAATTTAAAAACTAAAGAAGCGTAAAAATAATTTCATTGTTCACTTATGGCCTAAACTTCTATGACTTTACTTTTTGACTCTCTCCAAAAGATCTCATACTAATGAATGTATTTTTTTATCCTTTTTAAATTCATGATCTTTTTCATTTTAACTAATTCGAGATTTTAATTGATCTCCAAGAGAAATCTCAATCATTTTTAACTTCAATTCTCTGGCTATAGTAGAAGGAGGAGGTTCATTATCTCAATCTTGGGGGGAAGAAAACCATTAATCCAAATGAGGATGATGATATTCAATTTACTGATGATAAACCTGAGCAAGTTTCAACATCCAAGACATAGGGTTGATGTCAACACATCTAAGATTTGGAGTACTCTTTTAAAATCGTAAAAGTACACGGACAACTTAATAAGTGTATGTACTTTTAAAGATTTGGAGTACTCTTTTAAAAGATTTGGAGTGCTCTTTTAAAATCCTAAAAGTATATGGACAACTTAAATAAGTGTATGTATTTTTTTAATATATTTTTAATAAATTAATAATTTTAATTTTTTTAAAATAATAACAATAATCTTATTCGTGATGCCCAGTGAATCACGAATCTAAAAGATCTGGAGCACTCTTTTAAAATCGTGAAAGTACGTACACGAACAACTTGTGTATGTACTTTTTTAAATATATTTTTAATAAATTTATAATTTAAAAATATTTTTTAAATAATAACAATAATCTTGATTCGTGATGCCCTGTGAATCATAATTATTTTTGATCCTTAAAGTTAAGGATCAATCTATTGGGAACTATTGAATGGACGATTTTGAATCCTGATAGGATTTAATTTGCACATTGAGATTTAGAAGATCAAAATTTGATAAAGTTAGTATGCTCGTCCTCCTCATATACTAGCCATAGCATCTAAACTAGGCCTCCGAGATTATGGTGCAGCGGTAGGGTGACTAATCGCTAACTCAGACATCCACGGTTCGATCCCTAGCTATGATCTATTTATAGGAATTTTTCTTCCAAATGGAATCGTTTTTATAACATCCAGACTAGTAACTCTAATGATTTATCTCCTCCGGAGATGCTGGATACTTTTGAAGGACTAAAATGAATAAAAACCATAATTTAGGAGGTGGATTGCAAATATTAGAAGATGGAGAGTCTTTTTGTAATTTTTTCTAAACTTATCCTTTATTTTTTTCTCTCTCTATTTTCCGCCAAAAATTACCATCGTGCGCAAACCTCTTCCCCTCTCCTCTTCGCCAACCACTGACGCCCCTCTTTCTCCCCTCTTCGCACGTCCATCGCAACCAAACTGACGCCGACCCCCTCTGCGGTTCTCATCCTGACGCGAAGCCCTAGTCGATGCTGCAATTTGTCCCCATCGCGATCCTCTTCTCCACGCGATGCAGAGCCAGTCGACGCAACGCCTGTTCCTTTGTCGTTCCCCCTCCTGCGAGCAAGTCAACGACAACGCTCTCCATGATCCCTCTTCACGGGAGCGCCGGGCTCTTTCTTTCTCCTCCCTTTCTTGCAGTGCGCACTTTCTAGGGGAGTTCTACAGCCGACGAACTCTACTAGGGGATTTTGAAGTCTTGGCGTGGTTACAGATTTGTGCCAGATTTGGATTAGGGTTTCCTGCCGACGCAAAGAGGTAAGTCTGTTCGACTGAATTGCGATGTAGGATTTAAAATATTTCCGTGCAAATTTATAGACTTCGGGTTGTTTGGGATTTGCCGCAAGTTAATAATTTTGGGTTCTTGACGTTCTGCGCTTGCGAGGAGTTGCGGTGAACGTCAAGAATTGGTGAGGTTGGATGAGTTGTGTTTTGTTTTGATCTTCTTGTCTTCTGGCCGTCAGTTGCTCCATTTGGAATATGCTGTGTAATCTTGGATTTATCCAGATATTAGGTTTAGATGAATTATGGGTTTGATCATCTGATCTCGTGTTGCAACCGTAAGTTTCATTGGAAAGTTGAGTCCTTATGCTTGTGTAGGATGTTGCCATATGTCGTGAGCTACCTTTAGCATGCTCCCGGGGCTATGGTGCAGTGGTAAGATCACTAGTTGTTAACCCAGATATCCACGGTTTGATCCTCAACTACGGCGCATTTTACAAGAATTTTTCCTCCAAATGAGGCGCGAATCCTGGGACGCTGGGCTTCTAGACTGGCCACCGCGAGTGCTTCCCGATTTACCCTGGTGACCGGTGGGAAACTTCCATGGGGTCGGACCGATCACCCCGGATTCAATTTGTCTGCTGCCTGGTTCATCAATTTTTTTTTTACCTTTAGCATTAGGGATGAATGTTGGACCTTGTAGTAGCTTGATCATAATTAGGCTTGGGTTTAGTTCCATAGGCTAATTCCGGATGTGAATGCTAAAGTTAAGTATTGGATTAAATTTAATATCAATTGTTGGAATTAACTTGGAGATTAAACAATTGTAAGCTAATGCTAATTGGATTTAGAATTAGTCTAATTGTGTGATTAGTGTCGCCGTGAACCACATTTTGGTTTAAGTTTAGATTAAATCTATACTAGACTATGATTTAGTTTAAATGGGAAATAATCGCTAATTAAAATTTATTAGTGATTAGTACCTTAGCAAGATTTGTCATTATGCTTATAGTATGTTTTAGCTAAATATCTCTTTGTTGCGATAGCTAAAACTATGCTTATTATACATGACCTTGACTTTGGACTAGCACGGTTGATTGTGAGAAATTTTCTTCGACGTGTAGACTACATTATGAAGTGGGTACTTCTTATTTGATTCTTTAGCGCCTTTTTTCTTTAAATGCATGATTATTCCCTTATTTGATTAGGTTGTTTTATCTTAAATTTATATTGTTTGTTTTCCTGCTTGGTACTTACTCTTTGCTTGATCTTTGAGATAAAATTTTAAAATTTTCAGTTATATCATCTTGACTTTTATTTTCTGATCCGAAGAGTACCGCTAGTACGCATATACTTTAGAAACATCACGTGACATATCTAGGATTTGGTTAGCATTAAATATACCTTACCTATTAGATTAGTTGCATATGAGTTTGTTATGGTTATGGTTTGGGTGCATGTGTTGCTGATTGACTCGGTTGACCTGATTTGGTTTGTGTACATTGGTATCATGTACCATATTGCATTGTTGCATGTTGACGGTTATCGACTTCCTTGTAGTTAAGCCCACCGTCAATCATTCTACTTACTCAACCATTCAGGGTAGTGGTAGTTGTCAGAATGTGAGCGGTCGTCTTGTTATGCTACTCTCAACCACTTATGAGTAGTGGTAGTTCTTAGAGTGGTAGCCGGTAGTAACACTCCTTCTGTAATTTATGAGGGATAAGTAGAGCGATTGTGCTCCCCCGTTGGGTACTAGAGCGGTTGTGCTCCTCTTCATAAAGTTAGAGGTTGTCCCGCCTTGTTTTTAGGTATCAGAGCGATCGTGCTCCCCTGGGGTCTTTGATATAGAGCGGTTGTACTCCTCCTTTTTCTTGGGGTTTGAGATTGAGGTTATTCTCCCAGCATCCTGCCTACTCGACCACTCATAGGAGATGGATTTGCGACTGCATACAGTTGCCACAGCTCTTGCCCGATCGGCCTCGCAAATGTGTGATGGCGGTAGATTAGTGTATAGGGGTAACACATATCATTGCATCATTTGCATACGATGCATCTTGCATTTGTTTGAGTTATGATTGTTGTATTTAATTGACATGCATATACGTATTTGATTTGCATTTGTTAATTGATCTGGATCTGCACAATAGTACGAGCAACTTATTGATTTGGTATGGGGGTTTCTGATTATGCCCCGCATGTATGCTTTTGTATTTATTATGTACACTATTTTTCAGAGACTGTATACCTTATTTCTTTCTCCTTTAATTATCTTGTTGATATCATGCATTTATCTGTTCATTATATCCATAAAGTTCGACTCCGGACTCACCAACACCTGCTTTTCTTTTATTTCAAGTAGTAGATAGTTGCGTCTCGTGCTGCCAGGAAAGGATCCATCTGTCGTCCCTTGTTGTCGAGTTTTATTTCCTATTTTTAGTTGCTTTCTATTTTCTGGAGTCGTTATTTTATTTTGCTAGTGGATTGATATTTATTTGTATCCGTTGAACTTTGGATTTGGTACTTGTATTTTTCGTAGTTAGTATGTTTATTGTAAACTGTGTGGTTGTGATGTCTGGTTATTTTTAGTTCTATTATTGTCCATCGTATGTGGCTGTGTTTATTATATGGGTGAGATTGATATAGTAAGTGTTTTATATTGTTTGTCATACAAGACAAATATTATTCGATTTTCGAATAAATATGGACTATGAGGACGTGACATTGAGCGTGTTAATTATCTTATTCCACCTTGCCACCTCGAGATGATGGTTCATATAATGAGTCCAAAAGTTACCTGCCAGATGGAGCCTTGATCACTGGCATCATCCATTCAAGTAATGGAAGTTCTACCTCTTGCTGTCAGTGAAGAGAGTCAAAGGAGAGGCCTCCTAGTGCTCCATCTTCATCTGCCATTCATACCTTTGCATGGAATTGGAAGAGGAAGGCTGCCTAACTGGTGGCTATTTCATTCGGCCTAAACAGATTAGAATAGCAACAGTTGAAGATATTAGGCTTTCAAGGAAAAGGCTCAAATTCTTAATTTTAGCAAATCTCAGAAATTATTTTTTATAAAACAAAGTAAGACTCGGTATAATAAATCTTTTTCGAGATTTCACATTGACATAGATTCGAATAATTATTTTTTTTATTATCATCTCCATTTGTCTTATAAATTGTAATATTTCTTAATATTACTTGCATAGAAATTTTAAATTAATCTTATATATATATTGAGGAAATAAAATTTAACTCCGAATTATATTTGTAAAACCATGATTGGAAATAAAAAATTAGCTTTTTTTTTCAAAATAGAAATTAAAAAAAGTGGGTCATTTTAGAGAATTGCCACAAACTTATAGAATTTATCAATTAAGTCCTTTATTTATTCCTTTCGCCACCCCGCCTATTTAGTAGCCGATGTCGCATCGCTTCCACACCCACTCCCACTTCTCCGGCGCTATTTATCCCTCCTCTCCTTCTTCCGTTTGCGTGTGGGGAAGGTCGCCGGAGAATGGAGACCTTCTACTGGCTGCTCTTTGGCGGGCTCGCTGCGGTGGTGGCGGCGCTGGAGCTCAGCAAGACCGGCCGCGACCGCGCCGTCACTTCCGCCGCTTTCAACTCCTTCAAGAACAACTACCTCCTTGTTTACTCCCTCATGATGGGTAATCCACCTACTTCCTCCTATAGATCTGTTCGTTCGCTCAGCGTTGGGAAGATCTGATCTGTTTAGGGCCAGATCTCAGTCTTCCTGTTGGGTCTTTTTTCTTCGTGTGTCTGAATCGAGTTCTCCGTTTTTTTGGAGGCAGCTGGAGACTGGTTGCAGGGTCCCTATGTGTACTATCTCTATACTACGTATGGATATGATAAGGGAGATATTGGTCGGCTGTTCATCGCCGGGTTCGGATCTTCCATGTTGTTCGGCACCATAGTCGGTTCCCTTGCGGACAAACAGTGAGCACTTCCCCAATTCGGGCCGATCTGTGTTTCTCTTTGTTTCCTTTCTGATTAATTTGAAATGTCCCTCATTTTTTTTTTTTTGCGTGTTAAGAGGTCGGAAGAGAGCTTCTGTCACATACTGTATCTCCTACATACTGAGTTGCATCACCAAGCATTCTCCACAATATAAGGTCTTGATGCTGGGACGCATATTGGGCGGGATCGCCACGTCGCTCTTGTTTTCTGCGTTTGAATCATGGCTTGTTGCTGAACACAACAAGGTTGACCTAAATTACCACTTTTATTGGTGCAAAGATATTGTTACCCTTTTTTTTTTCTGAGATTTCCTTAGCACGTTTCTCTGAGGAAGCTAATAGGAGTATTTTATCAGTCAGAAAATGTGACTGGAAAATTTCGTTGATATATGACTACATTCATTTGTAAATTCCATAGATTCTCTGCCCGTTTAATTTTTCTCCTTTTTAATTCTTGACTCTTTGGATCTGTTCTGATACGTTCCATAACATCATTGCTGGCAGATTCTATAGCTGTTAGAATGTTATACACTTTTAAATTCAGAGTTCACTGTATCAGCTGATCGACTGTATGACTTTGGTGCTTCGAACTAAGTTGTCATAAGGGCCGTATTATTATACATAATTGTTGTTTTCTTTTTGTTTATTCATAAATCTGATAATAGAGTCATCCAAACTGTTTTACTTAGTCAGTTTGTTGTTTGATTGTATGCTCTACAATAAAAAAGGAGAAAGTTGGCATTAAGGACTCCAGAAAAGATCATGTGAGGAGCAATTTTATGATTGTTTCCTTGTAGAAATGCACAACATTTCAATGTTATGTGCAAACTTACTCATGTGAAGACTTAAGCTATCAGTTAGACTCAGGGCTATCGCTTGAGAAGATTTATGTGACGCAGGTGTGAATCCTAGTGTTCAACTGAGTTATTTTTGAAAAATTTTAAATGGGGTTAAAAGGGACAGATCTTCCACTTGGAGTGTTAGTATTTGACACAGGAATGAAGGAGATAGATGACGACTCCAAGTATTAGATTGTGTTATTAAAGAGAATTTATAGATAATCTATGTTCCAAAACATCTTCAAGAAATTGAAATTTTAATTCAAGACGGGCAACTATAGATTGAGGAACATTTTATTGACAAGATAATATAGTCTTCCAATTCTATAAAATTTTATAAAAGCATTTTCCTTTGAGATGGCTGTGACATCATGTATCGATTTCAATAAAAGCAAAACTGCAAGCGGCAAACATAAGAACTTGAACTATTTCGTACTGCCTTCACTTAGATTATCCAATAGATTGTTTGGTTGCTGCTTGATGAGAAACATTTAATTTAACACGTACTATGCAAAACTCTAGAACCTAGAAGTGAGTTATGTTAGGAGAAATTAATAGCACATATCTTTACTAACATGCTTCTCGTCTCATTTGTTTGTCTAATAATACAGAGGGGTTTCGAACCACAATGGTTGTCCATAACTTTTTCCAAGGCCATATTTCTCGGCAATGGCCTGGTTGCCATTGTATCTGGGCTGTTTGCTAATTTGCTGACAGATAACTTGGGTTTTGGACCTGTTGCTCCCTTTGATGCTGCTGCATGCTTCCTTGCAATTGGCATGGCTGTTATATTGTCAACATGGACGGAGAACTATGGAGATCCTTCAGAAAGCAAAGATTTGCTTACCCAGTTTAAGGTTGCTGCATCAGCTATTTCTTCTGGTTAGTATTCTTATATATTCATTTCATTGTTTAAAGAAATTATTAATATGAAAAGCTAAAATAATATGGTTGTGATGTATATTATGCTCTTGCAGATGAGAAAATTGCTTTGCTGGGAGCAATTCAGTCACTGTTTGAGGGCTCTATGTATACATTTGTCTTCCTTTGGACTCCTGCTCTAAGTCCAAATGATGAGGATATTCCTCATGGTTTCATCTTTGCCATTTTTATGCTCTCATCGATGTTAGGGAGCTCCACAGCATCTCGACTATTGGCCCGTGCTGTACCCAAAGTTGAATCTTACATGCAGCTTGTATTTTCTATTGCAGCAATTACTCTTCTCCTACCTGTTATTACCAATGTATGAGCTTCCCAGTACCACTATTGGTTTCTTCTTTGCTTCTACTCATTACTTGCGTGCAGATGGTTTGATTCCATCCTTTCTATCCTGCAGTCCTTGATAGCACCATCATCAGTTAAAGGTGGGGGCATTTCTTTTGGGGGTTGTATTCAGCTCTTTGGATTCTGTACTTTTGAAGCATGTGTTGGAATATTTTGGCCGTCCATTATGAAAATGCGATCCCAGTACATTCCTGAGGAGGCTAGGAGCACAATCATGAACTTCTTCCGCATTCCCCTTAACATATTTGTCTGCGTTGTTCTTTACAATGTAAGCATCCAATTCAATCTCTAATATATTTGCCTGTAAGTTATAGTTCAGGGTTCATGTGGTTAATTTGATGTATTTGATGCCCCTTGACTCAAAAAACCAATTAAAGCCTTATAAATTATATCACGATAACTACTTACAGTGTCCATGATTTGTGAGATTGTGGAAAAACAAAGTAGTTTACCTTATAATGATTGTTGAAATGACAATTACAGGTGAGTGCATTCCCTATGACGGCCATGTTTGGCATGTGCTCTGTTTTTCTTTTCCTTGCTGCCATTCTACAGAGGAGATTGATGACCGTTGCTGAGATCCACAGATCAAGTAATACAATATATCTTGTAGTTGTACTTTATTGATGAACTAAATTTCTGTTTTAGCTTTGAATGATTTAATTTTCTGCATAATATCTTCAAATACAACTTTAGGCAGGACAACATTCATCTCATGGTTGTTGGTATTGTCAGGTAACTAGTTTGCTACACTTGCTAGTCAAATGTTTACTACTATCATAATTTTTGGCTATAGCATTGCATAGAGCTCAATGGACGTTATCGTGCGATCCCTAATATTTGGGACTCATACAGTTTGTTCATGAAATATTAAAATGATTTAAACATTTCATAAGGAGCCATGTACCTAGTAATCATAAAATATACAACCCTGATTGTTCCTAATGTGGAATTCAACAATCAGCGAATTGATTATACATGTAAATTTCTGCTGTTGTTTTTCTCAACTAGAACATTTGGTCTTTATGATTGTTAATGTCTCCCTTGATTCCTCAGAGTTCATCCCATCAACCTCCTTTTTTAAGGCGGTATTGGATAGACTATTTTAAATGAATTCCCTTTCATTCAAATATTCTCATAACTAATTCTCTTAGCAGAGTCTCAAGATTGGTCTTTGAAGGACAGAGATGATGAAGCGGAGCCACTGAACATTAGATGAATAAAAAAAAGTGGTCTTCAAATCACAAAGGCGCCATCTTTCTCCATAGTTTTTAGGGGTTCCTTTCGTTGATAAGCTGATGCACAATAAGTTTGCTACACTCATAAGTGGACTAGTATGCTACCAGCCAAACAGCATCAGAGAAGCAAGGATCCAAATTAAGTGAGGTTTACTCTAGATTCTTTTTTTTTTAAATTTGTTCAAGCGCTGCAAAGTTCGTAGGTATTTGTCTATTGCAGTGATCCAAGTCAACACCAGAATTTGTTTTCCTAAAATCTGTTTGGTTCCTTCTCTATCTTCTCACTCATTAATGTTTCTTGGTCGCAAGTTCATTGTGTATTCAGAATGTAATCAATATTGAAAGTCTTCAAATTAAATACATATTGATATTCCTAGATTTTAGTTGCTGCAGTAAATATTGTCATTATGTTTGTCTGATGTTGACTATACGATATTGTCATCATTGTAAATATTGATATTCCTAGTGTTACCGTTTGTTACGATTTCGGTTGAATGATAAATTGACCTTAGCATTTTCATCATGGGAGAAGATTAGAGTTAAAAATCTCATTTACACGGATTAGAAGGAAAGGGAAGGACCGAAGGAGTCAATTTACAATGCTGAGGGTTTGATTAAGTGGATGGATGAGTGTCTGTCAAATATCAAAATTGTCCTTTTAATTCATCGCCTTTGTTTAAGTGGATGGATGAGTTTCCGTAATGGGGGTTTGATTCTTATGTCTTGGAAATAAACAAAGTTTGAATCACTCTTGGTGTTGGATTGTTTTTCGTAGTTCATCTTTGTTTTTCAGATTTATTTGATAGTTGATAGAAAACTTTCATGGGACCTGATCAGCTAAGTCATCTGCAATGAATGACAGATAGAAATATTTTAACAATGCTTTAAAAAAATTAGGCCATAGCATATTTAGCCATGGAAGGAAGGCACATTTCTTAAATTCAAAGAACAAGTTGTATTCATGATGACATAATGTAATTAATTACTTTATGTGGGCGATGCCACTGAGCTTTCTCCACTATAGACCATCAAAAGGGATGACTAATTCTCATGCGATGATGAGTTGAATGGATTAGCGTTTTTAGCTTAAGCAACAAGGAAACTTTACGCGCCTCATTCATCTTGATAGACATATCACCTTATAAAAGAACCACAAGCGTACTCAAGTGTCACTAGTGCAGTACTAAAATCAAAATTTGAATATCAAATGAAATAAATATTTTTAAATTGTGCTTCAAATTTATCCCTAGCAAAAATTAATTGAATGAAGTCTAAACACTTAGATTAAAAAAAACTTAAGTGTACATAAATTGTGCTTTAAATTTATAAATAGTCGAACCAAATAGAACATCGTTTACCTTCGTAATTAGTGGGACGAAATTAGGACATCCGGATTTTAAAATTGACATTAAAAAGCCATGCACGACCTTTTGCAAGGACAGATCAAAAGAAGACTTTAGGGGAGAACAAACAAACAAACACTATCCAATTTTAAGTGCGAGGCAAACACTGATCCGAGATAGGCCAGATAGGTTTTCAGAAATAATAAAAGGAGGGTCTGATATGAACCATGATCTCAAACCTAATTAAGAAGGTAAATGTGATAAGGAGGGGAATGAGGTGGAAAGGGGCACCAAGGGGGCATCGTCTCTGCCATATCCTTACCTAAGGGAATGCACCATAAGCTGCTTTAAACCAGACTAAATCCACTAACAAGTAATTTAGTGCATGTGCTGTGCATCATAAAGCTCGCATGAAATCATCATGCACAATATGTTCATCTAGTTACATTTTTATCTCCAAAGTAAGTGATTGTGCCAACAAAACCTTTGCTTTTAGGTATCAAACAATGAAAAATCCTCACTTTATGAGAAGAAAAAGAAAAGGAATGTCTGCTAGCTGTTATCTGATGCACTGTTGTTTTTTCCCTTGTGAATCCCTTCCTATATAAAAGCATCAAAAGCTACTCACCCACATAAGCCAAGAAGAAGCTCATGCCATTAATCCAGTTCTGTTTCATGGTCAACTCGAAATGGCTGGTGAGAAAGAAGCTTCGAGGAGGGGGCTGGACTTGGAATGGCAAGTGACAGTTTCCGGCGCTGGCTCATCGGTGAATTTGGAGGCTCAGCCTTCTCTACCGGCACTCGCCGTGCTGTGGGTTTGTAATCTGGCGTCGGGGTTGAAGCTGAAGGCCTGGAGCTTGGGGAGGAGAGTGTGGCAGATCGGCGCTGATGATCCGAGAAAGGTGATCCATGGCATGAAAGTGGGGCTCGCATTGGTTCTGACCTCTGTGTTCTACTACACCAGGCCGCTGTATGATGGAGTTGGCGGCACTGCTATGTGGGCTGTCATGACAGTGGTGGTGGTCTTCGAGTACACAGTGGGTATGCTGACTCCCCAAATTCACTGACTACTCCGGTACTCCTGTTTATAGACTGATAGATGCATGCCATAACCTTGCAGGTGGCACCTTGTACAAAGGACTCAACAGGGCTACTGCAACAGTGAGTGCTGGATCTCTGGCGTTTGGCATCCACTGGCTCGCCATCAAATCTGGCAAGACTGCAGATCACATCATTCTCGGAACCTCGATCTTCATATTATGTACGTAACAAATTAATTATTAACAAACCGTGCATCACTATTTTCTGCTAGATCAAAATTACTGATCAGTACTCGAGTGGACCGCGTGCATGGACAGCCTCTGCCGCAACGTTCTTCAGGTTCATTCCTACCCTCAAAGCCCGATTCGACTACGGACTCATGATCTTCATCTTGACCTTCAACTTGGTGGCGGTGTCCGGCTATCGCGTCGACCAGCTGCTGGCCTTGGCCCAGTGGCGGTTCTGCACCATCACGCTCGGTTTCTGCATCTGTCTCACCGTGTGCACTGTGGTCGGCCGGTTTGGGCAGGGGAGGAGCTCCATTGCCTCACCATCCGCAACATGGAAAACTCGCACAGTCCCTAGAAGGTAGTCTCTTTTTGATTTTCAGGAATCTCCATCCTAGAATCCGTAGATCAATTATATAAATATGATAAATTTATATTATAATAATTACATAATGATTATGATATAAATACGATTAAACAGAACAAGTTTAAATTGTAACGCTTCATAGCAACTACAACGTGAATGCTATTTCTTAATTATAACAATTATAATTTCGAAATTGCTATAATATATAAATAAATTTATTTAATAATAGTTACTAAATCATAATTATTATAATATTATTTGTACTAAATCAGGGTTTTATCCCCATGTGCAACTGATGACCCTCGAATCTATGACCTCGACCAAATTAGTCAGACGTCTTACCATCCGATCTAGCCCGTGAGGGCGCCTCATTTTAATGAGGCGCATGAGATGGGAGCTCTATTTGAAAAAAAAAAATTAATTAAACGGAGTATTTTTTTTATGAATCCAATAAAAAAAACGGCGCTTTATTATAATTTCCCTTTTTCATCCTAATTTCTTAGCAATAATAACAATATTCATCTTGATTCTTGGCATGCGATGAATGATCACCAATAACAGAGTCAGTAGCTGAATACCTCAAGGAGGAGGAGGAGGAAGACTGCGAGGAGTGCAAGCAGTACACTTGCAGTCAGAAACTACAAGGATTCAAATGCGTTCTTAACTCCAAGGCATCTGAGGATTCCACTGGGTACAAATCGATACCGATCAATACATTAATTATTCTACATTCGTCGAATCACCAAATCCGATCGATTTATAGGCAAACCTAGCGAGATGGGAGCCTCCTCATGGTCGTTTCTCGTATGGGCATCCATGGAGGCAGTACCTCAAGATCGGCGCAGCCATGCGCCACTGCGCGTACTGCATCGAGTCGCTGACGAACTGCTGCATAAACTCTGAGAATCTGGTGAGATCCATCACGCAATCTGCCCGCATGAATTCACTCACTATATACTGCTTAAAACTCACTCGATCCGACACGTACGAATTTGCAGGAGCTGCCTGATTCAGTAAGGAGGCATCTCGCCGATGCGTACCTGAAACTGAGCTCGGATTCGGCGAAGGTTCTGAAAGAGTTGGCCGGATCGTTCAAGTCGATGAGGAAGCCGTCGAGCGTGGATTATTTGGTCAAGGACATGAAGAACACGGCGGATGAGCTTCAAACTGCATTGAGCTCTGTCCGCAAGAAGCACTGTGCTGATCATGGAGACCTTACCTCTCATCACGGTGGCTTCTCTGCTTATTGAGATATCGCAGAGAGTCGAAGGGGTTGTGGGTCGCGACGAAGGAGGTGACTGGATTGCCTTGCTTCAGGCCTACGGACGGCGATGACGAACTCAAGGTCCTGAACAAGGTGGTTCCTGCCATGGCATGAGAGCTGTTGCCACCAAATTGAGACTGGTTTTCTGTATGAATCTAGCTAGTGCTCTGAAACAACGCTGAGAATAATGCATTTGGGATTTGCAGATCTTGTATGCCTGTTTTAACGTGCTCACAAAGTCACTCTTCATCTAATTATCTTATTTATGAATTAAATTGTTCTATTTAGGTTTCATATGTGGCTCCTAATTGTTAACACAATTAGAAACCTTCAATATCATCCAGTTGTGATCGATGGCGATATAGAAATTTTACATGTTTTATTTTTCCAATTATTAATTCCCTTTGCTTCATCAGGCGAGATTTCGCTTAATTTCATGAATTCTTTTCACCTGCCAACGGACGCGCGCCCTCAGCCGCCACGCCGCCCTGCACCGCTCTTCTACTGAAATCCCTCCTCCTCCAAACCCTCTCCTTCTCTCCTCCCCCACCATTTCTCCTCGATCGATCCCTCATCTGCGCTCCGGCAATTCATCAATGCGACTAGCTAG
>JAGFNQ010005949.1:256541-273488 GCA_024364735.1 Boesenbergia rotunda
ACTGATATTTCTAAACTACTCTATTTGATTGGTGATATCTAATATATAGATGTTGGACACCTAAAACATCATCTCCTACCTCTAACCTCTCTATTCATATGGAATTTTCAGAAATCCAGATATGGGAGGTCCATCAGTGAGTTTTGACCAAAACCCACTGATATTTCTAAACTACTCCTATTTGATTGGTGATATCTAATATATAGATGTTTGGACACCTAAAACATCATCTCCTACCTCTAACCTCTCTATTCATATGGAATTTTCAGAATCCAGATATGGGAGGTCCATCAGTGGGTTTTGGTCAAAACTCACTGATATTTCTAAACTACTCCTATTTGATTGGTGATATCTAATATATAGATGTTGGACACCTAAAAAAAATCATCTCCTACCTCTAACCTCTCTATTCATATGGAATTTTCAGAAATCCAGATATGGGAGATCCATCAGTGAGTTTTGGACCAAAAAACCCACTGGATATTTCTGAAAACCGCCACTGAGTTTTGACCAAAACCCACTGATGGACCTCCCATATCTGGATTTCTGAATAATTCCATATGAATAGAGAGGTTAGAGGTAGGAGATGATGTTTTAGGTGTCCAAACATCTATATATTAGATATCACCAATCAAATAGGAGTAGTTTAGAAATATGTGAGTTTGACCAAAACCCACTGATGGACCTCCCATATCTGGATTTCTGAAAATTCCATATGAATAGAGAGGTTAGAGGTAGGAGATGATGTTTTAGGTGTCCAAACATCTATATATTAGATATCACCAATCAAATAGGAGTAGTTTAGAAATATCAGTGGGTTTTGGTCAAAACTCACTGATGGACCTCCCATATCTGGATTTCTGAAAATTCCATATGAATAGAGAGGTTAGAGGTAGGAGATGATGTTTTAGGTGTCCAACCATCTATATATTAGATATCACAATCAAATAGGAGTAGTCTAGAAAATATCAGTGAGTTTTGACCAAAACCCACTGATGGACCTCCCATATCTGGATTTCTGAAAATTTCATATGAATAGAGAGGTTAGAGGTAGGAGATGATGTTTTAGGTGTCCAACCATCTATATATTAGATATCACCAATCAAATAGGAATAGTTTAGAAATATCAGTGGGTTTTGGTCAAAACTCACTGATGGATCTCCCATATCTGGATTTCTGAAAATTCCATATGAATAGAGAGGTTAGAGGTAGGAGATGATGTTTTAGGTGTCCAAACATCTATATATTAGATATCACCAATCAAATAGGAGTAGTTTAGAAATATCAGTGAGTTTTGACCAAAACCCACTGATGACCTCCCATATCTGGATTTCTGAAAATTCCATATGATAGAGAGGTTAGAGGTAGGAGATGATGTTTTAGGTGTCCAACATCTATATATTAGATATCATCAATCGAATAGGAGTAGTTTAGAAATATCAGTGAGTTTTGACCAAAACCCACTGATGGACCTCCCATATCTGGATTTCTAAAATTCCATATGAATAGAGAGGTTAGAGGTAGGAGATGATGTTTTAGGTGTCCAACCATCTATATATTAGATATCACCAATCAAATAGGAGTAGTTTAGAAATATCAGTGAGTTTTGGTCAAAACTCACTGATGGACCTCCCATATCTGGATTTCTGAAAATTTCATATGAATAGAGAGGTCAGAGGTAGGAGATGATATTTTAGGTGTCCAAACATCTATATATTAGATATCACCAATGCAATAGGTGTCCAACCACTTCAGGCCCAATGACCCTAAAAGGGCTAATGTGTGATTTCTTCTCGGTTGTTCATTATTATATTTTAATACATCGTAGAAGTCCAAATGAATAATGGATAGTAAATTTGAACTCCTTGTAACCTCAGAAATCCACAGGAACTGAAATTTTTACAATCGGAGCTCTCTAGGTCAAATAGTGAATTTTGACACATTAGGCCTTTTAGGGTCATTGGGACTGAAATGGAACCATTTCAGGCCCACGTTGGGCCTGAAATGATTCCATTTCAGGCCCAACGTGGGCCTAAAATGGTTCATTTCAGACCCAACGTGTCCATTCAGGCCCAACGTGATGTTTTCTCGGTTCTTCATTATTACATTTTAATACCTCGGAGAAGTCCAAATAAATAATGGATAGCAAATTTGAACTCCTTGTAACCTCAGAAATTCACAGGAACTGAAATTTTTACAATCGGAGCTCTCTAGGTCAATCAGTGGCCTTTTGGAGTCATTGGGGCCTGAAATGGAAAAATTTCAGGCCCACGTTGGGCCTGAAATGGACATTTCAGGCCCAATGTGGGCCTGAAATTTTCCATTTCAGGCCCCAATGACTCCAAAAGGCCACTGATTGATCTAGGGAGCTCCGATTGTAAAAATTTCAGTTCCTGTGGATTTCTGAGGTTACAAGGAGTTCAAATTTGCTATCCATTATTTATTTGGACTTCTCCGAGGTGTTAAAATGTAATAACAAAGAATCGAGAAAAGACCCTTAATATTGGGCACGTTGGGCCTGAAATGGAAACATTTCAGCCCCACGTTGGGCCTGAAATGGAATCATTTCAGGCCCAACGTGGGCGGCTGAAATGTTCTTTTAGTTTTTATTTAATAAAAATATTTTAATTAATTTTAATATTTTTTTGTTTTGAGAAAGGTTCCATAATATTATTATCAAAATATAAAGGAACATCTTTTTGAGAAAGGTACGTACGTCCATCTCGAAATTCGTTACTGACAAAGAGAAAGAGAAAGGGAAAGAGAATTGCATGCAGTACTTGATTGACAGTAGGGGTATAAGAGGAAGTTTACTAAAATATGTGCGCCCTTTGGTAACATTGAAACCATGGGACGCCTTTTGGTAAATACCCATTTTTGGGTGCGCCTTTTGGTAAATTGCCGATGAATCTAATATAAAAGGAAAGCATAACGGTGTACAGAATAGATTACTTGAAATTAATCATAGAGCTTTCTACACTTGATGTGGATGTCATAGTTTTAATCTTACATTATGTGATATTGTAAATTGTTGTCCTAAAGCGATGTCTTTTTTTTTGTGTTATACAATGCATATATTCGTTATTCTCTTCTTCTACCAAGCGGTGATAAATTTTCAAAGATCATGTGCAGGGTCTTGTGGTCAAGCCATTATCAAAAACATGATGAGAAAGCCATGTTGATAGTGTGAAGCCCATAAAAGACCAGACTTTAAAAATACATGATGCTTTAATTGATTTGACAAACACTTATAATGACTCAAAAATAAAGAGTGAAGCTGAGGGTTTGACATCATTTGAATTTGAGATTTTTGAGTTTTTGACCATAATGGTAATATGGTACAAGTTATTATATGAGATTAACATTGTTAGTAAGCTTCTCCAATCAGAAAATATAGATATTGATGTTGTTATCAAATAGTTAATGATGCTTATTTCTTTTCTATAAGAGATTAGAAAATTTGAATTTGATGCCTTGGTTTAAGCAAACATATTGTAAGTGAAATGGGAATTGAACATATTTTCTGAGAAAAGCGCATCATTCGAAGAAAAAGATAATTTGATAAGATCAACAGTGAAGAGGTAATTCAATCTCCTAAAGAATCTTTTCGAGTTAATTACTTTATATTTATAATTGATCAAGTTCTTTCTTCACTTCAAACCCGATTTGAGCAATTTCAAAAGTACAAAAATAACTTTGGATTTTTATTTAGTTTGGAGAAGTTGAAGTCCATTGATGATGATGGTCTCTTGAGCTCATGTGCCAACCTTCAAAATTTATTAACACATGATGGGCGCTCCGATGTTGATGGATCAGATTTATTTCTAGAACTAAAATTGTTAAAAACACTTATTACCTAGAGAAGCAAAAAGAGCGCACTACAAGAAAATTGAGATTACATAACACTCGAGAGTAAAAACTCAAGAGTAAATACTTAGCGGAAATAAATAACACAAACAATGCTAATATGCTTTCTTTTACTTGGTTTGGAGCCTTTGACGACTCCTACTCTAAGGCCCACAATCGTCGATTACTTTCATTGGGAAATCACTATCAATCTGAAATGTTACAGTAATATAAATTTGAGATACAACTACAAAACTTAAATATATCGACAATTTGGATACTCAGGGTTGAGTGTCATTGTTAGGCCAGTGTAATAGCGTTGTAGAACAGTTTTTGGAGATCACTTGAGAGTGAAAGTCATATATGTTGGGATCGATTGGATGGCTAGAGGGGGGGGGGGGTGAATAGCTTGTTGTTGAACTTCCGTCGATACTTTCTACAAGTGTGAACTTCCGTCGATACTTTCTACAAGTGTTAGCTTTATACAAGCGAAAATAAGAATAAACAATGAAATCAATGCTAACACTTATCTTTTACATGGTTCAGAGATTGCTTGCTCCTACTCCATGGCATGTCCTTGAGGTGGACGATCCCTCAATCCTTTGGTGGATTAGTCCTCAGCAATCTCCGGCTAGACCTTTCTCCTTCTTGATGGGGAACAACCTCTCATAATGTCATCTTCCTCTTTACAAGCTGCAAGTTAGGGTTTGAGGAAGAGAATAGGCTTTGGAAGCTTTAGGCACAAAAGAAGAAGGTCTACAATCACAACTTCATAACCTTTTCATGCCCCAAAGCTTCCCTTTAAATAGAGAAAAGAGTTATTGACATAACAGCTCAGTCCCGACATCAATCGACTGATTCCAACCCCAATCGACTGGTGCTCATCCAACGGCTATATTTTGAACAGACCAGTTGACTGCTATCCAAATCAGTCGACTACTCCTTGCTGTTCGAAACTCACAGAAAGATCAGTTGACTGGTGTCCCTACTAGTCAACTGGTCTTAGTACACACTCACACTCATCCTCTTCGAAGTCGCCCTTTAAAGCTATCTTCCTTTAGCTCTCGTCCCTCATATGCATCCAAGCCCTCGGCTCATCCCGATGCCATCCATCGTGTATGCCTTAAAGTGTGCTTCCCTCGGCTCTACTCTGTTGTTCTTTGTCTGGTGGTCCCTTGGATGCACCATCCTTTACCAACTCAAGAACCCGAGCACTAGAATGAGATTTCCCATACTTGATCGTGTTAAACTTCTCATGTGTGATCCACCAAGTCCTGCATGACTCAAACACACATCAAACCAATATGAAATCCTAACTTAAACTTATTGACACACACATCAAAGCCTATAATCGTACCGGTTAAACTTGGGCCGATTGCACCAATAATCTCTCCCTTTTTGATGTATTGCAATATGTTTAAGTTAGGTATAAATAACAACTTGAAAATTAACAACATAGTATAACATGAAGCATAAACACATCCAAGCTCTCCTTTACCTATGCTCTATCACATAATTTTCAAGTTAAGCCCAATCATGAAAAAATAAGTTAAACCTGTTAAAATACAGAAACTTAGAGGGTTTAAATGCAAAAACCCTTATCCTAAGGGTAGGATTTGAAATTTAAGGAAAATGTAGGGCTTTTATGTAAAAATCCTCCCACTAATAAAATTGAGACCCAAATCGTGCAGCCCAAGCCAAAGCCTAAGCCGATCCTTTATCTTCTCCCTTCCTTTGCGAAACCTAGCTTAAGCCGATTTCTCTTCCTTCTCCTTCGTCTTCTTCTTCTCGCGAGCGCACGCTGAGCCCCGATCCATCTCCATCTGTGCTTCTTTTTCTTTTTTTCTTCCTCCTCGGCGCAAGCCTTTCTCCGATCGAGTGAGCGTTGAAGCCATTTTCTTCTTCTCCACTCCATCTTTCAATGACCTCATTTTACCGCATCGATCAGAGTACAAGGTCAGCGATTTAGGGCACGACTCCGCATGTTGCTCAGGGATCTACCTCCTACCTTGCGATCACTACACATCCTCATCTACGATCCCTCATCTCGCAAGCTTCACCGACGGCAGGGGACTTGATCGGCGCATCTTAGCGGGTATGGACAGTTGATCTTGAATTCGGTTTTGGGGTGGAGGCCTTGATCGAGCCCTAATCTTGCGATCTCTGTTGTTTCTTTGATTTGGGGGCAGCATAGGAGTTCTGGATCTTCCTTCTCAACCTGCTCACCATTAGATACCTCGGGTCGTTGGATCGTTGGAAGATCTGGTCGATTGAGGTCCTCACCGAGGCTTATGGTAAGCGCATTTGATCAAAGATTGGGAACTGGTTTCTTTTGAGGTTGTTGTTCATATGGGCTGTGGGATTTGTTCAAATTTAAATTGTTATTGTCACTGCCGATTAAATGGGATATCTGTGGTTCCTTGGCTCTGTGGATGCTGATTTCGGGGATTTGAATTGATTTGATCATGCGGAGTAGGGTTGATAATTGGGTTGTGATGTCGTATCAGGTTGTTCTTGGGGTTGAGGTATTGTATTTATGCTCTGTTCTATTTCTGTAGTGTAAGTCACTGTGAATTGGGGGTTTGTTCTTGTTGTTGGTTTCTTTTGATCTGTGTAGCTCTGTTCTTGATGTGGCAGGGAGTAGTGAGATGAATTCGTGTACCTCTGATGCCAACAGATTGGGTACTTCTTGATATTTCCATTTCTGTAATTGCCAGCAGGTGTAGGCGGGGTTGGACCTGTTTCTTAGTGGCTACCGTGAGTAGTTAGTTGGGTTTTGTTCATTACATCTTCTGTTGGAGTTGTGATTAGGATTAGGCTAAACCTAGGTTGAGCCTATGTCCTATACACGAAGTGATTGGGAGTGATTGTAATATGGTGGATTAGTTAGATTTAGCTGATTAATATTGGTTATGATAGCTAAAATTTTGTGTTGTGATACAGGTCATTGACTCGGCTATTTGGATTCCACTTGCGGTGGATATTATTTCAGACGGGGTTCTTTTCACTTTTGGATTCTTATATCAGAGGCGGGTATCTCTGACTCTTCTTTTAGATTAGTCACAGATATATATGCTTGATATGCTTTGTTTAGCAATAGAGTAATAGATTGTGGTATAACACTTTTATTTGTCTTGCTGATATTGTTTATGCTATACCTGGCATGTGATACCTATACCTTTAGGACTTAGGTTATGGTGCATTATCTACGACCCTTGCATATCATGTTGATATAGGTGGACTAGATAGTGGATGTTGTTTGACCAGTGTTATGCATCATCGTGCACTGTGCATCACTGTCGATCAGGGGCCCCCTTTGTAGGTGAGTCAGGTCGACAATCATACTGACCTACCCATACGACCACTCATGGGTTAGTGGTTAACGAAGTATTGGATAGTGTGCTCTGTGTTGCTCCGCTCATGCACTCATGGGTTAGTGAATCGGAGCGTGGTAGCAGGCATGTTAGTAATATGAGAGAAGTGTCCTAAGGCAATCGCCTTATGATTGTAAACATTTATTTTAATAAATGAAAATTCACTATTTGAGTATACATGTTTGTGTATTTGATTGGGATCTTAAACTCATTTACTGAATGTCCGCAATACAATTCACAGCATGAGAGAATTTGTGATGGAATCATAACTAGTGATTATCTCTACATGTGCAATTGTGAAGTATTGAAAATATCCCTAGTCGATGAATTGATAAATACGGACACTATCAATTCTGTTGAGACTAGCATGGGTTATTCTCTAATCAGCTGATTCTCACTGGCTGGTGACATTGGGATGTCCGGAGATAAACATGGATGCTAGTTAAGGGAACTAGTTCATTGGAGTGACTGGCTGTAAAACTTCATATGGGAATCTACATGTAGATATGTCAATGAAGTTCTTACTACAGCTTAAGTGCGATGTTCCTTTGACTTGCGGTGTTCAAGTCATCTTGGTCACGGAGACTTGTACTTTGACATCTTAAGCAAGCATCTCTAAGGAGGTGTTGACCCAGGATGATTGGGTATAAGCCGAAGTGCCCGAAGATGTTTGAACAGCCTACAAAGGATTCACCACTCCTTGCGAGGAGATGTATACCTAAGGCCTATCGTCGGATTGTTACTCAAAGCCTCTGGCCAGAGCATAACATGTTCCGAGTATGAATCTCAAGGAAACATGAGAGTAATTAGAATCCGTTGGACGAGAAAGACATTACTTGGGCTAGGTGTGACGTAGTCAGCCTAGTGGGGACTGACACACAAAGACCGTGTCCTGAACCAAGTGGGTATAAGATGGTGAAGGGAAAAAGAGGCACGACTCATTATAGCTGCTGAAGGGTTTCAGAATTATTTCTGAGGTCAACCGTTGATCTTTCGATTAATTGGGGGTCATGATGTACTACTAGGTGTCACTCATGATCGTTCTATAATTGGTTGGTTATAGACGGCCAACATAAATCGAAAGCCTATTTAGTCACACGCACTACGAGTAATCCGAGGGATTTAAAACGAGTTGAAAATTAGATTTTCCGATCAAGAGAAATAAGTCGAATCTGAATTAATCAGAGGCGCATCGGAAGCTTAAAATGGCTAAGTCTTTTGAAGGCTTATTGGACGAATTAAATGAGTTTAATTCGCGAGGAGGCGGCTTGGTTTGGCCGGCCAAAGAGGGTTCCCACCCTCTTTGGTTTGGCCGGCCACAACAAAGGAGAGAAACCAATTTATTTGGTTTAAATTATAAAATAAATCAAGCGCGATTTATTTTATAAAATTATGAATAAATAAATTCATATAAAGAAATTTATATAAAGAAATTTATATAAATAAATTTATTTTCATGGAGATTAAAATAAACTTTAAATGGTTTATTTTATTTTATAAAATCAATTGTGAATTGATTTTTCCATGATAAGAAAAATTTATATAGTAAATTTCTTGTAAAAATTTATTCCATAATAAATTGGGAGATGTGTTTATTTTATTATAAATTTAGTTATAATAAAACTTGGCATAACGGAATAATTCATAAGAAAATTTATAAGATAAATTTCTTATGTAAATTTATTCTGTTAAAAGGAAGACTTGGCAATGGAGAGGCTACTATATAAAGGAACCAAAGCAAGGCTTGAATTCCAATTAATCTAAGAGATTAAGTAGCAAGCTCTCTCTCTCTTTTATTCTCTCCCTCTCTCTCTCTAGGGCCGACACTCCCTCTCTCTCTCTAGGGCCGGCGCCCTCTATCTCTCTCTAGGGCCGGCGCCCTCTCTCCTCCCTTAGGGCCGGCGCACCGCCTAGGGTTGCCGTGAGCCTCCTCCACCAAGAAGGTGCCAAAGAAGAAGAAGAAGCGGATCGCAACTCCTTCCTCTCCCGGATATTGATTCCGTTACTTGGTGGTTAGTCTTCCATCTCTTTCTCTTGATATTCTAGTTGTGCCTTTGGAGAATCTAGTAGTTCTTGTCGGCACAAAACTCGTGGCTTTGCGAAGTCATCCCAAAGAGAACTCGGCGTGGACGCGAATAGAGGCCAAGCTTCCAAGGGACGCTACGGTTGGATCTCGTCCCTTTCTTCGAGTTACGCGAGGTACTAAGTAAATTAGTTTACTTTTCTGCAAAGTTTTAATTTATGATCATGTCTCCACAACATAAGGTTGCATGCTAGATACGTGATTAAAATAATTTAAGAAATTATTTATACTAAACCTTCCGCTGTACGTAATTAAATTTTAAAATTACGCACCCGTATCCATGTCAACATGCACCCGGTCCCAACAGTGGTATCAGAGCCGGTTAGTGTTCGACATAATCATATAATTGTTTTGCGGAAAACTTTATCATGATCTCAATATTGGAAAATTTTCCAATTATGGAAACTTTCCAATTATGATAAATTTTAGATTTAGGAATTTCAAAGTTTGGAAATCCTCATGAAATTTCGCAAACTTTTGAAATATCCTAGTTTCTGAAATTTTATGATAATTGTGAAAACTTTCCATTTTTGGAAACTTTCAAATTTTGGAAATTTCCTATTTTGGAAATCTTCCAATTTTGGAAATATGTAAGTTTTCTTTGTACCAGAAACTTACAATTATTCTGAAAACCTATTACGAAATCTCGCAATTTTGGGCACTTTCTTTCAAGAATGTCTAGACAAATTTATGGATTATTAATTGACAATTAAATTCAAATTGGTTTTAAATTATTAACAAAATTCTTTATTTTGGATTGAGCCTCGGGGAGCCGTCCAATTTAAAGTTAGTTGTTGTAATTTAATTTCTAATTTTGAATAAAATTGTCATGTTTAATTTGGTTACGCCTCGGGGAGCGGACCAAATTAGATTTACAACAAATTCCTTTTTTTTGGGTATCTGAGCCTCGGGGAGCCACCCAAAGAAAATAATTTGTTGAAATTAATAAATCCATAAATAAAATATGTAATCAAATCTTAGAAATTTTGAGGTGATTCTCAAATGATAATTTCCTTATTTGATTTAAGAGGTGATGCTCTTACATATTGTTGTCTCCAAAATTAATTAGGAAAATGATTTCCTATAGAGTTTTCTTAAATGAGATTTTCATGAAAATAATATGTGGTTGAATTAAGGGAATCTGTCTCTTAATTTAATAAGATTTGATTTAGAGAAATCAAAGTCTTAAACATATTATTTCTGAAATTGATTATGACAATTTAGGAAATTGTTTCCCAAAACAATTCTTTGAATAAAGTATGAAATTAGAATTAGAAAATCCGGTTCCAAATTCAATTAATGAGACTTGATAAATTAAGTCACATACATACTTTATTAAGGAAATCGTTAGTACTTGACATAATTATATGTCATGAATGTGCTTAGAAAAGAAAGGATGAGACCCAAAACCCCTTACAAAATATTAAGGCCAACACCTTCCATTAATATGGTTAGAACCGGAGTTTTGTTTCTCGTTTGGGTTGATGGACACATCCATGCCCGGCTTGAACCTAAACATGTTCAAACCATGAAATTAGTTTATGATTAATATAGTTGGAGTCAGAGGTCAATCCTTAGTTTTGGTTGTTGGACACATCCAAGCCTGACTAAATGGTTGAATGAGCTCCAACCATATTAAAACTATTTCTTGATTAATGGGTCAGCCTTAAGCTTGGAGAATCGATTTGTTGTGCCACAGCCAAGGTCGATGTAAAGAGAGGTGCAGTTGGGTGCTATGTATAATGTTGCATACTTGTTAATGAGTTAACAACCCAATGATTTATGCAAACATTCAATTAGTTGATAGCATAAAGTGATAGTTACATATATGTGATATGTAATCGGTATAATTACCTACCTTCATAGCTAAGAATAACCTGATGGCCACAGCCATGGTTGTTCTTATCTATGGTTGGATATCAACCTATTTGGAGATGTTCCTACGATCTCCCGAATTGATAAAAAGAGTTATTCAATTCGAAAAATAAATAGAATTTAATTAATGTATGTTGATGCATTCTTTATCATTCTTCTCACGTAAGCTCAATTTGTATTTCTAGGATAATCACTCGATCATGTCTTCTCTAAATTTACGTTCCATTTTGGACACCAATAAGTTAACTAAGGACAAAAGGATTGAAAAAGCACCAAAAGGCACTTGTCATCATTGTGGCAAGGAGGGCCACTGGCGAAGAAACTGCAAGGTTTATCTTCAGTCCTTGAAGAATAAGGCATCCGATGCCCCATCCTCTTCAGGCATCTTCGTTATTGAATGTCACTCTATTTCCTCGTACACCTGGGTACTTGATACTGGGTGTAGCTCACATATATGTAATGACATACAGGGGCTAAGGAATAGAAGAAGACTCGTCAAGGGAGAAGCAAATTTGCAAGTTGGAAATGGAGCAAAGATTGCTGCTATTGCCATCGGAATATATTTGCTAAAGCTCCCTACTGAACTTGTCTTAGAATTGGATAATTGTTATTTTGTTCCTTCGTTAATAAAGAACATTGTATCTATTTCATTCTTGAATGAAAAGGGTTATCATTTAACTTTTAGTAACAATTGTTGTTACATAACTTTAAATAGCGTTCTTTATGGGAATGGAACTTTGTGCAATGGTATCTATACGTTAGATTTATCCGGTGACGTTTTCAATATCGAAGTTAGCAACAAACGTGCTCGAATAGATAATCAAATAGACTCCTACACGTGGCATTGTCGTCTTGGCCATGTAAGTAAGAAACGCATGACCGAATTACACCGATGTGGAATTTTGGAATCATTTGAACCCGGTTCATTTGATACATGCGAATCATGCTTAAAAGGCAAGATGACCAAATTACCCTTTCCTGGAAAAGGTAATCCAGTGGGAGAATTGCTTGGTCTAATACATACTGATGTATGTGGACCAATGTCAACTCTTGCACAAGGAGGCTATAGCTACTTCATTACCTTTATCGATGATCACTCACGATTCGGGTATGTGTTCTTGATGAAACACAAATCTGAAGCTTTTGAAAAATTCAAAGAGTTCAGAAATGAAGTAGAAAAACAGCTTGGCGAAAGTATTAAGATACTTCGATCCGATCGGGGTGGTGAATACTTAAGTCAAGAGTTTCAAGATTATCTTAGGGACAATGGGATATTGTCTCAATGGACTCCGCCGTATACACCACAGCATAATGGTGTATCTGAGAGGCGTAATCGAACCTTGATGGACATGGTTAGATCCATGATGAATCATGCAACTCTTCCAAAATCCTTTTGGGGCTATGCACTTAAGACAGCTGTTTACTTGCTAAACAGAGTCCCGACCAAGGTAGTCTCTACTACTCCATATGAGACATGGAATAGTAAGAAACCTCACTTAACTCACCTTAAGATATGGGGTTGTCCTGCTTATGTGAAGCGGACTGTATCAGACAAATTGGATGCTAAGTCTGATAAATGTCTATTTATTGGATACCCTAAGGAAACGAAGGGTTACCAATTCTATCATCCCTTGGAACAAAAGGTGTTTATTTCAAGGCATGCTGTATTTCTGGAAAAAGAATTTCTTTTACAAGAAAACAGTGGGAGTGGCATTGAACTTGATGAAGTTCAAGAAACTCCAATAGACATTACAGAGACGCCTAGTCTAGACCCACAACCAATAACTCATAATGATGAGCTATCAGTTGAACCTAAAACAACACCACCTCTTCGTAGATCTGATAGGACACACAATATTCCAGAGAGATACGGATTTCTCGTAAGTGAATCGAACGACGTGTTACTCATTAGCGATGACGAACCTATCAGTTATGATGATGTTCTGAAAAGTTCAGAAAGGGACAAATGGCTTGAAGCCATGAAGTCGGAAATGTATTCCATGTACGAAAATCAAGTATGGGACTTGGTAACCCACCTGAAGGGATTAAGCCCATAGGGTGCAAGTGAGTTTTCAAGAAGAAAACCGACATGGAAGGTAATGTTGTTACCTTTAAGGCTAGATTAGTGGCAAAAGGATATCGTCAGAAACAAGGAATTGATTATGACGAAACCTATTCGCCAGTAGCTATGCTGAAATCCATTCGGATGCTCCTGGCCATAGCAGCTCATTATGATTATGAGATATGGCAAATGGATGTGAAAACAGCTTTCCTTAATGAAAACCTGCTTGAGGATATATACATGATACAACCTGAAGGTTTCACATCGGTTGATAAAACCAAAATATGCAAGCTTCGACGATCCATATATGGACTGAAGCAAGCATCCAGGAGCTGGAACATCCATTTTGATGAGACAATCAAAGAGTTTGATTTCTCACAAAATCCTGACGAACCTTGTGTGTACAAGAAGGTTAGTGGGAGTGCAGTCGTATTCCTAGTATTATATGTCGATGACATATTGCTTATAGGAAACGATATATCAGTCTTACAGTCGGTTAAAATTTGGTTGTCCAAAACTTTCTCCATGAAAGACCTGGGAGAAGCAACCTATATCCTTGGGATTAGAATCTATAGAGATAGATCAAAATGGTTGCTTGGTCTTTCGCAGTCTACATATATAGATCGAGTGCTAAAAAGGTTTAGCATGTCGAAATCCAAGAAAGGTTACCTTCCCATCAGGCATGGGATCAACCTTTCAAAGTCTATGTGTCCGTGCACAGAAGACGAGAGGATTTGCATGAATAAGATTCCTTATGCATCCACGATAGGATCTATCATGTATGCTATGTTATGTACTAGGCCCGATGTATCGTATGCTCTGAGCGTCACGAGCAGATACCAGTCTGATCCAGGAATGGATCATTGGGCGACTGTCAAGACAATCCTTAAGTACTTAAGAAGAACTAAGGATGTGTTCCTAATATATGGAGAAGGAGATATGGTAATACGTGGGTATACAGATGCCAGTTTCCAGACACATAAGGATGACTCCAAATCTCAGTCTGGATACGTATTTACTTTGAATGGAGGCGCAACAAGTTGGAAGAGTTCCAAACAAGACACCGTAGCGGATTCTACCACGGAAGTGGAATATATCACAGCTTCGGAAGCAGCAAAGGAAGCAGTCTGGATCAAGAAGTTTGTCTCCGAACTTGGTGTGGTTCCAACCATTGATGAAGCAGTGCCGGTTTACTGCGACAACAATGGAGCTATTGCACAAGCAAAGGAACCAAGGTCTCATCAGCGATCCAAACACGTGCTTCGCCGCTATCATCTGATCAGAGATATTATAAGTAGGAATGATATACAAATTGAGAAAATTCCCGCTGAAAGGAATTTAGCGGATCCTTTAACTAAGGCCTTGCCTCAGAGCAAGTTTGAGGGTCATGTTAGAGCCTGTGGTATTGGATACCGTAGCGATTGGCATTAGGCCAAGTGGGAGTTTGTTAGTAATATGAGAGAAGTGTCCTAAAGCAATCGCCTTATGATTGTAAACATTTATTTTAATAAATGAAAATTCACTATTTGAGTATACATGTTTGTGTATTTGATTGGGATCTTAAACTCATTTACTGAATGTCCGCAATACAATTCACAGCATGAGAGAATTTGTGATGGAATCACAACTAGTGATTATCTCTACATGTGCAATTGTGAAGTATTGAAAATATCCCTAGTCGATGAATTGATAAATACGGACACTATCAATTCTGTTGAGACTAGCATGGGTTATTCTCTAATCAGCTGATTCTCACTGGCTGGTGACATTGGGATGTCCGGAGATAAACATGGATGCTAGTTAAGGGAACTAGTTCATTGGAGTGACTGGCTGTAAAACTTCATATGGGAATCTACATGTAGATATGTCAATGAAGTTCTTACTGCAGCTTAAGTGCGATGTTCCTTTGACTTGCGGTGTTCAAGTCATCTTGGTCACGGAGACTTGTACTTTGACATCTTAAGCAAGCATCTCTAAGGAGGTGTGGACCCAGGATGATTGGGTATAAGCCGAAGTGCCCGAAGATGTTTGAACAGCCTACAAAGGATTCACCACTCCTTGCGAGGAGATGTATACCCAAGGCCTATCATCGGATTGTTACTCAAAGCCTCTGGCCAGAGCATAACATGTTCCAAGTATGAATCTCAAGGAAACATGAGAATAATTAGAATCTGTTGGACGAGAAAGACATTACTTGGGCTAGGTGTGACGTAGTCAGCCTAGTGGGGACTGACACACAAAGACCGTGTCCTGAACCAAGTGGGTATAAGATGGTGAAGGGAAAGAGGCACGACTCATTATAGCTGCTGAAGGGTTTCAGAATTATTTCTGAGGTCAACCGTTGATCTTTCGATTAATTGGGGGTCATGATGTACTACTAGGTGCCACTCATGATCGTTCTATAATTGGTTGATTATAGACGGCCAACATAAATCGAAAGCCTATTTAGTCACACGCACTACGAGTAATCCGAGGGATTTAAAACGAGTTGAAAATTAGATTTTCCGATCAAGAGAAATAAGTCGAATCTGAATTAATCAGAGGCGCATCAGAAGCTTAAAATGGCTAAGTCTTTTGAAGGATTATTGGGCGAATTAAATGAGTTTAATTCGCGAGGAGGCGGCTTGGTTTGGCCGGCCAAAGAGGGTTCCCACCCTCTTTGGTTTGGCTGGCCACAACAAAGGAGAGAAACCAATTTATTTGGTTTAAATTATAAAATAAATCAAGCGCGATTTGTTTTATAAAATTATGGATAAAGAAATTTATATAAAGAAATTTATATAAAATTTATATAATTTTATTTTCATGGAAATTAAAATAAACCTTATGGTTTATTTTATTTTATAAAATCAATTATGAATTGATTTTTCCATGATAAGAAAAATTTATATAATAAATTTCTTGTAAAAATTTATTCCATAATAAAAGGGGAGATGTTGTTTTTTTATTAAAATTAGTTATAATAAAACTTGGCATAACGGAATAATTCATAGAAAATTTATAAGATAAATTTCTTATGAAAATTTATTCCGTTAAAGGGAGACTTGGCATGGAGAGGCTACTATATAAAGGAACCAAGGCAAGGCTTGAATTCCAATTAATCAAGAGATTAAGTAGCAAGCTCTCCTCTCTTTTATTCTCTCCCTCTCTCTCTAGGGCCGGCACCCTCTCTCTCTCTAGGGCCGGCGCCCTCTCTCTCTCTAGGGCCGGCGCCCTCTCTCCTCCCCTAGGGCCGGCGCACCGCCTAGGGTTGCCGTGAGCCTCCTCCACCAAGAAGGTGCCAAAGAAGAAGAAGAAGTGGATCGCAACTCCTTCCTCTCCCGGATATTGATTCCGTTACTTGGTGGTTAGTCTTCCATCTCTTTCTCTTGATATTCTAGTTGTGCCTTTGGAGAATCTAGTAGTTCTTGTCGGCACAAAACTCGTGGCTTTGCGAAGTCATCCCGAAGAGAACTCGGCATGGACGCGAATAGAGGCGAAGCTTCCAAGGGACGCTACGGTTGGATCTCGTCCCTTTCTTCGAGTTACGCGAGGTACTAAGTAAATTAGTTTACTTTTCTGCAAAGTTTTAATTTATGATCATGTCTCCACAACATAAGGTTGTATGCTAGATACGTGGTTAAAATAATTTAAGAAATTATTTATGCTAAACCTTCCGCTGCACGTAATTAAATTTTAAAATTACGAACCCGTATCCATGTCAACAT
>JAGFNQ010005950.1:0-48913 GCA_024364735.1 Boesenbergia rotunda
TTCATTACCTTTATCGATGATCACTCACGATTCGGGTATGTGTTCTTAATGAAACACAAATCTGAAGCTTTTGAGAAATTCAAAGAATTTAGAAGTGAAGTAGAGAAACAGCTTGGCAAAAGTATTAAGATACTTCAATCCGATCGGGGTGGTGAATACTTGAGTCAAGAGTTTCAAGATTATCTTAAGGACAATGAGATATTGTCTCAATGGACTCCGCCATATACACCACAGCATAATGGTGTATCTGAGAGGCGTAACCGAACCTTGATGGACATAGTTAGATCTATGATGAATCATGCAACTCTTCCAAAATCCTTTTTTGGGCTATGCGCTTAAGACAGCTGTTTACTTGCTAAACAGAGTCCCGACCAAGGTAGTCTCTACTACTCCATGTGAAACGTGGAATAGTAAGAAACCTCATCTCACCTAAAGATATGGGGTTGTCCTACTTATGTGAAGCGGACTATATCAGACAAATTGGATGCTAAGTCTGATAAATGTCTATTTATTGGATACCCTAAGGAAACAAAGGGTTACCAATTCTATCATCCCTTGGAACAAAAGGTGTTTGTTTCAAGGCATGCTGTATTTCTAGAAAAAGAATTTCTTTTACAAGAAAACAGTGGGAGTGACATTGAACTTGAAGAAGTTCAAGAAACTCCAATAGACATTACAGAGACACCTAGTCTAGACCCACAACCAATAACTCATAATGATGAGCTATCAGTTGAACCTAAAACGACACCACTTCTTCGTTGATCTGATAGGACACGTAATATTCCAGAGAGATACGAATTTCTCGTAAGTGAATCGAACGACGTGTTACTCATTAGCGATGACGAACCTATCAGTTATGATGATGTTCTGAAAAGTTCAGAAAGGGACAAATGGCTTGAAGCCATGAAGTCGGAAATGGATTCCATGTACGAAAATCAAGTATGGGACTTGGTTAACCCACCTGAAGGTATTAAGCTTATAGGGTACAAGTGGGTTTTCAAGAAGAAAACCGACATGGAAGGTAATGTTGTTACCTTTAAGGCTAGATTAGTGGCAAAAGGATATCGTCAGAAACAAGGAATTGATTATGACGAAACCTATTCGCCAGTAGCTATGCTTAAATCCATTCGGATGCTCCTGGCCATAGCAACTCATTATGATTATGAGATATGGCAAATGGATGTGAAAACAGCTTTCCTTAATGGAAACCTGCTTGAGGATGTATACATGATACAACCTGAAGGTTTCACATCGGTTGATAAAACCAAAATATGCAAGCTTCGACGATCCATATATGGACTGAAGCAAGCATCCAGGAGCTGGAACATCCGTTTTGATGAGACAATCAAAGAGTTTGATTTCTCACAAAATCCTGACGAACCTTGTGTGTACAAGAAGGTTAGTGGGAGTGCAGTCGTATTCCTAGTATTATATGTCGATGACATATTACTTATAGGAAACGATATATCAGTCTTACAGTCGGTTAAAATTTGGTTGTCCAAAACTTTCTCCATGAAAGACCTGGGAGAAGCAACCTATATCCTTGGGATTAGAATCTATAGAGATAGATCAAAATGGTTGCTTGGTCTTTCGCAGTCTACATATATAGACCGAGTGCTAAAAAGGTTTAGCATGTCAGAATCCAAGAAAGGTTACCTTCCCATCAGGCATGGGATCAACCTTTCGAAGTCTATGTGTCCGCGCACAGAAGACGAGAGGATTTGCATGAATAAGATTCCTTATGCATCCGCGATAGGATCTATCATGTATGCTATGTTATGTACTAGGCCCGATGTATCGTATGCTCTGAGCGTCACAAGCAGATACCAGTCTGATCCAGGAATGGATCATTGGGCGGCTGTCAAGACAATCCTCAAGTACTTAAGAAGAACTAAGGATGTGTTCCTAATATATGGAGAAGGTGATATGGTAATACGTGGGTATACAGATGCCAGTTTCCAGACAGATAAGGATGACTCCAAATCTCAGTCCGGATACGTATTTATCTTGAATGGAGGCGCAATAAGTTGGAAAAGTTCCAAACAAGACACCGTAGCGGATTCTACCACGGAAATGGAATATATTGCAGCTTAGGAAGAAGCAAAGGAAGCAGTCTGGATCAAGAAGTTTATCTCAGAACTTGGTATAGTTCCAACCATTGATGAAGCAGTGCCGGTTTACTGCAACAACAATGGAGCTATTGCACAAGCAAAGGAACCAAGGTCTCATCAGCGATCCAAACATGTGCTTCGCCACTATCATCTCATCAGAGAGATTATAAGTAGGAATGATATACAAATTGAGAAAATTCTCACTGAAAGGAATTTAGCGGATCCTTTAACTAAGGTCTTGCCACAAAGCAAGTTTGAGGGTCATGTTAGAGCCTGTGGTATTGGATACCGTAGCGATTAGCATTAGGCCAAGTGGGAGTTTGTTAGTATTGTGAGAGAAGTGTCCTATGACAATCGCCTTATGATTGTAATCATTTATTTTAAATAAATGAATATTCACTATTTGAGTATACATGTTTGTGTATTTGATTGAGATCTTAAACTCATTTACTGAATGTCCGCAATACAATTCACAGCATGAGAGAATTTGTGATGAATTCACAACTAGTGATTATCTCTACATGTGCGATTGTGAAGTATTGAAATGGTCCCTAGTCGATGAATTGATAAATACGAACACTATCAATTCTGTTGAGACTAGCATTGGTTATTCTCTAATCAGCTGATTCTCACTGGCTGGTGACATTGGAATGTCCGGAGATAAACATGAATGCTAGTTAAGGGAACTAGTTCATTGGAGTGACTGGCTGTAAAACTTTATATGGTAATCTACATATAGATATGTCAATGAAGTTCTTACTGCAGCTTAAGTGCGATGTTCCTTTGACTTGCGGTGTTCAAGTTATCTTGGTCATGGAGACTTATACTTTGACATCTTAAGCAAGCATCTCTAAGGAGGTGTGGACCCAGGATGGTTGGGTATAAGCCGAAGTGCCCGAAGATGTTTGAACAACCTACAAAGGATTCACCACTCTTTGCGAGGAGATGTATACCCAAGGCCTATCGTCAGATTGTTACTCGAAGCCTCTGGCCAGAGCATCACATGTTCAGAGTATGAATCTCTCAGAAACATGAGAGTAATTAGAATCCGTTGGACGAGAAGGACACTACTTGGGCTAGGTGTGACGTAGTCAGCCTAGTGGGGACTGACACACATAGACCGTGTCCTGAACCAAGTGGGTATAAGATGGTGAAGGGAATGGGGCACGATTCATTATAGCTGCTGAAGGGTTTCAGAATTATTTCTGAGGTCAACCGTTGATCTTTCGATTAATTGAGGATCATGATGTACTACTAGGTGTCACTCAGGACCGTTCTATAATTGGTAAATTATAGACGACCAACATAAATCGAAAGCCTATTTAGTCACACGCACTACGAGTAATCCGAGGGATTTAAAACGAGTTGAAAATTAGATTTTTCGATCAAGAGAGAAAAGTCGAATCTGAATTTTTCAGAGACGCATCGGAAGCATAAAATGACTAAGTCTTTTGAAGACTTATTGGACGAATTAAATGAGTTTAATTCGTATGGTATAGGCTTGGGTTTGGCCGGCCAAAGAGGGTCCCCACCCTCTTTGTTTGGCCGGCCACATTAAAAGGGGAGAACCAAATTGTTTGGTTCAAATTATAAAATAAACCGAGCGTGGTTTGTTTATAAAATTATGGATAATATATATAAATTTTTATAAACCGAAGTTTGGTTTATTATTTTCATGGAAATTAAAATAAACATTGAATAGTTTATTTTATTTTATAAAATCAATTATGAATTGTTTTTTCCATGATAAGAAAATTTTATATAATAAATTTCTTGTGAAAATTTATTCCATAATAAAAAGGGAGACATGGTTGTTTTTAATATAAATTAAATTATGATAAAAACTTGGCATGATGGAATAATTCATAGAAAAATTTATATGATAAATTTCTTATGAAAATTTATTCCATAAAAGGAGACTTGGCGATTGAGAGGCTACTATATAAAGGAACCAAGGCAAGGCTTGGAGATTAATCTAAGAGATCTAGGAATAAGCCCTCTCTCTCTCTCCTTCTCTCCCTCTCCCTTCTCTAGTACAGCCGGCCACAAGGTTGTCGTGAGCAACTTTGCTCTCCACAATTTGCCGTGAGCAACAATTATTGGAGAAGGCCACCAATTTCATTGGAGAAGGATTAATTTCAAGCAATTAATCGGAGAAGAGCCGGATTAATTGCATGCGTTGCAATTAATTGGAGAGGAGCATGATTAATTGCATGTGTTGCAATTAATTGGAGAGGAGCATGATTAATTGAGCGCAAGTCATCTTCCTCCTTCTCGCCGGAATTGTGATTCCGGCCAACCTTGGTGGTAAGTTTTTCCGATATGATTACTTCTCTTGGTTTTTCTTGTCGCGTTCTTGGAGAATCTAGTAGTTCTCGAGAACACGAAACTCGTGGGTTTGCGAAGTCATCCTGAAGATACTCGGCGTGGACGCGAATAGAGGCGGAGCTTCCAAGGGACGCTTATGGTTGGATCTCGTCCCTTCCTTCGAGTTACGCGAGGTAATAAGTAAATTAGTTTACTTTCTGCAAAATTTTAAATGTATGATCATGTCTACACAATATAAGGTTGCATGCTTAGATGTGTGGTTAAATAATTTGGGAAATTATTTATGCTAAACCTTCCGCTGCACGTAATTATTTTTAAAATTACGAACCCGCATCCATGTCAACATGCACCCGGTCCCAACAGCTATGGCATACATATGTACTTAGATATGGTGGTAGGTCACTTTGTATCTCCAATTGGATTGATTTCTAGATATACCTTGTATGGACACCTAGAGTAGAGTTATTAGGTCTGGATACATGTGGACCTATACTTTTCCCCCGATGTGTGCTTGAGAATCTGGTTAGTGAGGAGGGTATTGTTGGCATACTTTACCCTCTAGGTTGCATACTGAGTTGTAGGCTCTGTACGATTGCATACTGGCGATCATCGGCTCCCCTAGCGTTTGAGCTCGTCACGCAGACTGGTTTCTGGGTTTTATTGAGCTATTAGCATGATGTATGATCATGATGGAGACCATCGGCCCCCCTGAGGTCTGAGCCTGTCCCCAGTCATGTTTGAGGTTGCATATTTGCATAGTCACAGGTGCTGGGATACATATTGCATCCCCCGCAGGTGCTAGGCATCATACTTGCATTGCCACAGATGCTGGGCATCATATTTGTATAGCCACAGGTGCTGGGCTACATATTGCATCCGCCACAGGTGCTAGGTGTCATACATGCATTGCCACAGGTGCTGGACATCATATTTGCATAGCCACAGGTGCTGGGCTACATATTGCATCCGCCACAGGTGCTAGGCGTCATATATACATTGCCACAGGTGCTGGGCATCATATTTGCATAGCCACAGGTGCTGGGCTACATATTGCATCCGCCATAGGTGCTAGGCGTCATATTTGCATAGCCACAGGTGCTGGACTACATACTTGCATTGCCACAGGTGCTGAGCATCAAATTTGCATAGCCATAGGTGTTGGGCTCCATATGTTGTACGCCACAAGTGGTTGGCTTCTTTATACAACCATGAGTGGTTGGCTTATCTGTTTCCTGTTCACCCGACCGCCGGTCTGGTGGTGGCTGAGGTGCGTACAGAACAGATCATTGCATCAGGTGTATAGGATGCATTGCACCTTTGTTGGTGCTTGTTGTGTTTGAGTGCTGTATATGTTTGATATGCACTTACAGGTGACATACCCATTTGGATTGTGTATTATTCTTGATGTTATATAGGGGATTGATTACACCAATCTGGAGGATAGACGAACCCTAGTATGTATTCACCCTTAGTCTTCAGTTATGTTATATCCTCTATACTAGAGACTGTATCAGTGTGATTCCTATTGTTATTATAGCTTGCTGTGCATATATGTTTCTGGTATCCGCTGAGTTTATTTGGACTCACCACCGTTGCCTATATTTTTGTTTCCAGGTTGATCTGTCTCTAGGGGAGCCCCAGTTGCCAGTCCCAGGTCCCTACGACTCCAGTGATGGGTGCTTCCGCGTACTTATGTTTCCTTTACATCGTATTATTTGTTTTGGATTCGCTTTATGTCGTGGAACTTGTATCGTGTTTTATTTGTCTTGGTAATGTATTTTTGAGTCCTCTAATGGACTATGTGTTTATTGTTTTGTTGTAAGTCGGATCGGTCCGCAGTCAGGTATGGGTTATTTTGTGTTATGGTTATGTTATGTCTTGATTTTGAGGCCTGAGGCCAAATTATTATTGCGTGTGTTATTTGTATGTGTAAATTGTCTATCTGATAGGGGTGGTGCTGTCCGATTTTATATTGGATCAGCGGCTCCTGGGTCTCGGGGAGTGACAATTTATTTTCGGCTCACTTGGCTACCAGATTCAAGGAACTATTGTACTTGTCCTGGAGGTCAAGGGTTCGAATCAGGGAAAGGCAAAAAACCCACCGCCGGGTGTGGGAAGACAATAGGGCACGACCTTGAGAGCCGTCTGAGGGGGCTAGAGGGGTCGTGTCTCTACATAAAAAGGCGCCTTTTTTATGTAGCGACACGACCCCTCTAGCCCCATCAGGCGGCTCTCTAGCCCTACGGTCTTCCCACTCCCGGCAGTGGATTTTTACCTTCCCCAGATTCGAACCCTTGACCTCCAGGACAAGTACAATGGTTCCTTGAATCTGGTAGCCAAGTGAGCCGCGCTCACTTGGCTACCAGATTCAAGGAACCTTTGTACTTGTCCTGGAGGTCAAGAGTTCGAATCTGGGGAAGGCAAAAACCCACTGCCGGGAGTGGGAAGATCGTAGAGCACGACTTAGAGAGCCGCCTGATGGGGCTAGAGGGGTCGTGTCGCTACACCGCGACACTTCAGAGTTCCAGATCGACCGAGTCATTGATAGGCCCAAATAGACTGTCACGAATGTGGGTCTCAAATTTAAATGTATATGAATGCTGGAAACCCTTTTTACAATCAAAATCTGAAAATGTAGCAAAGGGGCCACAGGTCGTATTTTTCTCGGGGCTAGTTGTCGTGTTTGATTCGAACTTGTATTTATGTGTCGTTTGTGTTTTTGGGTTTCAAATAAATAATTGGATTTTGGTTTGTAATTGAAAATGAAATTGCAATGGAAAAATAAAAACCTTGATTTAATAAACTAAACAAGAAATTGGCACTAAAGAGCTCAACTAATGGAAACCTAATTAAGCACTTACCAATTTTTTTATGGGAAACTGATTTCTGATTTCAACAAACAAAAGATATGCTAAGAAATGAAGCAAAGGCAGTGATGAAGTTTTCGGAAATAATCAAGCTTAACACAAATCAATGCAAAGAAGATTTGGTAATTACACTAGCAACAAACATCAACTTAGCTACAATGTTTTTGGAACCCAACCACTGCCAACAAAATTCAGATATTAGTGTGTTCAAGCTTATTGATTTCAAACACAATCATATGCCACAAAAGCAAGCTAAATTCGGATGCAAAAAGGTCTAAGGCAGTTGGCACGCAAGGGAGAATTCCTTGTGCCAAAAACTAATTCCAAATTAAGAAATAAATGATCTTTCAACTCAACTTTTTAAAACTGATTGGTTCGATTGAGAAACAAAAGTATTAGGAAAGAACTAAGCAAGATTCTGTAAAGAAATTCAAACTGAAATCAAGACTTGAGAAGCAAAAATTCAGAAATGAAGTAAACAGAAATTCAGATTCGATGTTCAGAGATTCAGCATATGGCTTGGGTGCAAAACACACAACAAACTCAAATTGATACTCTAATCGAAAGGCCAAACAACTAAGCTGAAATATCTAGTGTTTACCTAGCAAGAATTCAGAAAATTTGCAGCTGGAATTTTCAGAAAACAGATTGGGTTTTTCAGACTTGAGATGGCACGCAACAATGGAATTGATGCACAGAACTTAAAGCAATTACTATTTTAAACTAAATGCACTATCTATCTAATGCTAGAGCAGGAATTAACAACTAAGAAACAAGAAATCTGAGACAAATTCAGAAACCGAAAGAAAGAAAACAAAACAGAAATAAACTTGGCACGCAAGCAACACAAATTGGCACGCAGCAAATGAAACTAAAGTGAACTGAAATTTAACTCTATTAATCACTAAACAAGTTCCTAAATCACTGAACTCGAAGATTAAAAACCTAATGCAACCAAACAATGCAAAATTATAAACTAAGACAGCTGATAACTGAAATTTTCAGAAACAAAACAGAATTCGGCAGAAATGAAATTACAGCTACAAAACATGAAAATTGATGATCTAAACTACTCCTCAACCCTTCTCCAACTCAAGAGCTCCTTGGTCATCAATCAAGAGTGAACTTCGGACCCGCAAGCTCAACAAATCAGTGAGGAGCAATCTCTGATACCGAATTAGATCAAATCCTGCTCAAGCTGAAATTTGCTTCCGAATTCTTCAAACTCGTTGTGGTGGCTTGCGATTTGGATTAGGGAATAACCGAAACCTTCCAGGGAACCCCTCTGGTCAGCTCGGATGCAGTGGAAATGGAGCAAAGCTGAGCTCGCTGAATTCGAGTAGTGAAACTACTGAAACCTCACGCAGCTTTACTATTGAGCAAAAATCCAATCTGAAACCTCACTGAGACTCTCTTCACTGACCTAGCCCTTGCTCTGATGATGGATTGAGTGATCACGCCTTCGATTGGATGAAAAATGGAAGAAAATGATGAAGAATTGAAGAACTCTACTGTTGCGGCGAAGACGCGATGAAGGGAAGAAGCTGCGCGTTTCTGATTAAATAGGAACCAATGGACGGTCCAGATTGATTCACTTCAATCCAACGGCTGATCTTGCTCTGATTTGAGCCAAACTTTGATGATGATGATCTGGGGTCAGGATCTGCCTTGTGGTAGCTTGGATCCTCCAGATTTGCAACGGATGGTCCAGATCAAGCTAATCTTTGAATGGATGATCTAGAGCCCTCCGAGCTTGATCCAACGGTTGATTTAGCTCTGATTGGAATGAAACCATCAGATCTTGATCAGGGTGGTTGATCAACCCTAGCCCTAGCTCGGATTGCTTCAGATGATCCCGGATGGCTCAGATCTAGCCGCTTTTGAATCGGACGACCCGGATTAATCGTAAGCTTGATAATTCGATCCGGTTCACTTCCGACTCAAGTTTGACCCAATATGCCCTAGGTCCATGAACCTTTTATGCCTACAAAAATAATTCAAGAATTTAGTGGCCAAATAATCCAAAAAATATGCAAATTTGCAATTAAGTCCAAAATAAGAGTAAGTTCTAAAACCTAGGGCAATTTCACAATTAAGCAATAAAAACATAGGTCAAACATGGATTTTAGCAGCTCAAATAATCAATAATATAGTATTTATCAGTCATCGACTCTTTCATTTGGTTTGATTTACATTCAATACTTTATTTCTTTAAACCTTTTTGACTGTAAATCTTGCACTGTAAGATGGGTTTCTCCACCTCCGGAAAGTCCGGAAAGGAGACCATCAATGAACGGGCGTTCCCGTGCTTAGGCCTTGGATATACTGACCATGGGGGGTTGGGAACCAAGTAAATCGCGTGTACATTTTGTGTTGTCTTTTATTTTTCGGTTTTGTTTTCCGCTGTGCTACTAACTCTGTGTCCAGAAAGAACGAACAAAAGATTATGCGAGTTTCCACGAAGAGTTTTTACGGTCGATATTCACCCCCCCCCCTCTATCGACGGCACCGATCCAACAAGTGGTATCAGAGCCAGATCGCTCTTCACCGGACAAACCGCCGACGGAGCAAAGGCGCTAGGAGTTGAGGGGAAGCCAAGGGGTGGACCAGGGACATTTTATTTTTAATGTCAATTTTTAAGTTTCATATTACGTGTTTCAAGTGCAGGGAGAGAGGACATTACAAAAATCGGTGTCCTACACGTAAGACTTGAACTTCACCACCGGAAGAAAAGGAGGCACCAGCACCCGGAGTCCGGAGGGATAAAAGTCAAATACGGTGCTTCAAATGCGAAAAGTACAAACACTATAAAAATAAGTGTCCGACAATGGTAAACAAAATTTACGTTCCTAAAAATTTTCAAATTCCTGCACAATCGTATGATAAGTTAGGTAATTTTTCTGAAAAATTAAATTTACTGCATAGTCAAATTAATATTTTGCATGCCCAATTAGAAAATGTACATATTGCTAAAGTATTAGAAATTAACTGTTTAATCCTTAATCTTAATTCAACAAATTTTAAAATTAATTCTAATAAAATCAATTTTAAAATTAATTATGATAAAATTAATCCTGAAATTAACTCTAAAATTATTGAGGATAATCCAGAAATTAACTCTGAAATTATTGAGGATAATTTTGAAATTCTTAAGGATAATCCTGAAATCAACTCTGAAATTATTGAGGATAATTCTAAAATTAATTCTAAGGATATTTCTGAGAATAGTGGAGATGAAATCTTCTTAGATGATAATTTAATTATCAAATGTTTAGATAATATTGAAGATTATTACAAAACATTAACTAGAGGCCCAAATTACTCCACCTACTATGAGGATATTGAAGGATGTCATTTTAATGATGAGGATGAGGAGGAAATTGAATTTTCTGAGATCAAGGCTATAGTTAATAAAATTTACAAAAAGTCAAACAAATCAGGGTTGTTAGAAAAACTCGAAAAATTAAATAAAGAAGAAATAGCGAAGGAATCAGATATTTTCCAAATAATAAAAATGATAAAATTAAATCCACAACATTTAACCAACCTAGAAATTTTGAAACTTAAATCAAGTGAAAACTTAAAAGGTTTAATTTTAATTTTTAATCTGAATTTAATCCTTTATGCAACTTTAATTAAATCTTAATTGTTACCTTAATTTATACCTTAATTAATTCCCTAATTAATTTATCTTTAATTAATTCCCTAATTAATTTAACTTTAATTAATTCCTTAATTACTTTAACTTTAATTAATTCCTAATTATTTAACTTTAATTAATCCGTAATTAATTTAACTTATTAATTAATTTTAATTAATTTAACTATAATTAATCCGTAATTAATTTAACTTCAATTAATTGTTGTTAATTTAACTCTAACTCGTAAATAACTTAAACTCAAATTAAATAAAATCCTACCTAAACTGCAACAATAAATTTAATAAAATTAAATATGTCAAAGTGGGTTGGCATATTCGCGGGTTCACACGACATATATCAAATCAGGAATTTGATACATTTTTAGAAGCTTAATTAAATGCCTTGACTTGTTTGAATCATGCATCAATGCCATGTACATGCATTTGCTATTTCGTTAAAATTTATGTCATGTCATTCATGTTTAAATTTATGCATGATTTAGAACGGTTATAGGAAAAAGACAAATTAAAACTTGAACAACCTAGTATTAGGTGGAGGTGAGATGATAGTACTTTAGGGAAGCCCTTCTAATAAGGCAAGTAAGGTAAGGCGTACCCTACTTGGTCTGTTTAGTCTAGTGTAACTAGCCGAAGCTACCAATCCAAATCCTAAGCTACTTAGACCAAAATTTTTCAAAAGTAATTTGAAAATGAATTTTCGGTAAAAGGCTTTGTCAAGGAAAGGGTTGTTGCTCCAATAAGGCTACGACCAAAGAAGGTCTCCGTGCCTCGCCAAGACCTGGAAGCCGATTATCGAAAATCAAATTCAATTTACTATTTGATAAATTTGAATCTAACACAAGTTTTAATTAACTCTTAGATTTAAAATTCAAAGGAAAATTAATCAAGCATCTCACAATACACTCATAAGGCAACTGTGCTTGCTTGTACTGAGACATCTAGAATGGGTGAGATGTTAAGGACTAATAAATTGAAAAATATTTTTCAAAATTATTTTCCAAAATTCTTAGAATATTTTTTTAAAAATCTATTTTCAAAATAGTGGTTTAACATAATAATGTTTTTATGGATTTCAAGATTGTCTGACTGTGTATACGTATTATACGTTTTCAAAAGTATATATTTTCAAAAATGTTTGACCTACACAATTAGACACAAGCCTCTTAGGTCAACACTAAAGTCCCTTAAGATACTTAGATAGAGTCTAACGATGTTGGTGACAGGGGGAGTTTTTTTTTTCAAAGTTTTGTTTGAATCTTTCGAATATTATGTTTTAAAAATCCTTATCACTTCAAAATGATTTTCGAAAACTGTAACACCCAATAATTTTCATGAATTATTAGAAATTTTTCTGAATTTTCTAGCATTTTTTCGAATTAAAATAAAAAGGAAAAAAAGGGTCGAGTGGAGGTTTGATCCCGCGACCACAAGGCAAAGCAAGCCCTTAAGGGCGTTCGAATAACTAGAAGGGCGGGGGTATCAAGCACAGAAAGGGATGAAGCCAATTAATGTTATAGGTAAGTTAGGCTTTTTCATGAAGAGGTATTTAAACTTCCGCTTAAGTTGTGTTAAGACCCCATTAGGTTTTTGGAGGCTGCGCGAATAGGGGGTTTGGGGGCTATGAAAACAAGCGAGAAAACAAGGGTTTTCTTCCTCCTTTTTCTTCCTCTTGAGTGGAGAACCTAGGGCTTCTTCCCTAGGGCCAAGGAGTGGAGTTTCCTCGCAAGGAAGAGAAGAGGAGTCCTACGCTAGGTTTTTTCGAAATACTTAGTGAGTTTTCTTCAAGAAAAACGGTAAATAAATCACTCACCTGCAATAGAAGTAGTTTCGTATGTAGATTCTCGTTGTAGAACCGTAATTTTGTGGAAGTGCATACTTTGAGAATATTGTCTTATTGTGTGATTTAAGTTTCTAAAGAATATATGTTCTTATCATAGAACTTGAATTTGAGTAGGTTTGTATGTGTGATCTAAGTATGATAAGACCAAGTTCTTGAAAAGTCCCAAAAATGAGTTTTGGGTTAAGGGCACGCAAGGTGCTCGATGAAAGTTCCAAGTAAGAAAGGTAAAGTTTGTAGTGCAAAATTTATGCAAAAAGAAAGATAGCTTGATAAGTATAAGCATATTGAGTAAGAAAGTATTTTACTTTTGTAAAGTGACATGTACCGGGCAAATGAGAGGCCCACAGAAAGTTAGAAGGAAGCTCTAATAGGGTGCGGTGGCTAGCTACCCCGAAACCTATTAGGGATGTCACGCCCCGAGACCCTGGAGCCGCTGATCCAATATATAATCGGACAACACCTCCCCTGTCCGACGAACAATTTACACAAACACATAGATACAAATAACACAACCACGCAGTTAAATGGCCTCAGGCCTCACATCCATGCAAAAACAATATATATATGACTATAACCATCGCAAAACCAAAGTACGAACTCACCTAAGCTGCCAGGGGGCAGGAACAAAACCAAAACCCCACGAAGTCCAACATAGGACTCAAAAGTACAATACCATAGAATAAAACATGAACACATGTCCAAAACATGGCAACGAAAGCAAAGTATATACTACAGGGTCCATAACCGAAAAAAAACATAAGATAAACCAAAACGGAGCTCCTCTCGAGCTGGGGACTGGCGGCTAGGGCTCTCCTGACAGACATCAACCTGAAATTAAGAAAAATAACCAACGGTGTGAGTCCAAAAGGAACTCTGCGGATACCCAGGATAGATATGCATAGAAAGTTATACTAACAATAAGTGTTCCGCTAATACAGTCTCATATCAATAGTAGGGAAGGACTAGTACTGAAAATACTGAAGTAGATACATACCAGAAATCCATCTAACCTGAAAAGAGGGTAACAAATACCAATGGAATACCAATAGATATATAATCTCAGATAACAAGTCTCCAGAATATGCATGTCAAACAAGTGCAGAAATCAAGTGCAGCAAACAATGCACGATGCAAAAATATGCACATGGTGCAATGACATATGTCACCCCCTAGTCCCAGTCAGGATCATCGTCCACGACGTCCGCGTGGGTAGAGCTGTGACAACCTGTACGCACCCTGCCATCACTGCTCCTGAGTGACCGGGTGGACAGGATGCTGGCGGAGGTCACTCTCCTACCCCAAGCAATGGGGAAGTCTAGCTCTCATCTCCTCGTGGCTCAGTACGTGAAGGGATCCCTGGCTGCTACCACGCCCGGACCCACCCTCTAAATAGTGGCCGAACGGAGCAATACAGGGCAAATGCACACATCCTACGGTATCCACTAACCCATGAGTGGCCGTGTGTGCATATCCTCATGTACTGGAAGACGATAGGCTCAACCACAAGGGAGTCGCTGATCGCCGACATGCAACAATGCAGAGATGGTGTATGATAGATACACATACCTCCCTCACCAAGTCCTCAGTATACTAAGTCTCAGTCTGAATCCTATAACAGGAAATTCTGGTAACCTACAAGGTATAGTGGCAGGAAACTATTGATCCCTCAATGTCAAATGCAAGAGATATATCAAGATATCTAAGCATACATATAGATATGACAATACCTGAGACTGTATGGAACTAACAGCATAAAAACTCAGGGATAAACAACAGGTATCCAGAACAAGCATACTAAACAAGGATAGCGTATAAACTTACTGTTATCTATAACAGTCTATGCATAACGATATGACAATATCAACAAGATAAGTCAAGGGGTACCCGCCTCCAAAGAAAGAGAAGTCCGTATCAAAAGCGATAGAACCACCCGCCAATAATAATCCAATCAAGCTTCTGTATCAAGGATGTAATTAATTAGCTATTACACAAATAACTGTTGGGACCGGGTGCATGTTGACATGGATGCGGATTCGTAATTTTAAAATTAATTACGTGCAGCGGAAGGTTTAGCATAAATAATTTCACAAATTATTTAACCACACATCTAAGCATGCAACCTTATATTGTGTAGACATGATCATACATTTAAAATTTTACAGAAAGAAAACTAATTTATTTAGTACATTGCGTAACTCGAAGGAAGGGACGAGATCCAACCGTAAACGTCCCTTGGAAGCTCCGCCTCTATTCGCGTCCACGCCGAGTTTTATTCGGGATGACTTCGCAAAGCCACGAGTTTCGTGCCGACAAGAACTACTAGATTCTCCAAAGGCACGACAAGAATACCAAGAGAGAGATGGAAAGACTAACCACCAATCGAAGAATGGAATCAAGATTCCGGGAGGAAGGAAGGAGTTGCGCACGCTTCTTCTTCTTCTTCGACAGCTGCTTGGTTGTGGCTGAAGCTCACGGCAAAAGGGGTTCCCCTTTTTAGGGCCGGCGGCACTAGAGGAGGGAGAGGGAGAGAAGGAGAGAGATAGAGGGCTTGTTTCCTTGATCTCTTAGATTGATTTCCAAGCCTTGCCTTGGTTCCTTTATATAGTAGTCTCTCAATCGCCAAGTCTCCTTTTTATGGAATAAATTTTCATAAGAAATTTATCATATAAATTTTTCTATGATTTATTCCATCATGCCATGTTTTTATCATAATTTAATTTATGATAAAAGCAACCATGTCTCCCTTTTTTTTTCTTATGGAAAGAAATTTCTTTATATAAATTTCTTTATATAAATTTCTTTATCATGGTAAATCAATCCATTATTAATTTTATAAAATAAAATAAACCAATCCATGGTTCATTTTAATTTTCATGAAAAATAAATTTCTTTATATAAATTTCTTTATCATGGTAAATCAATCCATTATTGATTTTATAAAATAAAATAAACCAATCCATGGTTCATTTTAATTTCCATGAAAAATAAACCAAACCTTGGTTTATTATAAAATTTATATCATCCATAATTTAATAAAACAAACCACACTTGATTTATTTTATAAATTGAACCAAACAATTTGGTTCTCCCCTTTTGATGTGGCCTGCCAAACAAAGAGGGTGGGGACCCTCTTTGGCCGGCCAAACCCAAGCCAAGATCATATGAATTAAACTCATTTAATTCGTCCAATAATTCTTCAAAAGACTTAACTATTTTATGCTTCCGATGCGTCTCTGAAAAATTCAGATTCGACTTTTCTCTCTTGATCGAAAAATCTAATTTTCAACTCGTTTTAAATCCCTCGGATTACTCGTAGTGCGTGTGACTAAATAGGCTTTCGATTTATGTTGGTCGTCTATAATTTACCAATTATAGAACGGTCATGAGTGACACCTAGTAGTACATCATGATCCTCAATTAATCGAAAGATCAATGGTTGACCTCAGAAATAATTCTGAAACCCTTCAGCAGCTATAATGAATCGTGCCCCATTCCCTTCACCATCTTATACCCACTTGGTTCAGGACACGGTCTATGTGTGTCAGTCCCCACTAGGCTGACTATGTCACACCTAGCCCAAGTAGTGTCCTTCTCGTCCAACGGATTCTAATTACTCTCATGTTTCTGAGAGATTCATACTCTGAACATGTGATGCTCTGGCCAGAGGCTTCGAGTAACAATCCGACGATAGGCCTTGGGTATACATCTCCTCGCAAGGAGTGGTGAATCCTTTGTAGGTTGTTCAAACATCTTCGGGCACTTCGGCTTATACCCAACCATCCTGGGTCCACTCCTCCTTAGAGATGCTTGCTTAAGATGTCAAAGTATAAGTCTCCATGACCAAGATGACTTGAACACCGCAAGTCAAAGGAACATCGCACTTAAGCTATAGTAAGAACTTCATTGACATATCTATATGTAGATTACCATATGAAGATTTACAGCCAGTCACTCCAATGAACTAGTTCCCTTAACTAGCATTCATGTTTATCTCCGGACATCCCAATGTCTCCAGCCAGTAAGAATCAGCTGATTAGAGAATAACCCATGCTAGTCTCAACAGGATTGATAGTGTCCGTATTTATTAATTCATCGACTAGGGACAATTTCAATACTTCACAATTGCACATGTAGAGATAATCACTAGTTGTGAATTCATCACAAATTCTCTCATGCTGTGAATTGTATTGCGGACATTCAGTAAATGAGTTTAAGATCTCAATCAAATACACAAACATGTATACTCAAATAGTGAATATTCATTTATTAAAATAAATGATTACAATCATAAGGCGATTGCCTTAGGACACTTCTCTCACAATACTAACAATAACAACTAGCTAATTAATCCCTAATCTGTTTTAGGGTTAACCTAATCCATCCCTTTTCATTTAATTACCTTTAATTAAATGGAAAGTTCCTAATTACCCTATGTAATTAAGATTAGGTTCATTTCCAATTCAACCCTATGTTTCAAATTCACTGGACCAACATTATGGAGTTCACGGCAGCTCGGCAAAACACAGGTCAGTGGGTTGCTCACAGTCTTCTACTCCAATCCAATTCCAGCTTCCTCACGATTTTGTACCTACCATTCCAAAACTCAACGATTAAGCTTCAATCAAATCTGATCTACATAGAGGATTGCTACCACCAATCCGGAGACTAAGCTATCAGAAGCTGACAAGAATAGAGACCTAGCAATTTACTAATCTAAACACTATTTCAAACGAGTGCTAAAGAGAAAACCAAACAACCATTCTTACCTAGTTTGCTACGGCCACTGCTCCCTTGAGCCGAGACCAATCACGGCATAGCACCGGGGATCAGTGGATTGAATCACAGAACAAGCCCACCACAGCTCACGGTGACTTCAAACAGACCCAATCCTAGGATCCAATCGCAGCAAGATTCAGAGCTAATGAAATCTGCAACCTCGAAAAGGAAACATCATTAAAGATCTTCTCTATTTAACCCAACTCAATCCCAGAACTTACCTCTATTGAAGGAGAGAGCAAGTCATCGTGGAAAAAGGAAAAGTCGATTGGATCAGGGAAGGAGGGAGAGGGGCTCGCGTGCGTCGCTAGGGCATGGATCAAGGGCGAGGAGGCGGCACTCTTGCGGCTGGCTAGCTTTCCGTGCGAGAGGTCAGCGCGTCTGCGGCTAGGGCACGCGGGCGAGGGAGAAGAGAAGAGAGGAGTAGAGGCAGCGATGGTGGCGGCTTCGATCGGCAGGGAAGAAGACACGAGCAAGAGCCCGAGCCCTAATCAGCCACTTATACTCGCCCTTTTTCATCTTAGTCCAACAATTTCAGGCAAATCGCTAGGATGCCCTTAGTTTCGAGCTTTTAGTAGTTAACCCCCTCTAAATTCTGCTCTATTGCATCCAGACCCTTGATTGAAGTTTTAAGCCCTTTAGACCTCACAATATTTTGTTGTATTCCATTTTACTCTTCAAAATTTCGTCTAAGAACCCGTACACCCTAGGGTGTTTTCTGAAAAATTTTCTGGAGCAACATAAAAGTGTCGGATTTAACAAGGGATGCGCGCATTGGTACATTGATACCATGGTACAGTGTCAAGGCCTGAGAAAGTTGATTATTATTTTGAAGTATATGAGTATATGTAAGTGTTTCAATTTTCTTAAATGCATGTTTTTGTTATGTATGTTAACATGGTTATGTTACAAGCATGTTAAAGAGCAAGAGCAAAGAAGCTAATGTTTTAAAGTATGGAAATGTATAAGTATCAAGTCTCAAAAGAAAGCATGAGCATGTTAAGTTTGCAAGTGTTTTGATGCAAGTAAATGTTTTCAAGCATGATTGAGCATGATAAGTCTATAAAAGTTCCCATGTGCAAATATTTCCAAGTGCATGTATTTTGAAGCAAGCATTCTTTGAAATGATCATGTTTATTATCGATAACATGGATTTGTGAGTTAGGATTTACTTACTAAGCAATTCGCTTATTAGTTGTATTTCCTTCTATTGCAGATAAAGGTAAAGAAAAAGCATAAGCTATGGAGGCGAACGGGACTTGCATTGATGTTCAGTGGCGGCGGAACCGTGGAAGAGATCTTTGGGATAAGTCTTAGAGGCGTTTTGATTTATAGAAACTCATGGTTGATGTTTTGGATTGGTAGGATGTGATCACCTTATTTAAACTTTACATGGAGTCAAAGTTGGGTACAAAGTTAGTAGAGATTGCATGTGTTTTGATAAGTTTGTTAAATTTCATAGAAATCCTAATATTCAAGTTATTGGATTCGTTTTGTGTTGTTAAGATGCTTATAAAACTAGTATGGAGTTTAGATTTGGAGTTGTTTCATTATATGCATTGGAAGTGTGTGAATGGTGGACCCTTGAAAGGAGTTCCCAGGTCTGAAACTGTAGTTTTCAGGCGTGCCAGTCGACTGGTTCAGATACCAGTCGACTGCCCTATCGAACAGAACTTTCTGTTTGATGCACCAGTCGACTGCCAAGAGGCCAGTCGACTGGTGCCAGGCACAGAAAGTTTCTGTGGCTGACACCAGTCGATTGGCTATCTATCAGTCGACTGGTACCATAGAAAAGAAAGTGTTGTAGGGCAGATGGTTAGTGCTTCAGTTTTACAACTAAGAGGTCTAGGGGTCAAATCCTTGCAATGTAAATAAAATGAATGTTTTTTTAAAAAGAAAAAAATTCAGAGCAAGTTAAGGGAAGTCAAGTAATTGTAACCTAAGGCTAAGAATAAGGTAAAGTTAAGGTTAAGTAAAAGTGGCGTCCGCTTTAGTGGTAGAGAAGTGGGGTCGTCACAAAAATAGTGCCTTAAATTACTATCACGTATGTTTTCGAAAAAGCTTATACTTTAAAAATTATTCTCATTCCAAATTGAATTTTCTAAAAAAGTATCATCTTGAAAATTACAATACTGTCATTCAAAGCTGTTATTTTGATTTTGGTAAACCCTAAAGACACAGAGGAAATCTTTCTCCATGATCTACAAAGACTCCTAGGATGTGTCAAATTTAGGGGGAGTCTAAGTCAAAAGAAAACTTTCTGACAAGTATTTTTCTAATTTTTTTGGCAATTATTTTAGAAATTATTAAATAATTCTTTTGATCTAAACCAAACCTTAAAGACTCAACGGAAGAGTACTTGTCGTCAACAAGCTTCCTAGGACTGGGTCAAGTTTAGGGGGAGGTCAAATTAAAAGAGTTATTAAACATTTCAAAATAATATGTTTTCGTACACTATATTTTCAAAATCCTGTTGAAAACATAAGCATTTTCCCTTTCAAAATACTACCATTTTAATCTTACTTTTTATTATACTATCACTTTCAAAAACTGGTTTCTTTTAAATCACTTTTGAAAAGAATATTTACTTGGGTTTGGAGAATTTCCAGGATACTTAGGAAAATATCCTTGTAGTTAACAAGGTTTCCTAGCATTGTGCTAGACTGCGACCATTGAAGCTCCGGGAGGAAGTGCGCGGCACTTCGGAGTTCCAGATCGGCCGAGTCTTCGACTCTTTCATTTGGTTTGATTTACATTCAGTACTTTATTTCATTAAACCTTTTTGACTGTAAATCTTGCACTGTAAGACAGGTTTCTCAACCTCCGGAAAGTCCAGAAAGGAGACCATTATTGGACGGGTGTTCCCGTGCTTAGGCCTTGGATGTACTGACCCTGGGGGGTTGGGAACCATGTAAATCCCGTGTGGATTTTGTGTCATCTTTTATTTTTTGATTTTGTTTTCCGTTGTGCTACTAACTCTGTGTCCAGAAAGAATGAACAAAAGTTTGCGCGAGTTTCCACGAAGAGTTTTTACGGTCGATATTCACCCCCCATCTATCGACGCCACCGATCCAACAAGTGGTATCAGAGTCAGATCGCTCTACACTGGACAAACCGCCGACGGAGCAAGGATGCTAGGAGTTGAGGGGAAGCCCAGGGGTGAACCAGGTACATTTTATTTTTAATGTCAATTTTTAAGTTTCATATTACGTGTTTCAAGTGCTGGGAGAGAGGACACTACAAAAATCAGTGACCTACACGTAAGACTTGAACTTCACCACCGGAAGCAAAGGAGGCACCAGCACCCGGAGTCCGGAGGGATAAAAGTCAAATACGGTGCTTCAAATGCGAAAAGTATGGACACTACAACAATAAGAGTCCGGCAAAGGTACGCAAAATTTACGTTCCTAAAAATTTTCAAATTCATGCACAATCGCATGATAAGTTAGGTAATTTTTCTGAAAAAATAAATTTACTGCATAGTCAAATTAATATTTTGCATGCCCAATTAGAAAATATAGATATTACTAAAGTATTAGAAATTAACTATTTAATAATTAATGTTAATTCAATAATTTCTAAAATTAATTCTGATAAAATGAATTCTAAAATTAATTCTATTAAAATTAATCCTGAAATTAATTCTGAAATTATTGAGGATAATCCAAAAATTAACTCTGAAATTATTGAGGATAATTTTGAAATTCTTAAGGATAATCTTGAAATCAACTCTGAAATTATTGAGGATAATTATAAAATTAATTCTAAGGATATTTCTGAGGATAATGGATATGAAATCTTCTTAGATGATAATTTAATTATCAAATTTTTAGATAATATTGAAGATTATTACAAAGCATTAACTAGTGGCCAAAATTACACCACCTACTATGAGGATATTGAAGGATGTGATTTTAATGATGAGGATAAGGAGGAAATTGAATTTTCTGACATCAAGGCTATAGTTAATAAAATTTACAAAAAGTCAAACAAATCAGACTTGTTAGAAAAACTTAAAAAATTAAATAAAGAAGAAATAGTGAAGGAATTAGATATTTTTAAAATAATAAAAATGATGAAATTAAATCCACAACTTTTAACCAACCCAGAAATTTTGATACTTAAATCAAGTTAAAACATAAAAGCTTTAATTTTAATTTTTAATCTGAATTTAATCCTTTATGCAACCTTAATTAAATCTTAATTGTTACCTTAATTTGTACCTTAATTATCTCAACCTTAATTAATTCCTAATTAATTTAACTTTAATTAATTCCCTAATTAATTTAACTTTAATTAATTCCTAATTAATTTAATTTTAATTAATTCCTAATTAATTTAACTTTAATTAATTCCTAATTAATTTAATTTTAATTTATCCCTAATTAATTTAACTTCAATTAATTGTTGTTAATTTAACTCTAACTCGTAAATAACTTAAACTCAAATTAAATAAAATCCTACCCAAACTGCAACAATAAATTTAATAAAATTAAATTTGTCAAAGTGGGTTGGCATATTTACGGGTTCACACAACATGTATCAAATCAGGAATTTGATACGTTATTAGAAACTTAATTAAATGCCTTGACTTGTTTTAATCATGCATCAATGTCATGTACATGCATTTGCTATTTCGTTAAAATTTATGTCATGTCATTCATGTTTAAATTTATGCATGATTTAGAACGGTTATAGGAAAAAGACAAATTAAAGCTTGAACAACCTAGTATTAGGTGGAGGTGAGATGATAGTACGTTCGGGAAGCCCTTCTAATAAGGTCAAGTAAGGTAAGGCGTACCCATACTTGGTCTGTTTAGTCTAGTGGATCTAGCCAAATCTACCAATCCAAAACCTAAGCTAGTTAGACCAAAATTTTTCACGAAATAATTTGAAAATGAATTTTCGGTAAAAGGCTTTGTCAAGAAAAGGGTTGTTGCTCCAATAAGGCTATGGCCAAAGAAGACCTCTGTGCCTCGCCAAGACCTGGAAGCCGATTATCGAAAAACAAATTCAATTTACTATTTGATAAATTTGAATCTAACACAAGTTTTAATTAACTCTTAGATTTAAAATTCAAAGGAAAATTAATCAAGCATCTCACAATACACCCATAAGGCAACTGTGCTTGCTTGTACTGAGACATCTAGAATGGGTGAGATGTTAAGGACTAATAAATTGAAAAATATTTTTCAAAATTGTTTTCCAAAATTCATAGAATATTTTTTCTAAAAATCTATTTTCAAAATAGCGCTTTAACTTAATAATGTTTTTATGGATTTCATGATTGTCTGATTATTTATACGGATTATACGTTTTCAAAAGTATATCTTTTCAAAAATGTTTGACCTACACAATTAGACACAAGCCTCTTAGGTCAACACTAAAGTCCCTTAAGGCACTTAGATAGAGTCAAACGATGTTGATGACAGGGGAGTTTTTTTTCAAAGTTATGTTTGAATCATTCGAAAATTATGTTTTAAAAATCCTTATCACTTCAAAATGATTTTTGAAAATAGTGCCTTAAATCACTATCACGTATGTTTTCGAAAAAGCATATACTTTAAAAATTATTCTCATTCCAAATTGAATTTTCTAAAAAAGTATCATCTTGAAAATTACAATACTGTCATTCAAAGTTGTTCTTTTGATTTTGATAAACCCTAAAGACACAGAGGAAATCTTCTTCATGATCTACAAAGACTCCTAGGATGTGTCAAATTTAGGGGGAGTCTAAGTCAAAAGAAAACTTTTTGACAAGTATTTTTCTAAATTTTTTTGGCAATTATTTTAGAAATTATTAAATAATTTTTTTGATCTAAGCCAAACCTTAAAGACTCAACGGAAGAGTACTTGTCGTCAACAAGCTTCTTAGGACTGGATCAAGTTTAGGGGGAGGTCAAATTAAAAAAGTTATTAAACATTGCAAAATAATATGTTTTCGTGCACTATATTTTCAAAATCCTATTGAAAACATAAGCATTTTCCCTTTCAAAATACTACCATTTTAATCTTACTATTTATTATACTATCACTTTGAAAAACTGGTCTCTTTTAAATCACTTTTGAAAAGAATATTTACTTAGGTTTGGAGAATTTTCAGGACACTTAGGAAAATATCCTTGTAGTTAACAAGGTTTCCTAGGATTGTGTTAGACTGGGAAATAAACCAAGTTAAGTAAAATATTGTATTTTCAAAAGATGCATAATATTTTTCAAAATACTTATATTTTTCAAAGATGCATAATATTTTTCAAAATACTTATATTTTTCAATGATGCATAATATTTTTAAAAAAAATACTTATACTTTTCAAAGTTCATAATATTTTCCAAAAGTACTTATATTTCTTTTTTTAAAAAAAGGGAACTTAAATTTTTTCAAGAGAACTTATACTTTTTTAAAGAACTTATATTTTTTCTAATGTACTTATGTTTTTCAAATTCATAATATTTTTCTAAAGTACTTATGTTTTTTTTCAAATTCATAATATTTTTCAATGTACTTGCATTTTTTCAAAAAGATTAATATATGTTTTAAAAGTACTTGCATTTCTTAGAAAGCTCAATATATCTTTCAAAAGTACTTACATTTTTCAAAAAGTCAAAATATTTTTTCAAAAGTATTTTTTTCAAGGTACAAACTTTTCAAAGGAAAAATATCTTTTCAAAGTACAAGTTTTTGCACAATATGTTTCAAAGTATTCTTTTAAAGTGCAAAAATTCTCTAAGTGAAATTTTTATGTGCATATTTTTCTAAGTAAAAATCTTTCATATATGCAATTCTTTTTGAAAATCTTTCTCAATTGGAAAATTTTCTAAAACAAAATTTTTCTATGTCTTCTGAAAGTACAACTTTTTGTTTGCAGTACTTTTCAAAGTGTTATCTTTTGGTGCAATTGTTTTTTAACTATCTCTTTGCTATGCTTTCAAAGATTTATACTAAGTCCTTTCAAAAGGAAAATTTGTCATTGTTGGTGCAAGTATTTTTGTTGATTTTGATGTATGACAAAGGGGGAGAGTGCGCTTAAGTTAGAAATTTTTTTTATTCTTTCCCAAAGGATCAAAATTTATTTTCAAAAACTTAGATTTTTTTTCAAGTTTTATAATTTAGCCCTTTCAACCAATCTAACTTAAGATATTGTCAAACATCAAAAAGGGGGAGATTATTGGTGCAAGATGCATCAATGATGTCCTCCTCTAAGTGTTTCAATGTTTGACAATATACTTAAGTCAGTGATACATTGAATAAGGGAAGGGTGAGTGAAGAAAAGAGTACCAAAGTGAACCAAAGTCCTAGTTAACCTAGGCAATAAGACCTGACCAAGGGTTGGGCACTATGACCTGGTGAGTGAAGCTGGGCACGATGTCCTGGTGAGTGAAGCTGGGCACTAAGACCTGGTGAGTGAAGCTGAGCACTAAGTCCTGGTTCGTGGAATTGGGAACTAAGACCTGGTCAGTGAAGCTGGACACTAAGACCTGGTGAGTGAAGCTGGGCACGAAGTCTTGGTGAGTGATGTTGGGCACTAAGACCTGGTGAGTGAAGCTGGGCACGAAGTCCTGGTGAGTGAAGCTGGGCAAAAGTCCTAATGAGTGATGTTAGGCACCAAAGTCCTGGACCTAGGATTTGGGCACGAAGTCTTGGTCCGAGGGATTGAGCAACTTAGCTGAGCGATGACTAAGGACTAGAGACCGGTCGAGGGTCGGATGTCTTGAGATCTGAGAGTATCGAAGGCTAAGCAAAAGTCCACCCAAATGGACTGGGTGGCAACCATCTCCTGAGAGGAGTAGGTTGATGGCGCGTTCCCGGGGGTGGGAACTTAGGCGTCGGTTCGACCTAGGGTTTCGCGGAAACCCGAAGTCAGAACCATTTCGTTAAAGCTAAGATTTTATATGTATTTGCTTTGTATTTATGTATCTTCCAAGTACCTAAAATTGAAGAGAAAGCAGCCAAACAACCACAAAGAGGCTGAAAAACAACTTCCCGGGCGCCCCTATTGATACATGCGCCCCCGTTGATACAGGCGCCCCTATTGACTCAGGCGCCTGAATGAATCAGGTGCCTCCTTCAATACAGGTGCCCAATAAGGCAGGTTTATCATCTTTACAAGTTCAGCGCGAGGATGAGCTTTGACCAAGGTTTGTGAGGCGCCCCATAGCATCACGGGCGCCCTAGACAAGGCTATAAAAGGGGCTTCGACCCCTCAACTCCATACAACACTTTCAAGATCAATCTAAGCATTCTGACTGATGACAAAGTGTTAACGATGAGGCTCTGTGACCAAGGAAGCTCCGGGTGGAAGTGCGCGACACTTCAGAGTTCCAGATCGGCCGAGTCTTCGACTCTTTCATTTGGTTTGATTTACATTCAGTACTGTATATCTTAAACCTTTTTGACTGTAAATCTTGCACTGTAAGATGGGTTTCTCCACCTCCGAAAAGTCCGGAAAGGAGACCATTAGTGGATGGGTGTTCCCGTGCTTAGGCCTTGGATGTACTGACCCTGGGGGGTTGGGAACCAAGTAAATCCCGTGTGCATTTTGTTGCGTCTTTTATTTTTCGGTTTTGTTTTCCACTGTGCTAGTAACTCTGTGTCCAGAAAGAACGAACAAAAGTGTACGCGAGTTTCCATGAAGAGTTTTTATGGTCGATATTCACCCCCCTCTATCGACGACATCGATCCAACAGGGCACGCCAAGGAGTAGGGGCAAGTTATCCCCGAACCTTGTAAATCTCCTGTGTTAGTGTTTGTTCTGCTGTATTTCTTTCTGTTCTGTTATTCCGCTGCTAATTTGATCTCAGAAAGAAAAAGAAACGAGTTTTTAGTGGGTGGCTATTCACACCCCCCTCTCTAGCCATCCCAGATCCTAACACTCTGTGCCTCGCCAAGACTTGGAAGCCGATTATCGAAACTCAAATTCAATTTAATATTTGATAAATTTGAATCTAACATAAGTTTTAATTAAATCTTAGATTAAATTCAAAGAAAAATTACTCAAGCATCTCACAATACACCCATAAGGCAACCAAGTCAAGTAAAGTACTAGTGTTTTCAAAGTACTTATATTTTTTTAAAATTGCATAAAGTACTCATATTTTTCAAAAATTGCATAATATTTTTCAAAAGTACTTATATTTTTCAAAAATTGCATAATATTTTTCAAAAGTACCTATATTTTTCAAAATGTGCAAAATAATTCTCTCAAATTGCAAAATAATTTTTTCAAAGTAAAAAATTTTTTTGCACAATATTTCTCAAAATACTAAGGACAATTTTTTTAAGTACAAATATTTTCAAAAAGTACTTGCATTTTTCAAAAAGCTCAATATATTTTTCAAAAAGTACTTGTATTTTTCAAAAATACTAATATTTTTCTAAAGTGCATCATATTTTCCAAAATACAAGTTTTTGTGCAAGACATGAGTTTTCTAAGAGCAAATTTCTTTTTAAAAGTACAAATGCATAGTGTTTCTCTAAGTGAAAATTTTCCTCTAAAGTGCATAGTTTCTTTTAAACATCTTTTATGAGTGCAAGTTTTTTTTTTGAAAAATTTTCCAATTCTTCTAATGCAAAATTTTTTCTAAGTGGACAATTTTCAAAGTTCAAAATATTTTTCTAAATTGCATAATACTTTTCAAAACTGGAGTTTTTTTGGTGCAATTTTAGTACCTAGTTTTTTTAACTTGTGGTTTGCTATGCTTTCAAAAGAATTAAACCAAGCACTTTCAAAAGATTTTTTTTAATTTTTCATTGTTGGTGCAAGGCTGTTTTTGTCATTTTTTATGTATGACAAAGGGGGAGAGTGAGCTTAAGTTCGATTTTTTTTTGTCTTCTTCCCAAAGGAGAAAATTGAAAATAAATTTTTTTTTTCAAAAAAGGGGAGAGTGAGCTTAAGTTAGAAATGTTTTTCTTTCTCCCAAAGGATAGAGAACTTTCCCAATAGATCAAAATGTATTTTTAAAACTTAGATCATTTTTTTTATCCCAAGGATTATAGTTTAGCCCTTTCATCCAATCTAACTTATGATATTGTCAAACATCAAAAAGGAGGAGATTGTTGGTGCAAGATGCATCCGTGATGTCCTCCTCTAAGTGTTTCAATGCTTGACAATATGCTTAAGTCAGTGATACATTGAACAAGGGAAGGGTAGTCAAGATAACTGGACCAAAGTGATGAAAAGTCCTAGTTAACCTAGGCACGAAATCCTGGTTCGAAGAATTGGTGTGACGACCAGACTTCCCTTAACTTCCTTAAAGCGGACGTCACATTTGCTTAACCTTAACTTTACCTTATCCTTAGCCTTAGGTTACACCTACTTGAGTCCCCTTAACTTGCTCTGAATTTTTTTTTTCTTCCTTCTTTTTTTTTTCAAAAAAAACAAAACAACTTTCATTTTATTTACTTTGCCAGGATTTGACCCCTAGACCTCTTAGTTGTAACACTAAAGCACTAACCAGCTGCTCTACACAGTTTTTCTTTAATGGTAGCAGTCGACTGCTATTATATCAGTCGACTGGTGTCAGTCGACTGGTATATGGTCAGTCGACTGCCATATCGAACAGAAGGTTCTGTTCGATATAGCAGTCGACTGGTATCTGAGCCAGTCGACTGGCACGCCTGAAACTGCAAATTTCAGACCTGAAATCCCTTTCAAACATCCACAAATCACACACTATCACTTCGCATTAAGATATAACTTCAAATCTATCATATATACTAGTTTATTTGGCACATTGGCAACTCAAAACCAATCCAAACTCTTGAAATTGAAACTAATACGGAACTTAACCAAACTAACCAAGCATATGGAAAAACATAAGTAAACATCTTCAAGTTGTATCAACTTCTTACTCTATGCGGAAATTAAACACATTGGTTCACTCTTTACTATTCAAAACATAAAACTAAATGTTTCTAAATACCAAACTCTACTCATACTCAACCCAACGGATCTTTTACCCCGGTTCCACCTCCTCTGAACATCAATGCAAGTCCTGTCGCCTCCCAACTTACGCTTTCTCTTTTCCTTTATCTGCAATAGAAGGAAAATGCAACTAATAAGCACAATGCTTAGTAAGTAAATCCCTACTCACAAAATCATGATGTCAATACTAAACATGCTCATTTCGAAGAATGATTTAAAACTTTACTTACTTCAAAACTTACCACTAAACATGCTTACAACTTGAAACACTTTATCATGTTTGTTAATGTATCAAAGTACACAACTAACCATGCTTACTACTTGAACTACTTTATCATGCTTGCATTGTATCAAGGTACACATATAATAATTAAACACTTTCTCAAAAAAGAAACTACTTGATCATACTTATATACTTGAAAATAAATAATCAACTTTCTCTTCAGGCCTTGACATTGTACCATGGTATCGGTGTACCAATTGCGCGCTTTTCTAATAGGTTGCGAGGTAGCTAGCCACCGCATCCTATTAGAACTTTACTTTCTAACTTTCGATGGGCCTTACATTTGCCCGGTACATGTCTCTTTCAAAAAGTAAAATACTTTTCTTACTATACATTATTCATACTTATTAACTAACTCTCTTTTGCAAACAATGTTGCACTTACACTTTTACCTTCCCATTCGGGACTTTCATCGAGCACCTTGCGTGCCCTAAATCCAAGGCTTATGCTTGGGACTTTTCAACCACTAATTCCTAACATGCTCAAACCACATATCTCAACAACAATTCAAATTCGAATTCTACTTTACAATACATGCATCAATAAGAATTTAAGCTTATAAATCAACTCGCTTAAGAAACATGGTCTTAACCTTTCAAAACATAGCTTCACAACGACAATCTCATGGCGAAAACTACTCCTATTGCAGGTGAGTGATTCACTTACCTCGTTCTTGAAGAAAACTCACAAAAACAGGGAGAAAACTCCCTAACGAAATCCTTTTCTTCCTCCTTGTAAAAAGCTTCCACCTTTAGCCCTAGGAAGGAACCCTAGGTCTTCTACTCAAGGAAAGAAGAAGAAACGAAGAGCTCCTTGAATTCGCCTCCTCTCGCACTCCTCTTCGCCCTCCAAGTCGCGCGCCACACCTCCTCGGAAGGGTTTCACGCGACTTAAGCGGGGTTAATATACCTCTTAATGAAAAGGCCTAACTACACTACAACATTATTTCTCTCCACCTTTTCTGNTTTAATTTTTTTTTTTTTTTTATCCGAAAAAATGCTATAATATTCCGAAAAATGCTAGAAAAATTCCTAAAAATCCCTAATAATACCAGGAAATTATTGGGTGTTACAATCCTCCCTACCTTATAAAAAGTTCGTCCTCGAACTTAGAACAGCTCTGGATACCTTTGTCTCATGCTATCTTTCTGATTCCCAAGTTGCCTCTTCAATTTCTGATCAGCCATAAGACTTTCACTAATGGTACCACTTTGTTCCTCAGCTTCTTATCTGCTCGATCTATTATCTGAATAGGTCGACTTTCATAACTGAGATCTTCTTGCACTTGTACCATCTGTGGCTCAATCACTTGGTTGGCATCTGGGATATGCTTCTTTAACAATGAAACATGAAATACGTTATGTATTGCTGACATTTCTGAAGGTAGCTCCAACTCATAAGCTACTTTACCAACTCTCTTTTATCACTGGGTAAGGTCCTACGTATCGAGGACTTAGCTTGCCTTTCTTACCAAATCTCATCACTCCCTTCATAGGTGCTACTTTGAGGAAAACTGTATCCCCAACTTCAAACTCTAACGGCCTACGACGTACATCTGCATAACCTTCTGCCTACTCTGAGCAGTCTCTATCCTCTGGCGGATGCTCCTGATTGCTTCTGTGGTATCCTCTATAAGATCAGTCTGAGATCCCATTTCTTTCTTCTCACTGCTCTCATACCAACAGAGGGGAGATCTACACTTCCTCCCATAAAGAGCTTCATAGGGTGCCATACCAATAGTGGCTTGGTAACTGTTGTTGTAGGCAAACTCAGCTAAACATAAATACTTGCACCCAACTGCCCTTGAAGTCCAATGCACAAGCTCTGAGCATATCCTCTAGAATCTGATTCACTCTCCTGTCTGTCCATCAGTCTGGGGATGGAAAGCTGTGCTAAACTTCAGTTTTGGTGCCTAGCGCTGTCTGTACACACTCCCAAAAGTGTGAAGTGAAACGATCATCCCTATCTGAGATAATGGGTCTTCGGAACTCCATGTAGTCGGATCACTTCCTGTACGTATAACTGAGCTAACTTCTCAATGAGTAAGATACTCTAATCGCCAAAAAGTGGCGGACTTGGTCAATCTGTCTACTATCACCCAAATAGCATCATAGCCATTAGTTGTCTTTGGTAGACCAACTATGAAATCCATGGCTATGTCTTCCCACTTCCACTCTGGAATCTGAATGGGTTGTAGGACACCTCCTGGTCTCTGGTGTTCTGCTTTAACTCTCTGACATGTCAGACAGGTGCTGACATACTTAGCTATGTCTCTCTTCATCCCGGACCACCAAAATCTTCTTTTCAAATCTTGGTACATCTTAGTGGAACCAGGATGCATTGAGTAGGGAGTTCCATGGGCTTCTTCAAGAATCTTCTTTCTCAGCTCTTCATGATTGGGGTCACATAAACGGTCACCATAGTAGAGTATCCCACTGTCAGATACTCTAAACCCTTTACTCTCTTCTTCTTGCACCTCTTGCTTGATCCTTTGGATATGAGAATCCCCAGCTTGCTCTTTCTGTATCTCTTCAAGCAAAGTCGACTCTAGCGTCAATAGAGCTAGCTGCCCATCAATAATCTCCACTCCATAATCTACTATCTCCTTTTGTAATGGTGGTGCCAATGATGATAAGGACATCAAAGTGGCACAAGTCTTTCTACTCAGTGCATCTGCTACTCTATTTGCCTTACCAGGGTGGTAAAGAATCTCACAGTCATAGTCCTTCACTAACTCGAGCCACCTTCGCTGTCTCATATTGAGGTCTTTCTGAGTGAAGAAATATTTCAGACTCTGGTGATCTGTATAAATCTTACACTGCACTCCATACAAGTAATGCCTCCATATCTTTAGAGCGAAGACCACAGCTTACCAATTCCAAGTCATGAGTGGGTAATTCTTTCATAATCCTTGAGTTGTCTGGAAGCATAAGCTATAACTCTGCCTTCTTGCATAAGTACTGCTCCAAGTCCTAGCTTTGATGCATCACTATATATATCAAAGCCCTTCTCACCTTCGGGTACTGTCAGGATAGGAGCACTAGTCAGTCTTTTCTTCAGCTCAAGGAAACTCTGCTCACAGTCTTCAGTCCACTCATACTTCTTGTTCTTCCTGGTGAGGGTTGTAAGCGGAGAAAGCTATCTTTGAAAAGCCTTCCACAAACCTTCGGTAGTATCCTGCTAATCCCAGAAAACTCCTAATCTCACTGGCATTCTTCGGTGGACTCCAATTACTAACTGCTTCAATCTTGGCTGGGTCTACCATTATTCCTTCTTTGGAAATAATGTGGCCTAGAAAGGCTACCTGGTCGAGCCAAAACTCACACTTTGAGAATTTGGCGTACAAACTCCTTCTGCTGCAAGGTCTCCAATACTATCTTCAGGTGTTCTTCATGTTCTTCCTGAGTCCTTGAATACACTAGAATGTCATCAATAAAGACAATGACAAACTTATCCAGAAAATCCTTGAACACTCTATTCATCAAATCCATAAACGTCGCAGGGGCGTTTGTCACTCCAAAGGGCATGACCACAAACTCATAGTGCCCATATCTCGTACTGAAAGCAGTCCTTGGCACATCACTCTCCTTTACTCTGAGCTGATGGTAACCTGATCGCAGGTCTATCTTGGAGAACACTATGGCTCCCTTCAGCTGGTCAAATAAATCATCTATCCTCGGCAAAGGATATCTGTTCTTGATGGTCACCTTATTCAAAGCTCGGTAATCTATGCACATTCGCATAGATCCATCCTTCTTCTTAACGAACAATACAGGAGCCCCCCAGGGTGAATGACTAGGGCGGATGAAACCCTTGTCGAGCAGCTCTTGTAATTGTTCTTGCAGTTCCTTCAGTTCTGCTGGTGCCATGCGATAAGGTGCCTTTGAAATTGGGTTGGTTCCTGGAGCCAACTCAATTTCAAACTCAATTTCCCGATTGGGAGGGAGTCCTGGTAGCTCTTCAGGAAACACCTCAGGATAGTCACAGACTACTCTCACATCTTCTTTCTTTAATTCTTCCCTTTGACTTGCATCCACTATATGAGCTAGAAAACCAGAACATCCCTTTTCTAACATCCTCTGAGCTTGTAAGGTAGATAAGAACCTTTTTGTCTTTCTCTTCGGGTCTCCAATAAATTCAAATGAAGGTTCTGCTTCTGGTGTAAACTTGACCTTTCTCTTGCGGCAGTCTATAGAAGCATTGTACTTGCTCAAGAAGTCCATCCCTAGAATGACATCGTAATCCTTCATCTCAAGGACTACCAAGTCACTGTAGAGCTCTCGGTTGGAAATCCAGATTGGTACTGCCCTTAGCCTCTGAGTAGAGGCCATTACTTCCCCTGACGGTAAGGTTGTCAAGAACTTCATCGTTCAATATTTCTGGTGGCCTTTATACTGTTTAAGTAGTGCTCGGTGATCAAAGTACTACTTATCAATTCTTCGGAGGTTTGCGGCCTCTTAACACCGCTAGCCCCATTTAACGCTATCTCAGGCCTTAACATCTTGAGCATTAGCCTGACTATCTCTTTTTCTGTACTAACTAGCTCTGGGCACAGACAAGCTAGTCGGTTGAACTTCCTCACTCCTTCATCCACGGATAGTTCTCCAGGTCTGAACTCCGTGAATTCATCATAACGCTTGTTGGTTACTCGCATATGAATGTATTCTTTAAAGAACTCGATCTCGAAGTCGGCCCATGTCATCTGGCTGACATTTCTCTTGGCCTAGACTCTCTCCCATCAAAATCTAGCATCTCCGGTAAGGCAGAAGGAGGCACACTTTATCTTCTCTACCTCAGGTCAGTCCAGTTGCTCTACTTTGCTTTCCAACGTTTTGAACCATGCTTGAGAATCCCATGGTTCACTTGTGCCTGAGAAGTTCTCTGGCTTCAGTTTCTACCACTAGATGAGGTACGCTCCTTGCCTTACCCCCTTGCCGGGACTATAGATGTAACCGATGAATCATTGGTTACAATTGGTGCCACTACATTCTCCACCAGCGGGGTAATGGGAGCGGACTACTGGTTAGTCATCATGGTGACAACAACTTGCTGCTATTCTACTACTTACCCTTGTAACCGAGCCACCACCTCTAAAAGATTTGGTGGTGGTACTGACTTTGCTGCCTCTTGCCCTTTAGGAGCTCACTCCTCATTTTGGGCCTTTCTATGACGTCCTTTTGACATTCACTTACTCTATATCATAAAGAGACTATGTTGCCTCTTGCCCTCTAGGAGCTCGCTCCTCATTTTGGGCCTTTCTAGGACGTCCTCTTGCCATTCTCTTACTCTATAGTGTAAAGAAAATAAAAACTCATTATCTCTTACTAACTTATTTCATTATCTCCTTGCACATATCAGCATAAAATAATACCAATATACTTTTCTATCATCATGCACTTACTGATACTAGCAGTCAATAATAAAAAGCATATAAAACTACAACATATGAACTTCTTACTTGGAAGCGGCAGGATTGATGCTTGATGTCAGTGTGGCGGAAGGGTGGAACCTTTTGCTCTGATATCACTCTGTGACGACCCGACTTCTCTTAACTTCCTTAAAACGGACGTCACATTTGCTTAACCTTAACTTTACCTTATCCTTAGCCTTAGGTTACACCTACTTGAGTCCCCTTAACTTGCTCTGAAATTTTTTTTTTCTTCCTTCTCTTTTTTTTCAAAAAAAAACAAAACAACTTTCATTTTATTTGCTTTGCCAGGATTTGACCCCTCAACCTCTTAGTTGCATGACCAAAGCACTATCCAACTACTCTACACAGTTTCTTTTCAATGGCACCAGTCAACTGCTATTATAGCAGTCGACTGGTGTCAGTCGACTGGTATATGGTCAGTCGACTGCCATATCGAACAGAAGGTTCTGTTCGATATAGCAGTCGACTGGTATCTGAGCCAGTCGACTGGCACGCCTGAAAACCTGCAATTTCAGAGCTGATAACCACTTTCAAACATCCACAAATCACATACTATCACTTCACATTAGGATATAACTTCAAATCTATATTCTACCCTAGTTTATTAAGCATATTAGCAACTCAAAACCAATACCACAACTTGAAATTGAAACTTTGCGGAGTTTAACAAAACTAACAAAACACTTGCATAAATATACTAAAGTTTGTACCAAACTTTGTCTCTAGGCATAGTTTAAACACACTGATCACTTTCTATGAACCCAAAACCATAACCAAATGTTTCTATAATACTTATTCCCAAAGATCTCTTCCACGGTTCCGCCGCCACTGAACACCAACGCAAGTCCTGTCGCCTCCCAACTTACGCTTTCTCTTTTCCTTTATCTGCAATAGAAGGAAAATGCAACTAATAAGCACAATGCTTAGTAAGTAAATCCCTACTCACAAAATCATGATGTCAATACTAAACATGCTCATTTCAAAGAATGATTTAAAACTTTACTTACTTCAAAACTTACAACTAAACATGCTTACAACTTGAAACATTTTATCATGCTTGTTAATGTATCAATGTGCACAACTAACCATGCTTACTACTTGAACTACTTTATCATGCTTGCATTGTATCAAGGTACACATATAATAATTAAACACTTTCTCAAAAAAAGAAACTACTTGATCATACTTATATACTTGAAAATAGTAATCAACTTTCTCTTTAGGCCTTGACATTGTACCATGGTATCGGTGTACCAATTGCGCGCTTTTCTAATAGGTTGCGAGGTAGCTAGCCACCGCACCCTATTAGAACTTTACTTTCTAACTTTCGATGGGCCTTACATTTGCCCGGTACATGTCTCTTTCTCAAAGTAAAATACTTTTCTTACTTACCATACTTAAACTTATCACTTTACTTATTTTTGCATATATTTTGCATGCTAAAAAAAACCTTTACTTTTCTCACTTTAACTTTCCATCGAGCACCTTGTGTGCTCCTTAACTCAAATTCACTTTTAGGTCTTTTCATAAGTATGAAAACTCATCATGCTTGGCCTACATACATTCAATACAAACAAATTGAATTTCTAACATGATAAAACATGCAACTTTAATAGCTAAAACATAGAATAGCAAAACTCTCTTAACCATGCTTCTACTTTTCGAAAACTCGGGTTCTACAATGAGAATTTCTAAACGAAACTACTCCTATTGCAGGTGAGCGATTTACTTACATCGTTCTTGAAGAAAACTCACAAAAACAGGGAGAAAACTCCCTAACAAAATCTTTTTTCTTCCTCCTTGTAAAAAGCTCCCACCTTTAGCCCTAGGAAGGAACCCTAGATGCTTCTACTCAAGGGAAAGGAGAAAAACGAAGAAGAAGACCCCTTGAATCCCCTGTTTTCGCAACCTCCTCGCCTCTCTTCTTCTCTCGCGCGGCCCCCAACCCTAGTTTGGTTTTCACGCGACTTAAGCGGGGCTTAAATACCTCTTAATGAAAAAAACGTAACTACTCTATAACATTATTTCTCTCCATTATTTTATGTGCTTGATACCCTAGCCCACTTGGTTGCTTGGCTTCCCTTCCTCCCTGTGGTCGCGGGTTCAATCCCCACCCGACCCCTTTAAAGTTTTTTTTTTTCTAATCATTCCGAAAAATACTATAATATTCCGAAAAATGCTAGAAAAATTCCTAAAAATCCCTAATAATACCAGGAAATTATTGGGTGTTACACTGCCAAGATCGAAATAACGCCATCATTTCATTATACAGTGCGTCGCTCGTCTCTCGATCGGCTCTGCGGGCATCCATATACTCTGCGTGATTAGCTTCTACTTCCTCGCTGAGACTGTGTAACTCTGTCTTAAGTAGAGCTAGGCTCTCGGCAGTCGTCGGAGGTGGGGGCTAGTCCATCTGCTCTTGAATCTCGGTCGCCAGATCTGCGACATCAACCTCTATCTCCTCATCAGAGTCGATCTGGGGTCCGGCTCGCTGACGTCTCCATGACAAAACCCCGGTACCCGAGACCTCTATGCCCGCTAAGGAAAAGTTTCTAAAACCTATTTCATCAAATTCAGTCATCGCGGTCATCTCTCCATCGGTGATATTACGACCGTGATGATGAAGAATGAAGGTGATGATGTGGCAATAAGGGGTGCGTACCCGCCCCTGAGTGGTAACACTGGATGCATATAGAATCGTGTGGAACATGTGGAGTCCAATGTCGATATCTAGGTGATGGATCAATGCGTACAGTAGGAAGGTGTGGAATGGTCGCATGGTCGCGACGTCCCTAGTCGATAAAGGTAGAATGCAGCGGACTAGGACTCTATAAAGAGCGTAGTCCTGGACCTGAAGATCAAAAGACTGAAATCGTCTAGCCAAAGGATTTCTAGCATCCCTATAGAAGTAGGACTATAGAGTGTCTAGGTCAATGTGAGAGTAGGGAGCATCAAAGGGAGGATCTCTAGGAGGATAACAGCAAAAGGTGGACTGAGAAAGTCGTAGTTCAAGAAATCTGTTGAGCAACGAGGGTGTTATTGTCAAGGGCATCCCTTGAACTGTGGTGACAAACATAAGGTCATTCTGTCTGACTATGTTGTAGAATTCTGCACATAGGGTTGTGTTAATGGGTTGAGTGTAGAATACAAGGTTGTCTAGTTGGTAAAAATTGATAACATTCATGGCCAATGGATAGGATTGAGTGAAAAACTGTCTATTTAGGTAACTCATTTTTATAGGTTTATACGTTGTCCTAGCAAATTTATTGCAAAGTTCCAAGGTCAGGAACCTAGGGTCGGGGCTAGGTTCGGTCCCGGGGTTTGATTGACTTGCACGACGTTTCCTAAAGTAATACAAAGCATGCATTTAAGGATAGGAATAATAAAGAAATTAATGCAAAAAAATGATACCGAGTGGTTGACCGAGGAGGCATGGTCGAGGTGGAGTGGTCGTGGGCATAAGAGGGTCGTTCGGTAGTGTTTTGGGTGTGTCAAAAGGAGGGGGATTCGGGTTGTTTATATAGTGGTGTTAGGTCAGGCGCCCGGGAGGTCCCGGGCACCCGGGTCAGAGGGTATCTGCTTTTAGCAGCTGCTTGTCGTGACCAGGTGCTGGATGGAGGCGCCCGTGATGCCCTGGGAGCCCGGGGACAGATCAAAACTGCCACATGTAGCTTTTGATGTTTTGACCATGTCCTTGGGGGCGCCCGTGAGGACCCGGGCGCCTGGCCTAGACACTTTTCAGTCTTGATCGAAGAGAAAGAGAGAGGGGGCGCCCGAGGGGTCACGGGCGCCCGGGCTATGTAGAAGTTGACAATTTTTTATATATTGTTGACCGATTTGACCATTTGACCATGGTTTGACTATTTTGACCATGGTTTTGACCAGTATTAACTAGATTAATGAAGCAATAATCAGGTCAACTCAGTTAGAAATTACAGGCTTTAATGTTCGTACTAAACAAAAGTACAAGGATCGGATAAATTTTAGTTGAGTTAAATCTAACCATCTCACCCGTTCTAGAGTTGTAAACCACGTTAGCCTTATGGGTTTTTGTGAGACAGGTTTTAGTAGACAGAATTATTTTGAAAAATCATGATTTATTTTTAAAAGGTTTAGTTAATTTTGAAAACAATTGATTTTGAATTTATTTTGAAAAAGAGTGTTTGAATCTACGATTAACTGAAAATTTGTGTTAGATTCGAATTTTGACAAAGAATAACTTGAATTTGAATTTCAAAAATTGGCTTCCAGGTCTTGGCGAGGCACTAGGCCTTCTTTGGTCGTAGCCTTATTGGATCATCAACACCTTCCTTGACAAAGCCTTTTAATGAAATTTCATTTTCAAAATTACTTTTTGAAAAATTCTGGTCTAACTAGTTTGGGTCTTGGATCGGTAGCTTCGGCTAGTCCCACCAGTCTAAAGAGACCAAGTAGTGTATACTTGACCTTATTAGAAAAGGCTTCCCTAACATACTTTCATCTCACCACCACCCAATACTATGTTGTTCAAATTTCAGTTAATTGGTTTAGTCCTTAATCTAACCATTCCTAAGTCTAAACATGATAAATTGCAGAAAATAAATAGACAAGCAATCATGCAATTTAAACAAGAAAAGAAATTCATTTAACTATGAAAATTGTTTTTAATTTGACTCCCCCTAGACTAAAGCCACGATAATGGTTCGGCAAGATGTGAATCTTGTCCTTGGGGATTCAATACTGATTTGATCCAATTGGGTTGTTCAGGCACAGTTTGGGTACCCATGCCTGAACTTTAGATCTAGACTGATTCAGTACAGCATAGTATGACCTTTGTCTCGTCTTGGTGCGATAGCCTAACCCGGATCGATTTAAAACCGACTTCTATTTTCCAAGGATCATGTCAAGACCCTTGGAACCAAAAGTGAATCATTCTAAAGCTGCTCTAAGGTCCTTGACTTGAGTTTTCAAGGAGGAGTTCTCTTTCTCAAGGTTTTCAACTTGAGTAGAGGTTCCTTCTTGAACCTTCTCAGTTAAGGATCTAGAGTCAGTTCCCTCTTTCAGGAATTTTACTTCATGTCGTAGGGATTCGACTCGGATTTTGGCTTTCGCCAAGTCGCGAGAAAGGTAAGCAATTAATTCAGTTAATTGAATTCTCGAAAATCCACTTACAGTGATTTCGCCGTCCTCTAAAAATGTGAGTTTGTCGTCGTCCAGTTCCGATTCTGACTCGATCTTGATTTCTTCCGAAGCAGTCAGGGCGAGCAGGTTCGACTATGGGGCCTCTTCTTCTTCTTCGGAGGAAGACTCGTCCCACATTGCTTGAAGAGTCTTTTTCCTTCTCGTCTTCTTGGCTTCTTTCAGATTAGGGCATTCCGATTTGAAATGTCCCTTCTTGTTGCATTCGAAGCAGGTCACACTTGATTTGTTCTTTGTTGGTTCAGCCGGATCTTCCTTCTTTCGGCTGTCTTTTCTTCTGTTGGATTGATTCTTCAAGACCTTGTAGTAGTTCCGGGCAAGCCGAACCAGCTTGGGTTGATCTCCTTCGCTGTCTTCTGAGTCTGAGTCTGAATCAGACTCGGGTGCAGGTTGAGGGTTCTTCTTGGTTATCTTTCCAGTTTTACCTGCAATAAAAGCAATGCCTTTCTCGGACAGTGTGCAGTTAGTCTGCTCATGTAATTCAAGTTCAGAAAACAACTCATCTAATTTAATTTTAGACAAATCCCTTGAAACTTTGTACGCATCTACCATAGATGCCCACAAAGTGTTTCTTGGGAAAGCGTTAAGGGTATACCTGATCAGGTCACGATTTTCTACCTTGTGACCGATTGTGTGTAGACCATTCATCAGCTCCTAAATTCTGGCGTGGAGCTGGGTTGCATATTCGCTGTCGTTCATCTTGATTGTGTACAGCTTGTTTAGTAGTAGATCCCTCTTGCTGATTCGGGTGTCGGAGGTTACTTCGTGTAGCTCAACAAGCTTACCCCAGAGTTCCTTTGCACTATTGAATGGTCCCACCCGGTTCAGCTCTTTTTTGGTTAAGCCGCATTGGAGTGTTTGAGTTGCTTTAGCATCGGCCTCGATTTTTCTTTTCAGTGTTGTATCCCATTCGGTGTATGATCTCCTTCAGCGTTCTTCGGGATTTCCAGTCCAAATTGGATTATTATCCACATGTCCACCTGAGTTTTCAGGTGGACTTCGATCCGACTTTTCCAGTAGGAGAAATCCTCCCCACTGAAAAGGGGTGGTCTGGCTGTACTGAACCCTTCTTGCATGACCATTTAGTAATTACTGAAATAATAACAAAAAAACTATCCCAAGACTTGGTCTTGGATTAGCAGTGCGGGAATAAGATATTAAAAGAAATTATCGAGTGGTGTTGCACCAACCTCGATTATCGACAAAAGTTCGATAAAAAAAAAAGAAATTAAAAAATTCGAAGAAAAATCCGAAAAAAACTCTCAAATTGGTGGTTGTACCAAATTTGAGCTTCCCCCTCTGATACCCTTGTTGGATCGAGAAAACACGATGGAGGGGGGTGAATATCGTGAAAGCGTTTCGGATTTGGAAAAAGAGAATGCACAGCGGAAATTTAAATAAACACAATACAAGAACTCAAGCAATTTTACTTGATTCGGAGTCGCGGTCGGTTCCTACTCCAAGGCCCACGGTCCTTGAGCGTTTACTGCGGGCAATTATATATGTGCGCAAATGTTTATAGAAAATGTTACAGTTGTAGTGCAGTAAATAAAATTAGACTCTTCATTACCGACGCCCGGTGTGGATCATACTTCAGAGCAGAGGGTCGTCGTCGGCGCTTGAATCTCGATATTAGAGGTTTTCGAAGCAGAGCGCTTGAGTCGAAGAGCGTAGAGGCATTGGAAAAGTTGATTCTGAAGCCTTAGGGGTCGAGCCCCTTTTATAGCACTCCTGGGGGCGCCCGGGACGCTGGGGGCGCCTGACACGTGCCTTCAGATCCGAGAACTCTCATCCGAAGCTCGGTCAGCGCTTATCCCTCCAGAATCGGGCTCGGAGCTGACAGGGGCGCTCGGGACACTGGGGGTGCCCCAGTTGACTTGGTCTGCTGTCTTCTCGGCTGAGTTCGCTTCGATTACTTGGTTGGCTTGGACCTAGGGCGCCCGAGGTATCCAGGGCGCCCGAGGCATCCAGGGCGCCCGGGAGCTTGAGGGCGCCCGACCCAGTGAGCTTCTGAAGCGATTCTTGCTCAATTGCTCGTTTGGCTTTGACCTTGGGCGCCCGGGACCTCCCAGGCGCCTAGCGCAGCTGCTGCCCCTCTCCTTTGGGGCGTTCTGAGCTGCAAAAACACGTTCCTTTGGTCCCTGCATCCAAGGTCAGTTCCACAACAAACAAGGCAAGAAATGTTAGGTTTATATAGCCTTAGCTGTATTGGTTCTGACTTTGGGTCTCCCAAATGGAACCCTAGGTCGAGCCGACGCCTACTGTTCCCTCGACGGGGAATGCATCCTCACCTACTCCTCTCAGGAGATTTTACCTTTTACCAACCGACTCCTCCGGTTGGACTTTTGCCCGATGCACCTGACCAGGTCTTCATGCTCACCTTCCGAGCAGGTCTTCGGTGCCCAACTCCTTGCCAGGGCTTCGTGCCCAATCCTCGACCAGGACTTCGTGCCCACCTTCCGAGCAGGTCTTCGGTGCCCAGCTCCTTGCCAGGGCTTCGTGCCCAGTCCTCGACCAGGACTTCGTTGCCTAGTGTACCTAGGGCTTCTTTCCTGTACACTTAGTGAACATGTTAGATCAACATAACATCTTAACTTTTGAACCATTTGTCATTATCAAAACCCAGGTTCGACTTAGGTGTTGCCTGCACCAACAATACTGACCCTGGGGGGTTGGGAACCAAGTAAAAAATCCCGCGTGCGATGTGTTGTCTTTTATTCTTTCTGTTTTATTTTCCACTGTGCTACTAACGCTTTGAGTCTAGAACGATCGAAAGTTTTACGAAGTTTACCGTGAAGATTTTACGGTCGATATTCACCCCCTCCCCTCTATCGACGACACCGATCCTACAGATTCATCTCATGTGGCCTTCAAGGCTTTCTTCTTCTTTTTTTATTTCTCCTCCTTCTTCTTTAGTTTTGGGCATTCATTCTTATAATGCCCCTTTTTGCTACACTCATAACATGTGATGTTAGTTTTATCAACTTTAACTTCAATAGTGTTACCTTTCCCTTTGTAGCGTCGGCTCTTCCTCATCATCCTTCTCACGAAATTAGCCATCTCGGATGATGAAGACTCGCTTCCATCTTCCTCGGATTCGGATGACGAAGATGAAACCTCCTTCTCCTTCTTCTTTTCTTTCTTCTTCTTTGCCTTGTCCTCTGCCACAAGAGCAATCCCTTTCTCCTTGGGGCCTTTGTTAGCGATTTCGTGTAATTCCATTTCGCAAAATAAGTCATCTATCTTAACAATGGACAAGTCCTTGGATACCTTGTAGACATTCACCATAGATGACCACAAAGCATTCCTAGGAAAGGATTTTAGTACATACCTTACAAGGTTGTGATTCTCGACCTTCTCATCGATGGAATGTAAATCGTTAAGTATTTCTTTGAATCAGCCATGGAGTTCACTTACCGTTTCAGACTCCTTCATAGTGAGATTTTGGAGTTGGTTGAGGAAAAGGTCCCTCTTTGCTATTCTTGAATCACGGGTGCCTTCATGAAGCTCAATGAGCTTGTTCCATAGGTCCTTGGCACTGGTGAAAGGACCAACTTTGATCAACTGCTCCTTGGTCATCCCACACTGCAGGGTGACCACAGCCTTTGCATCGGCTTCTCCTTTCCGGGTTTGATCAGCTGACCATCTTGATGAGTCCAACTCTTTTCCCTCAGCATCTTTTGGAGGGGTGAATCCCTCCTTTACAGAGAACCACATACCTATATCCATCTTGAGGTAGTATTCCATCCGTGATCTCCAATATTGGAAATCGGCTCCATCGAAAAATGGAGGTCTGTTAGTGCTGAAACCTTCCCTCATAGCCATTCTTGTAAGCTCTTCGGGTGTTAGACTGTTGGCAAGAGCCCCAGGCTCTGATACCACTTGTTGGACCTTGGATGGCTAGAGAGGGGGGGTGAATAGCCAGACACACAAACTTTTGGCTCTTTTGCGTTTCTGCGATTAGGGTTAGCAGCGGAAGACAAATAGACAGAAACAAGAACACAAACAGAAAACAGAAAGAATAAACGCTAACTCGAAGATGTATAAGGTTCGGGGATAACTTGCCCCTACTCCTTGGCGTGCCCTTGAGGTGGGCGATCCCTTGATCGTCGGCAGATCAAGCCCCGAAAATCCGGATATCACAGCCTCCTTCTCGGTGGAGAAACCTCTCCACAGATAGTCTCAGAATGATAGCAAATAATGCATAGAGACAAAGACAAGACTTACAGAGTGTGAGAACAAAGAGCGCACAGAAGGGAACACTTCACCGAGCTCAACCCAGCACAACTCTCACGCAAGAACCCTCAGCCCTTCGTGTCTGCTTGCTGATCGACTCGCAAAGCTCTTCACTGGCTCAAAGTTCTCAAGATGCAAAGTTTCAGAGTGTTAGAGTTGCTGTCTCTCCTTCGCTAGCCATCTCTTAAACCTCTGCTCAACGCCAAATCATCCCAGGCGCGTCTGCAGCTCACCAGGCGCGTTTGCAACACGCTCCATCACCAACCCACTGACCTCTACTGGCTCAGTCCACTGAAACCTCTTTAGCCGAGCCCCAGGTCAGTCGCCAGCTTCGCCAGACAGTTGCCAACCCGCGCCAGAAGACGTTGAATCCTACGAATGAAAAACAAACAAACCTGACCGAAGTGAAAGTCGTCAATTAACCCTCCTTCTTGGTTTGTGTCATCCCTGCATTACCTGCACACTTATCAGAGGCTTAGCATAGCAAATCAAAAAGAAATCAGCAGAGTAACAAAAGCGATCAGAGTGAAATCAGATGTCTGACAATGATTCAAATTAAAGTTATCAGACACTGATCGGTCACCAGACCGATCAGTGAAGACCCTGATCGATCAGGCTCCTGCCTGATCGATCTAGGGAAGCTCTGATCGATTACCTTGACCGATCAGAGATCGGGGATCGGTCACCAGACCGATCCACCAACTTACTGGGATTTCAAACCACAACCCACAGGTTCCTTGCCCTGATCGGTCACAGTGACCGATCAGGTCACCTCTGGACCGGATCAGGACCTATCCTGATCGGTCCAGGAGGACCCTGATCGGTCACCTTGACCGATCAGGATTTTCTCCAGACCCCAACTGATCTCCCTCTGATTGTTCACCAGAACGATCAGAAGTCAAACAGAAACATTCTGATCTCTCTTTGATCGTTCACCAGAACGATCAGAAGCCAAACAGAAACATTCTGTTCTCTTTTTTATCGTTCACCAGAATGATCAGACGCCCTGGATCGGTCACCAGGCCGATCTATTAATAAGGGAACTCGTGCCAACTTCTGCTCGGACTCCAGACCGATCCAGACACTTGGCTAACTCACGCTTAGTCCCCCGGACCAAGATTTCATGCCCAGCTTCACTCGCCGGGACTTTGTTCAACCTAGCTCCCCTCACTAGGACCTGGCTTCACTCATCAGGGTTTCCTTCACCTAGCTTCCCTCGCTAGGACCCGGCTTCACTCACCGGGGTTTCCGTCACCCGGCTTCACTCACCGAGATTCCCGTCACCTGGCTATTGGTGCAAGCAGGACCTAAGTCAAACCTGGGTTTTGATAATGGCAAAGGGTTCAGAAGTTACGGTGGTCTTATGATCTAACAAGCTTACTGAGTGTGTAGGAAAAGTCCTAGGTACACTAGGTAAGAAGTCCTGGCAAAGGGCTGGGCAAAGAAGTCCTGGTCGAGGACTGGGCAAGAAGACCTGACCGAAAGTTGGGCAAAGAAGTCCTGGTCAAGGACTGGGCAAGAAGTCCTGGCAATGGGCTGGGCACCGAAGACCTGAACGGAAGTTGGGCACGAAGACCTGACCGGAAGTTGGGCACGAAGACCTGGTCAGGTGGATTGGGCAAAAGTCCAATCGGAGGAGCCGGTTGGCAAAAAGTAAACTCTTCTGAGAGGAGTAGGTGAGGATGTGTTCCCCGTCAAGAGAACAGTAGGCGTCGGTTCGACCTAGGGTTCCATTTGGGAGACCCAAAGTCAGAACCAAGACAGCTGAGGCTGTAAATAATGACTAACATACTTTGCTTTTTGTTTTGGAACTAACCTTGGTTGTAGGAAACAAAGGAGTGTGTTTCTGCAGCTCGGGCACCCCAATGGAGTTGGGCGCCTAACTGGGGCTACGCACCCGTATGGATACGGGCGCCCCAGTGCAAAGGCAAAAACCAGAACATCGAAGCAAGCTGCCATGAAGCCTGTGGACTGAGTCAGCTCAGGCGCCCGTGAGGTCACGGGCACCCCCATCAGCTCAGGCACCCAAGTGGAGATGGATAAGCACTGACCGAGCCTGCGGATAAGAGATCACGTAGGGAGGGTCACGTGTTAGGCGCCCCCATGGGTGCTATAAAAGGGGGTTCACCCCCAAGGCTTCAACATTCATTGCTCTCTACGCTCCAAACACTTTCGTTCAAGCACTGTGCTCCGACAAAGTTCGACTTCGAGATTCCAACGCCGACAATGACCCTCTGCTCCAAAATTTGATCCACCTCGGGCGTCGGTAAAACTTTAAAATACGAAAGTGTTGCTAATTCAATTTCCAATTCTATATTTGTACTATCAATCTGTAAAAGTTTTCTCGAATATTGAATTTCCCAAAGTAAACGGTCAAGGACCGTGGGCCTTGGAGTAGGAGCCGACCGCGACTCCGAACCAAGTAAAACCGACTTGTGTTCGCGTGTGTTCTGTTATTTTCCGCTGCGTATCTTCTCTAGTATTCCGAAAATTTTATAACGATATTCACCCCCCCTCTATCGTTTTCTCCGATCCAACAAGTGGTATCAGAGCGGGTGGCTCAAATCTGGTGCAACCACCAATTTGAGAGTTTTTTTGGATTTTACGAAATTATTTTAAATTTTTTTGTTTTTTCTCGTTAATCGAGGTTGGTGTAACACCACTCGATTGTTTCCATTTCTATTAATTTTCTTCCGCACTACTAATCCAAGACCAAGTCTTGGAACAAGTTTTCTCTGTTTTTGTAAATTTTCAAAAATATTATGGCCATGCAAGAAGGAATCAGCACTGCCAGACCACCGCTTTTCAGTGGAGAAGATTTATCCTACTGGAAAAGCAGGATGGAAGTCCACCTGAAAACTCAGGTGGGCATGTGGATAATTATCCAATCTAGCCTCGAGATCCCCAAGAATGCAGAAGGAGTGGCACAACACTACTCTGAATGGGACGCCTCGTTGAAGAAAAAGATCGAGGCTGATGCAAAGGCAACCCAGACGTTGCAATGCGGATTAACTAAGGAAGAGCTGAACCGGGTGGGACCTTTCAACAGCGCCAATGAACTATGGTACAAGCTGATTGAGTTGCATGAAGGTACCTCCAACACCAGAATCAGCAAAAGGGATCTGTTGCTGAACAGACTCTACACAATAAAAATGAACGAAGGCGAATCAGCAGCACAGCTCCACGCCAGAATCCAGGAGCTGATGAACGGGTTGCACACAATAGGTCATAAGGTAGAGAACCATGACCTAATCAGGTATACCCTAAACGCATTCCCTAGGAACACACTGTGGGCATCTATGGTAGATGCTTACAAGGTTTCCAGGGACCTTTCAAAAATTAAATTAGATGAACTTTTTTCAGAATTAGAATTACATGAATAGACTAACTGCACTATGGCCGAGAAAAGTATTGTTTTTCTTGCAGGTAAACCCCAAGGAAAGGTCGCCAAGAAGAAGCCTCAACCTACACCCGAGTCTGACTCGGAAACAGACTCAGAAGATAGTGAAGGGGATCGACCCAAGTTGGTGCGGCTAGATCGGGACTACTAAAGGAGCTGAAGCATCAAACCAACAGAAAGAAAGCGAGCCAACGAAAGGAAGTTCCAGCTGAACCTTCAACTTCAAAAGGCAAAACAAATGTCACCTGCTATGAATGCAACAAGAAGGGTCATTACAAGTCAGAATGCCCCAATTTGAAGGAAGCCAAGAAGACTTGAAGGAATAAGGCTCTCCAAGCCACGTGAGATGAATCTTCCTCCGATGAAGAAGAAGATGCCCCACAATCAAATCTTCTCGCTTTAACCGCTTCGGAAGACATCGACACCGGATCGGAATCGGAGCCAGACGACGGAAGGCTCACAATCTCGGAAAACGGCCAAATAACGGTAAGAGGTTATTCCGAAATTGAATTATCGAAATTAATTGCTTATTTATCTCGTAACTTGGCGAAAGCCAAAATCCGGGTCGAGTCCCTCCGACAGGAAGTAAAACTCCTGAAAGAGGAAGCCGACTCGAGATCCTTGACCGAGAATGTTCAAGAAGGAAACTCTACTCAAGTTGAAAATTTTGAGAAAAAGAACTCCTCCTTGAAAACTCAAGTCAAGGAGCTCAGAGTAGCTTTAGAACGATTTACTTCGGGTTCCAAGGGTCTTTGACATGATCCTTGGAAAACAGAAGTGTTCTTAATCGATCTGGGTTAGGGTATCGAACCAAGTCGAGACAACGATCTATTATGTTGTATTGAACCAACCTAGAGCCAAAGTTCAAGCATGGGTCCCCAAGCTTTGCTTGAACAACCAAGCTGGACCAAACCAGTATTGGATCCCCAAGGACAAGATTCACATCTTGCCTAATCATTATCGAGGCTTTAGTCCAGGGGGAGCCAATTTAAAAATAATTTTCATAATTAGATAAAAAAAAATTTGCTTAACTCTTTAATTTTATTGCATGCTTGCTTGTTTATTTATTTCTGCAATTTATTATGCTTAGACCAAGGACTGGTTAGACAAAGGACAAATGACTTAATTGAAATTTGAACAACATAGTATTGGGTGGAGGTGAGATGATAGTACGTTAGGGAAGCCATTTTGGTGGAACTAGCCGAAGCTACCGATCCAAGACCCAAACTAGTTAGACCAAAATCTTTCAAGGAGTAACTTGAAGATGAATTTTCAATAAAAGGTTTTGTCAAGTAAAGGGTTGATGATCCAATAAGGCTACGGCCAAAGAAGGCCTAGTGCCTCGCCAAGACCTAGAAGCCAATTATTGAAAATCAAGTTCACTTTACTATTGTCAGATTTGAATCTAACACAAATTTCAATTAATCTTAGAGTCAACCACTTTCCAAAATAAACTTAAAACTTAATTAAATTTTTTTTCAAAATTAATTTAACCTTTTAAAACCAATCATGATTTCAAATTAAAATCTTTATTTCTGTTAAAACCTGTCTCACAAAACCCATAAGGTTAACGTGATTGATAACTATAGACTGGGTGAGATGGTTAGGACCTAATTTAACTCAAAGTTATCTTGTTCCAAACTAATTCGTTTGGTTTTGTACTTTTGTCAAGTAAAATCAGTAAAGCGTGTCTAAAATGCTTAAAAATATAATTTAGAGCTTAATTGATTATTGGTTGGTCAAAAGAATCAAACTTGGTCAAAACAGTCAACTCTGGTCAAACGGTCAAACTGTGCAATAGTCAAACCTCGGTCAGCACGGGCACCCGTGACCTGTCAGGCTCCCAAGCCTTTATCTTCGATCAAGACAGCGAAAGCTGT